>JAULUF010000037.1:9725000-10151223 GCA_031834385.1 Semotilus atromaculatus | reverse complement strand
GCAAAAAAGCAAATTAATTTAAAAACAACAACAATACAAATAGTTTAAGTTGACATAAACAAAACATCCCCTGATCATCCCTTAAGTTATAGTAAACATTTACAATGTGTAATTCTGTCAGTTTGACATGACGTACCTGCACCATATTAGGGGTGATAATAAACACATTTGAGGGTTAACGTTAAAGTAAAGGATATGGATAAAATTCAAAATTATGTTTTGTGTATGTCACTAAACAACAGTTAATGAATTACAAATGATAAGTGGTATTAAGTGAAAGATGGGTGTGATTCGTTTTTATTCTGTCCACATCAATACTTTGACAACAGAGTTTTAGACATCTGTCTTTTAGGTCTAATCATCTCTAGACGTTGTGTTTAATGTCTTCATATTTTGTTTTTCTTTTCATGAAAACATGCCGAAGCAGTATCAGATTACCAAAATGTTTTAACATATCGTAAATTTCAATTGTTAGATAAATGATCTAACTATTATATCTAACTATAAACATCTATATGTGAAATATAGCTCAGTCGCATTTGGCTGGATTCTTGTTTATATTGTGCAATGTTATTGAATCGCATGTTTAACAGCGCTAGTGTTCTTGGTCTCAAAGTTTTCATCGGAGCATACCAACTCTGGAACAAGACCCATATTAGCATGTAACATTTTGAACATTTTGTGTTTTATGCATATTTGATTTTGTTTGCATTTCTTCTGAAACACAAGGTTTTGAAATTGTTATAAATTTTTTACATCACTATTCTTCTCAATCTAGTGCGGCGTGTCTATTTTCCTTACAATTTGAAAAACAAACTTTGAAAACAACTATGTGTTCTTAGAATGTCTTCAGCCGGTAGAAATGTCTTGCGTAGGGGAGACCGGGTATGGTTGTAACACTTTTTGCTTCAGTAACTATAACTCACTGAATTTTGTAGCTAGAGTTCTAAAATTTTTATACAATGCTGGGTAAGTTGTAACAATTACACAAAATAAGCTAAAATGGATGCCACACTATATGAAATGCTTCAAAAACAGGTTTATTGACATAAAATAACAATGTCTCACTCCCTCTCTGGAACAGACTGTCTGATTAACTTGTGTGTGTGTGTGTGTGTGAATGTGTGTGTGTGTGTGTGTGTGCGCGCGCGCGCGCGTGTGTGTGTGTGTGTGTGTGTGTGTGTGTGTGTGTGTGTCGTGCGTGTGTGTGTGTGTGTGTGTGTCAGCTGATCTGACTGACTTGCCCTTCTTTGTGACCTCATCAGATGCTTTTTTTTTTTAAACTGGCATTCACACCTCTGTTTGTCTCTCTTTTCCACTGCCTAGGCATTCTATAAAAATATTAAAATCAATCAGTTCTATGATAGGGGATGGTTGTAACACTTTTTCAAGAAGTGTTACAACCCACCCCACCCCTGTCAGTCACTGTTTAGGTAGCTGTAGTAGGATACTGGTTTGAAATTAGCAGGGGAAAACTGCATCACATGCTACATAAGAAACTAAATTTTAATCTAATATAAGTCAAACTATTTTATCTGCAATAGTTTAGATACTAGACAAAAAATTGTCTTGGTCAAAAAAATTACTTTTTTACCTAAAAATAATTTTTTCTCTATAAATTTAGAATGTGTCGGTTTCCAGACTTGACAACTATGTTTTCTTAGAATGTCGTCAGCCGGTAGAAATGTCTTGCGTTCGTCTCTCTCACACCTATCACTGGTGATGCCTGCATCATCTAATCTACAGCAAAAAGAAAACATTTACAAGAGTTGCGAATGTGTGTTTGTACGTTGAAATCTATGTTATTCAATTAAAAGATTTCACGAAACAAAGGCAAGAAAACATCTTTCTATAAGTGACCCTCAAAATGTGTGTATACAACAAACTAGAGAAATACTTGTGTCACTTTATTTGAAAAAATAAAAAATCAGTCAACTTAAATCATCTGCTGTTTAAAAACTATTAACGTTATTAAACACCCCTGAATTCGGTAATGACGTGTTTTATTATGTGACACTTATATCACATTTAAATTTAACTCAACACATTCGAATGCGCTAAAGGTCTATAACTGAACTTTAACATATTAATATTGTATAACTTAACTTTAGGCCTGCACAAATGAAATTACATCCTATTTACTTTCTAAATGCTTGTTACGGCTCTTATTGCGAACAATCCGCTCATGCGTATGTTTTGATCTCGTAAAGTCTAAGAAAAAATTGTAATTGGAGTGAAAATAATAAACTTCTTTCAGGCATCATGTATGTCAAAAACAAACGGTTACACCCACCACACCCACTTCAATTTGTGCATATACTGTATAACGTTTCAATGAATATATCCCTCAATGTATTGTTGAAATAAATTGAAACAATTGATTTTAAAAAATCTTTCTTTTGTGGTCGTGGCTGAGCTCATAACAGTATTACACATCATATTCTTTAACACTTTTGATCACGCTCGTATACTATAATTTTGCAAACTGTCCAAAAATAAATATAAACAATATGTAAACATCGTAATCGGCTAAAATATAAAATGCCACTTACAAACATTCAAAACTGGTGCGGCTTTTCTGTATTTGTTTTAAATGGCTCATGCTACATTTATTTTTAGCACGTGGTCCTCTAGAGTCTACTTTTGTGCAAACATAATCTTTGAATTTTATCCATATCCTTTACTTTAACGTTAACCCTCAAATGTGTTTGCTTTACAATAATATGGTGCAGGTACGTCATGTCAAACTGACAGAATTACACATTGTAAATGTTTACTATAACTTAAGGGATGATCAGGGGATGTTTTGTTTATGTCAACTTAAACTATTTGTATTGTTGTTGTTTTTAAATTAATTTGCTTTTTTGCATAAAGAACTGCTTCTTCAACTCTTGGATGTTAAACACCACCGGGGTGAGATCATTGGAATTGTAGGTTTGTCAAAAGAAAAACATCTGTATTTTAAAACAGTGCCTTTTCTTAAAAACATTGTGTCAGACATATTTGGTAGCATTATTCTCGTTTCATTGTGTATTACCTTCATATAGCCCCGATATTTGTAGAAATAAGAAAAGTGTATTTATAAAACAAAAAAGATTTCTTAGAACAATTTGTGTCTGGCACAACAGGTATGAAGATACGTTTGGTTTTAACTTAACTCAAGCTTTAATTTAACTCAAGTGATTCTGTGGTAATAGTTTAAGTGTAAAACAGCATGCACTTACTTTTCGTGTTTATACTTTGTGTGATTCAGCATCATAGATAGAGGGATAGTCATAGATAGTCAAGCATTCTCAAACAGAAAAACTATCACTTAAATTCTTAATGATCATTTATTCCTATAACCACTGAATGTTGACGGCTCTCAAAGAAAAGTCTTCACCTAAAACACGTACAATCCGAGAAACAAGATGTGAACCTGCTATCTGAGCAAGATGACTAAAAACTAATGAAACCATAATTTGCAAACTTTTGTGTATTTAATATAATCTGTGCTTTTCAGCCCTCTTTTCTTAGTGATTTGGTCTTTTGAATCTTACACTGGTGTTTTGGACACGTGTGATTCCTGCATAAAGGCTATGTTTTAAAGCTAGTCCATAGGCTTTACAAGAGTGTGGTACTTTGCATCACTGCGGTGACAAAATATGTTGGTGTGTAAAATACACCCAAAGATTTAAGCACAGCTATTTACACACATAAGTAGGAGGATATCAAACATATTGTAGATTGCAAACATCCCATTATCTGTTTATTTGGGGTTAGAGAACATTCTTAGCTCATATGTTTCTTTAATTTGTGTAGGACGTTGAAGTGTTAGTTAAAAAATAAAAAGTATTAGTTAATAACAAACAAACAAACAAAGACTTTAAAGCAAATGGAACCGTAAACATAATATATAAAATATGGTATAATTACATGTCGAAGCATACTCACACCTTGAAAATGACTTCCGTAAAGTTTATTTTAGTAAAGCCATGCATGGGTCATCCCAACACAAAGTTTTACGTTTGTGGGGTGTGATCTCACAAAGATTACAACAATATGACCTTTTCTCGAACATAGCATGTTTGTAATATGCCTGAAACTTACTAATCAACATGCATTCCCTATATGTGGTTGTTAAACGCCTCAGGTAATTCATATTAAATGTAAGTTGGTCAGAAAAAAACATTTAAGATGTTAAATACATTTAAAATGTCTGTAAATACAACGTGTTTGTCACAAACACGCCTAAAGCGCTTTTACTCGTGTGAGGAAACCCCTAACAACATTACTAATCAATTAATCACAGAGATAATGCATGTCATCAGACTGTTTTAAAGAAATTAAAGCATAAATAAAGGTAAATCGTTATTTAAAGAAAATAAAAAGGTAAATCTTTATTTAAAGAAAATAGATGCTTTTGCAACAACACACAAATGCATTAATGTTCAAAATCTTATAAATGTTCAAAAACTTATTTTCCATACTTTGAAGCATCATGGTTTTAGGTCTGTAAATATACAGAATTAAAAAAGAAAAAACTTTCTCTAACATTTTCTGATAACGTAGTAAAATGTAGGAATACTAACCTTTGTATTTGAACTTTTTACAGCTTTTTAAAAAAAAAGTTTTAAATGTGAAATTTTCAAGTATATGTGAAAAACTAAACTTTCTTTGATTAAAAACACCTCCCTGATCTTACCACATCCACCCAATACATTGTAGGGGTGTGTTTGTGTGTGCGAGAACTTCTCTTGCAACATAATGTTATTTGTTATAAAACAGTAAAAAAAAACTTTGGAAATGGACTCTTCCAAACACCCCCACCTCTGCTCGTGATTTGGACTGTTCAAAAACTTTCCGGGAGGTTTGAAAACATCTAATGGAGAGAGAATGTGCAGATGCGCTTGTTCAATGTAAATAATAGTTAAACTCAAGTGTTGTCAACTAAGGATTATGTGTGTGCGTGCAGCTAATTGTAAACACATTTGCGTATTTTATCGTATAATACGTTCATAAGAGAGAATTTAGATCATGAGGCATTCCGTCTAAATGTTTACATTGTTAATTATGTTTGCACTTTATATTATTAGCCTACCACCTAGCTGACGCATGATCCTCCCGTGTTATTGATCTGTATGTTATGGTATGCATGTCGTGTAGACTTCGTCTGTGTCTCAGGGAACATGTACGGGCATGTTTCTCCGTTTCACCGAAGGACCTTGTTGTTAAATTTTAACTTTTCTGCTTCGGTGTAATTAAATGGGTACAGGATGTCCTGTTAAAACAATATAGGAAGGATGCAAATGATATGCAAAGGAAGTATATTTATTATTTATTACATTAAATACATTTATTTAATACGTGGGTATTTATTAACGTGGTCCGCGAGCAGTCTGTATATTCCCATTTGATAATCCGTCTCCTCAGTCTTTTCAAGCCAATCCATAACGTGGTAAAAAATAAAATCCAATATCTCGCTCTGTGAAAACCAAATCGAGAGTGCTCTGTTGTATATTCCATGTAAATATTCTATCGTTATATATCCACACTGCTCAATCAAATGAAAAATATATTCCACACGTCCTGCTGGTTCATGGAGAAATTTTGTTAAGCACGGTCCTTGTAATTTTCACGAAGCTAAAGTTAAATCCATCATAACTTCACCAAGGTATATATCGGGAAGCCTTGGGGTCTGCAGTAGCGTAAATTCCAAGAGAATGCACGTTGAGTTTGTGGCTTTTTAAACAGAGCGCGGGGGAGGCGTCTGTGTGCGTGACGCGTGTGCATGGGAACTCTTTGCCATCTTTTCCCATGCGCACGTCACCTGTGAGGGGCGCGAATGGGTGGAGCCATCATGGGTCCGCATGCTGTGTTCAGGACAGTCATTTCTGTCAGACAGCTGAGCTGAATGGTCACTTTTTCACGATGATCCTGAGCGTGGGAAATGTTTGTCGTCTTTTCCCACGCCCACGTCATCTGACCGCGTGTTGTGGGCGGGTCTAGGGGTGGAGTCTAGGTCTGTCTGGTGTCAGGACCCCAGGTACCCCATTCTAACTTTTGGGATGTAAGAGTACGGACGCGTTTCGCGGAGCTCCTCACAAGGACTTTTGGAATAAAACCTCTAAGTTTTGGAGGTGCTGGTTCTTTTTCAGCAATCGGATTTGTAAAAACGTAAGGCTATTTTTTGATACTATGATTTTTAACATGATGTAGTTTTAATATCATGACGTGTTTTATGTAAAATGTAACATTTTACAAATAATGAAAGTTAAATGTATCTTTTTGTAATGAAAAAACACTTAACTTGTATACTTTTCAGTAAATGACTGAACATTGACCTTTTAACATTTTTAAAATGATGTTTTAGATGTTTTAATGCTAAAACATTTTGATAACTTTAAGAAAACACTCTTTAAACTTTTTCATTAATGTTTTAAGTGTATGAACACTAATGATATTATATAAATGGGCTTAATAGTTTTAAGCACTATACGTGTTATGTGAAATGTATGATAGAAAATAGAACTATTTGCTTGATATCATTTTAATACATGTTGTTTTAGATGTTTTCATACTAAAACATTTTGATAACTTTAAGAAAAAACTTTTTAAAACAGATGTTTTATGTAAAATGTAACATTTTGCAAATAATGTGTAAATGTATCTTTTTGTAATGAAAAAACACTTAACTTGTATACTTTTCTGTAAATGACTGAACATTGACCTTTTAACATTTTTAAAATGGTGTTTTAGATGTTTTAATACTAAAACATTTTGATAACTTTAAGAAAACACTCTTTAAACTTTTTCATTAATGTTTTAAGTGTATGAACACTAATGATATTATATAAATGGGCTTAATAGTTTTAAGCACTATACGTGTTATGTGAAATGTATGATAGAAAATAGACCTATTTGTCTGATGTCATTTTAATACATGCGGATTTAGATGGTTTATTAAGAAAACATAACTATTTACTTTATATAATTTTAATACAGGCTGTTTTAGTTATTATTGTGATTGAAAACAGTTGTCTTATGTAGAATGGAACATTTTACTCAATAAAGTAAAGACATGTACTGTGTTTTAATGATATAAATTGACTTAATGGTTTTAAGCACTATGTGTTATGTGAAAAGTACAACTTTTCTTCAAATATATGTTAGAAAATAGAACTATTTGCTTGATATCATGTTAATACGTGTTGTTTTAGATGTTTTCATACTAAAACATTTTGATAACTTTAAGAACATTTTACAAAATAATGTGTGAAGGTAAATACCTGTACTGGTCTTAATGGCTTTAAACACTAGGTAATTGTGAAAAAATACTTCTTCAAATATAGTAATTAGATCTATTTGCATGATATAATTTTAATACACGTTGTTTTAGATGCTAAAACATTAAGATAACTTTAAGAAAACACCTTTTAAACAGCTGGTTTATATAAAATGGAACATTTTACAAAATAATGTGTGAAGGTAAAATACCTGTACTGGTCTTAGTGATATAAACGGTCTTAATGGTTTTAAGCACTGTGTTATGTGAAAAGTACAACTTTTTTAAATGTATGATGGAAAATATAACTATTTGCTTGATGCAATTTGAGAAAATCCTATTTAACAATTTTTACAAATGTGTGAAAGTAAAAAGATTTCAAATGTAAACGTGAAAACCCTTTCTTTAATAAAAAACACTAAACCTATCTGTTTTCTGTCATCCTTCTTAAAAAGATTCAAATGTATTGTTTTGAATGTTTTTCCATTATTTTGAACATTTTTACATTGAACAAGACAGGTGCCCGTAACAGGTGTACAGCAGGTGTCCTGTCCGGAACCGGGTCGGATGGGAGGGGTTCCGGTACCGGGTCGGATGGGCGGGGTTCCGTACCGTTGGAGAATTCCCGCGGTCACATGATCTCTCCGGAAGTGGGGGGGGGGGGGGGGGGGGTGGGAAGGGGCGGAGCTAGCGTGGGAGAATTCCCACGCTCCAGATGGTCAGACCGGAAGTGGGGGTTGTGGGGGTGGGAAGGGGCGGAGTTAGCGTGGGAATTTTCCCACGCTCCAGATGGTCAGACCGGAAGTGGGTGGGAGGGGTAAAAAGGGGCGGGGCTTAGCGCGGGAACCAATCATAGGGCGGCAATAAAACTGTCAGTTTGATGGATGGTGCCCTATATAGTCTCTCTCGCAAACGAAGAGCATTTCAAGGTATGTTATTTGAATTAATTTTGTCATATTGACTCATATAGTTTGTGCCTGCATAATTTGTATTCCTTTTGTACAGATGATGTGGGTTGGTGTGCTACACCATGTAAGCAACGAGCATTCGTGGGCAAGTGGCTTTTGTGAGCATGAACCTCTTGAAGAGGGCAGTGAGAATAAGCCCTGGATCAATGCAGGTAATATCAAACAGACAATGAATATTTAGGATATAGTGCCCTGTAAGGATGCAGTCATTTTACTCCCAATGATGTGGTGTGAATACAGGTTCTGCGGCTCACCAGGCACTAACCGCGATCGTGCTGGAGAAAAGGTGGTTGACACAGGTGAAGAAGTTTATAAACTTCAGGTAAGCATCTACATTCAAAATAGCCTTATTTTATGAGCAGATTGGATGGTTATTCATGTTTTTTTTTTGTCTATTTCCCACAAAGGACCACATCAGACCTGGAAAGCTTCCAGAACCACATTTTAATGTATGCCGCAAAGCGCATGTCATACACGCCTTTTGTTTACAAGACCCGGACTTTGCTTGCAGCTGTTGACTACAACAAGCATAACCGACGGCTGCCAGCACGCAATCGGGAGGGACACAAGATGTAAGTTGTAACTTATATATATATAAAGCCTGTCTTTTGATTACAATCTTTTTATAAATAATTCATATTAAAGGCTTATTTTATCTACAGGTACCGGCGGTCGTCCAATAAAAAATCAAAGACTTGGGGGGTGTACACAGTGAAGGAAAAAAAACAATACTCCTACATCCCAGACATACAGAGAGCCATTCTGTCCAGGAGGTTGAGAAGTGGTACCGGCCTTCCCAGAAATGTTTCAATTAGGCCTGACGACCCAAGACGGCTGGGTCTTCTTGCTTCAGTACAGCCACCACCCACTCACGAACTTGTAAGAGGACACATAGCGAGAGGAAACATAGTGTCCGAAAACCCACAAGACTAACGGAACTGCAATCTTCTATACAGAAATGTATAGATGAAAATGTCATGCAGCACTGGCAATTATATGTTTGATTCTTGTAATTTAATATAATAAATATATTTTATAAGAAAAAGTGTGTAATTGAATAACTGAAACACAACAAAGTTGAGGCAAACATATTTATTTAAAATGGTTGAAAATATAACTATTTACAATAATGGCAATATAATCAATCTAAAGTATTATATTTACTCTAAGCGGCGCACCCTGTAGCCAGTGTAGTGGGCCCTGGGATCAGGAAATGTGTCTGTTATGGAAATTTTTATATTGGCTGATTAATGAATATGGCCTTAGAAAATACCATATTGTCTCTGTACTCCTGAATGCGGGAACGGAGAGCTTCTTGTGTTTCTGCTGTTGTGTTTGTGCAGCTGGTGTGTGTGTGAGGCACTCAGCAGGTGGTTGGGCAGTGACTTCAGAGGTGAGAAGACCCCCTGGCCTTAGGGATGGTCGTAAAGTTATTTGACAAGAATAGTATAAAGACTGCTGGCAACCCCCTGCTCAATGTCTCACCTGCCTGCAGCTGGTCTGTATGGTTGGGATGAGAACATTCTTGCAAGAATAAATATTTATTTTAATACAATTTGGAATCCTGTCTCTTAACGTGATGCTCTTTGCTTAATTATTGATTTTGCCACATCAATTGGTGTCATGAAGTGGAGATCTCACGACGCTTCCTTTCTGGTCCTGACGAATTTGACGAAGTGATCATCCCAAAGCAACAGACTTTTGGTCTAACCTCGAAAATTGAGAGAGAAGAGCCAAACTGCGTTCAGGACCAGGAGGGACTCGACTGAGATCTAAAAGAATCCGGTGGCAGTAAAAGCATCTCGGGTAAGAGACGACCAAAATATTTTCTTTTGGGGTAAAATATTTTTCTTTTGGTATAAGAGTGAGCGAACTATACTGGCTGAGACTGTTTTCTGTGGTGCGAGATCAAGAGATTTAAGGCATAGACTGAGGCAAGAGGTCCTCGATCAAGAAATTGAGACCCTTAAACAGGTTAAGAGATTTTCTAAACTGAGGCTGAGTCAAGAAGTCTTGACCGAGAATTGAGCTCTCGCAAAGGTGGGAAATTGAGACCTACGAACAGGTCAAGAGATTTTGCCACACCAAAAGTTAATTAGGGCTAACTGAAATACTGATTTTGGGTAAACCATAATTAACGACCCCTGGTCGATTTTAGGTTAAAAATCGGATCTGTCGGAGACGTCAGATTATTAGACGAGCGTCGAATGGTAAATCCACAGAAATAAAAAAGCCAGTATGGGGAAGTCTCAAAGCAGGCTTGCCAGATATGATACACCAGTTTTCGGTCAAATTAAAAAGAGAATTGCGTTTGTAAAAAGTCAGTGAAACGCAACAAAGGGGTTGCGGGTGTTTTTGTCATGTGTGTGTAAAAAACGGCTCCAACGGAGCAGAATTCTACTGATAAACAGTGTGTTTGTGATTTCCAAAATGAAACCGAGATTGTCTGAACATGAAACAAACAAGCCTAAAACTAAACAAAAGACGAGAGGAACGGAGAGCAGGACAGAGAGGATCTGCTTCAGGGTAATCGGTGGACTACAGAACAGGAAAGTGACCTCTCATTACTAACGTGTTTTGAGCAATGTTGTGAATGAGGAGCAGTGTCTCAGTGAAAAGCAGTTATTGTGATTGTATTCATAATGCGTATAAAGAATGTGAGCAGAGATTGATGGATTGAAGAAAGGCAGGTATAAGAAAAGAAAGAATTTGCATGTAGGATAGATGGTAGGAAAATGCTAATTTTTCCACACAGTGGGTTGTTGCATTGAAGCAAAATGAAAAGAATCAGAATGTAGAAATAGAATGTAGAAAGATGATATGTGCATGTAAGGAACTGGAATATAGGGATAGATAGAATTCATTGAACTATTTATGAACGCCTGTTACAGACCACATAACACCTTCACAGACCACATTTCAAAGACAGCTCGATCATGCAGGTTTGCTATGCACAACATCAGGAAGATCAGGCCTTTCCTAACTGAGCATGCAACACAACTTCTCGTCCAGGCCCTGGTAATTTCTAGGCTTGATTACTGCAATGCTCTTCTGGCTGGACTTCCATCATGTGCAACTAAACCTCTACAAATGATCCAGAATGCTGCAGCCCGTCTTGTCTTCAACGAGCCCAAAAGGGCCCACGTCACTCCTCTGTTCATCTCTCTGCACTGGCTACCACTCGCTGCTCGCATCAAGTTCAAGGTGTTGCTTACAGATTGACCACTGGTTTATCTCCCTCCTACTTCCACTCACTACTACAAGTCTACATCCCTACCAGAAGCCTACGATCGGTCAATGAGCGGCGGCTCGTGGTACCGTCACAGCGGGGCACAAAATCACTCTCCAGAACATTCTCATTCACGGTTCCATGCTGGTGGAATGATCTCCCCACCGTCATCCGGAATGTAGAATCCCTGACAACATTCAAAAGACAACTGAAAACTCATCTCTTCCGGGAGCACCTAACATAAAAAAAATAAAAATAATAAAAAAACACTTTCCTTTTCCTTTAAATCCTCGCTTGCCTGGCTTATCCGAGCTATGTCTGAACTTTGTATTTTGAGCATTTCTTGCGTTGTTTTTGCCTCTTCACGATGACTCGCTTGGTTTAGTCCTCAGTTGTAAGTCGCTTTGGATAAAAGCGTCTGCTAAATGACTAAATGTAAAGTGTAAAAAAATGTTAAATCAAATTAAGTTGAAATTATATGAAAAATGAGTTTCAGAAAAAAAATAAGGCATTGAATATGATTAACAGTGAAATGATAAAGTTTTATCAAGTAGAATGGGAAAGATTCTATTCTTTAGTGATAAAATGATTGAAGTGATGATGCTTTGTTGTATTAATGTTATGAAAACAAGGGTATTGAAGAATAGATTGCCATATTTTTATAACAAGAGTTGAAGATGCAAGTGGCCATGATAGTTGTCTGTGTAATTTAGGGATTGAGATTGAACAATATAATCTTGTGGGAGAATAATGATAATATTAAGTTGAATCTGCAGACTTACTATTTTATAGAAGAATAAGCTTTGAAAACAGTGTTGATGAAATTGATGACATGCTAAATTTCTTTTTACTGTATGAAGAGTAACTGAACAGCCCTGATAAATAATAGTGAGACAGAAGATAACAAATGCTGTAAGCAGCTCTGCTCTGAAGCTCTCACTTAAAGAGATTTGCAGATGATGTTTAGTTTTAGTTAGATAATATGCTGAATGATTTTCCATAAAGTTTATGAAAATTAATGCGCTGCCAATGATAATGATGAAGATTATGATTCGGCTATTGTGATTGAATCCCCCACTGGTGGACTGTAAAATAATACAGAGAATTGCTTATCAGTGGATCTGTTTTACATTCCTGATTTGGACACACTGCCAAGGGGGGTGTGTGACCAAACCATGGGCAGGGTCCCTGATGCTGTTGAAGCTGACACGTGAACCAAATGAGGACAGAGAGTGTTTTAATTGTGGTCAGCAGGGCCATTTAACACGTAACTGTAAATGCCCACCGTGAAGTTGTTTAAAAATATGATGAAGTGACAGAAAATTCTGTGTCAATATGGGTTAGAAAGCAGATAGATGTTGATATGATGAAATTAAAGGTTTCATTTAAGAAAGAACAGGAGATGAAAATAAGGTCATAAGATTGAAGACAGTGAAGCCCGAAGGGGGGTCAGAAGACCACTATATTATGTATTGTTTTAACCTCACAAAGGTGAGAACAGTAAAACGCCCAGGAAGGGGGGTTAAAGGGACCATTGTATTTCTAAAACCTGCTAAATCTGGTTTCACTGGGGTTGATGTAAAATTACAGATGGGAGATGAGTTGCAAAACTACTTTTAAAAGTATTGCCAATTGGAGATTGGTAAACTCCTAAGAGAAAGCATAGAAGTCAGATACTAAACTATGGCAATTGAGAACCAGGACAACTAAAATTTAGATGAAATTTGAAACATTTCTATTTTTATAAAGATAAAATAGGCTAAGCAGAAGCAGTGTTACAGGATTAACAAGTTGATAAATGTAACGTGTAAAAAGCTTGTTAGTATTGAACAAGAAACAACTAGAAGTTGATGTTTTGATTTTAGAAGAGAAAGCTTGTGATTTGGCTGAAAACAATTTGCTTATCTGAATCTGGTCTGTGTTGGGGCTGAAGCTGCCAGCACAAGACTCAATCTAAGTGAAATTTGTCAATGTCTAATGTCCCTGTATGGGCAAAAGAAAACTAAAAATTAGTTTTGCTTGTGTAGCGAGTAGGACGTAGGCAGCGGGAATTGCGCCTTGATTAAATCAGGTGGTGGCTGTTTGGCGCCACGCCTTTAAAATCCAGCAAGCTGGCGGTCTCTTGGATTAGTGGTTTGCTACAGTTCCTTGGGCTTTTGGTTGGTTGTATGAGTAGATCTTGACCTGGTGTTTGTGCAGTTATTCAGTGCCGGGGTTACATCCAGCTCCCTGTCTTCACGAGCCCTCACCGGCTGCGAATTGTGTCTGCGTGTTTCAGCGAAGATTCACTGGTTTAGAGTGACCACTACCAGTTTGCCGAGTGCTGTTTGTTGTGCTGAGAATTTTGGTCTGGGAATGTACGAGTAAAAACCAGACGGAATAAAGCGATCGCTACAGATTACAACTAAATAAGCTCGACGCTGTGGTCTGCGTTCATACAGGAGGATCGTCATACGTCATCTTGGCCACTGCTTTTCCTGTGCCTTGGTTTTAGTATTCAGTTGTGTGTGAGAGAGTGTGTGTGTGTGTGTGTGTGTGTGTGGGAGGGAGGTTCACTGTGTTGTCCATCAGCCTCTCCCTTGTGTGTGTTGCTGTATGTTTTATGTTTGTGTATGTAACGTTTGTATCTTAGGCCATTGGGTTAGTGCAATATCCTGGGGGAGGAGGGGTGACAATTTTGCTGTGTGGTCACTGGTTTGTTGAATGTAAATTATTGTTTTTTTTGCATGTGATTTGTAACGTGCCCTATTTATTTTGTGTTTGTTTGGGCCTTGCTGTGTTTGAGTGCTGTTTATTTAAACATTTTGATTTTGCACTTTGTTGACCCCGGTCCTAAATTTGTTAACCAGAGGCCTAATGTCTTTTATGCGTGTCTAACTTGAGTAAAATAAACTGTTTCTTATTTTTATAATACTCCAGTCCCTCTCTCTCCTTTTATTTCCCTTTACTGGGATAGCCTGCTGGTAAACATCTAAAAACCCTGACTGTTGTTATTAACTTGTAAGGCCCCCTTGAGGTCACATTTGGCGTAGTCGGCAGGACAGGGACTGGTGTAAAAAATAAAAAAAATAATAATTTGTTGTTTTGTGTATTGAGTGCAGGTAGAGTACAGGAAAAGCAGTGGTTGAGGATTGGGCCTGGACACCGGTTCTGCAAGTGACAAGTGGTTTGTATTTAAAAAAGAAAAAAGAAAAAAAGGAAACCTAATTTTTTTTCTTTTTTCCCTTCTGGCTTTGTTCGGTTTGAAATGTCCCAGGAGCTGGAGGAACAGGTCGGGCAGCTAATGGAGCAGATTAAACAGTTGCAGGTTGACAATGAAAGGCTACGGCAGGGAAATGTAGCATCTGCGGGGGCTGTAGAACAGGGAGAGCGGAGTCAGCAAGAGTCAAATCGCCAAGAGCCAAATTCTCAGGAACCATGGTCTTCTGGATTGAGGTATGTGTATGTTCCTAGAGAACGTAAATATCCCAGGTTCTCTGGTAGTTCAGAGTCGTTTTCGGTGGAGGAATGGATTGAGGAGGTCCGTCGATGTTTACAGGGTAGGCATATGTCCATAGGTGAGCAGGCGTATTTCTTATATGACCTTCTGGATGGGGAGGCAAAGCTGGAAATTAAACTTCAGTTAGATCCGAGCCTGAAAATATTTTCTCTATACTGACTGAGACTTTTGGCTGTAGCCAGTCTTATATTGACGCTCAAAATTTTTTTTTCCAATATCGTCAACGGGAGGGAGAATCGTTGCGTGAATTTTCACACTCATTAATGTCACTGATGGAAGTTGCACAACGTAAAAATACCACTGCAATTGCTAAACCTGACTTTGTTCTTCGTGATCAATTTGCAGAAAACGTTAGAGACAAAATGCTGCGTAGAGAATTAAAACAATACATCCGCCTTAATCCTAATTCCTCCTTTTTGGACTTGCGTCGTGAGGCATTTCGCTGGGCCGATGATGGCGAGGGACCTCGTCCTGTCCGTGCAAGGGCTTTTTCGTGTGACGCTAGTTCAAGGGTGGTGGGAGCGTGGCAGGCAGAAGCCCAGGTCGTTGTAGCACAACCAAGTAATGAATTGACCGAGCTCAAGGACTGTTTGCGTAGGCAGCAGGCCCAATTAGATACTAAAACATTTGTCCCCTGGCTCAGGGCCAACCAATATTCCAAATAGGCAGACTAATCATCAGAGGTGGTTTCGTTTCGATGTAGATGGCAGACCTATTTGTCTTCGTTGTGAGCAAGTAGGCCACATGGCTAGGGATTGTCAGGTTGGCTCACAGCAGACACAGCGTGTGGGGGTTGGGTTCAGGCCACCCGTTGGGAACGGGAGGGATGATTCTTCTAGCAGGCAACAGGGAAACTAGCACCCTCTAGTGCATGGAGCCAAGCACTAGAAGGGGGTTTGATGGGCTCAGACTCGTCTACATCTCTTTTTTCCTTTCCTTCTGCATTGGTGGGCGAGTGTCCCATGGCAGATGTTCAGATGGGCGGTGTAACTGTTACTTGTCTTATAGATACCGGTTCTATGGTATCCACCATCACAGAGTCCTTCTTTAATAACCATTTTCGAGTCCTGGGGTGTGAACAGCTACGTTCCTGTGGTTGGTTACAGTTAAAAGCGGCCAATGGCCTAGATATCCCATATCGAGGTTACTTAGAATTGGATGTAAAAGTCTTAGGAAAAGTTCTTCCTTCCATGGGCATCTTGGTGGTTCAAGATCCACCTGAGTCCAGACTTAAGACAAACAAGGACTCTGTCCCAGGATTGATTGGAATGAATGTTCTTCGTTGTTGCCTGCAAGAGATTTTTTGCCAAGACGGTGCAAGTTTGTTTACTTCCGGGTTAACAGTCCCAGCCGTTTGGGAACATGCCTTATTAGCCTGTCAACGCCTTGAGGCGTTTTCTACGTCTGGTGTTCTAGGCAGGGTTTTGACTGCCCCAGGGTCTTCCATCTGTGTTCCAGCTGGATCTTTAAAGTTTGTGTCAGCCACCTGTAGGCAGGGGCTTGGCCCATTGATTCCTTCTGTACTGTTAGAACCAGCAGGGGCAGGGTGGCAATTGCCACCAGACTTAATTGTCCCGATCTCATTGCTCCCCATTGGAAATGGTACAGTACAAGTGCCAGTTGTTACTGTGGGCCAGGTAGATCGGTGGATAAAACCACGTACCCTTTTGGGGGAAATGTACTTGATCACTGCACGTTCCGCCAGCAAATCCATCTGCTTTCAGGAAGAAAATGGCACCCAAGGCCCTGTCGTGTTCATTCGGTCAATGGAGGTTGCTACAACTCCCTCGCTGGGGTTTGCGGACCTTTCCTGGCCTAATCTAACTGAGTCCGAGCAACGGGAAGCAAAGTCTTTACTTCAGAGCTATAGTGATACTTTTAGCTGTAGTGAGGCACTCTTAGGCTGTACCGATTTGATTGAGCATGAGATTCCTTTGGTTGACGACACTCCGGTGCAGCAGCGCTATAGACGACTTCCACCATCCCAGTATGATGTAGTTAAGACGCATATCCAGGAGCTGTTAGATCAGGGAGTGGTAAAACCGAGCTGTAGTCCTTATTCCTCACCCATCGTGGTTGTGGAGAAAAAAGATGGATCTATTCGTCTTTGTGTTGACTATAGACAACTAAACGCAAAGACTAGGAAAGACGCCTTTCCATTGCCGAGAATCGAGGAGTCTTTGGATGCCCTCACAGGTGCGTCTCTCTTTTCCACTCTCGACCTTGCGAGTGGTTATAATCAGGTGTCAGTTGCTGAGAAGGATCGGGCTAAAACCGCTTTTTGCACGCCATTTGGCCTTTTTTAGTTCCAGAGGATGCCATATGGGTTGTGCAATGCACCAGGGACTTTTCAGCGGCTGATGGAAAGAATATTTGGGGACCAGCGTTTCCATTCCCTCCTCCTGTACTTGGATGATGTGGTCGTTTTTTCATCTACATTTAAACAACATCTGGAACGTTTGGAGTCGGTATTCAGTCGTCTACGCGAGCACAGTCTTAACCTCTTCCACTCTGATCGCCCGTGGGCGGGCAATAGAGCTACGTCATTATATTTAAACTTATTTTTTTTGTGTTTCTGGAGATACTATCACCCCATATATAGTATCATTTTAAATCTTAAAATCTCATCTTTACACAGAATATAATGATATTTGTGTATATGGAACAAATAATGAATATAAAGCTTTAAAAAAACAATCGTCCAAAAATCGCTCCTCCCCCAAAATGACGATGCAGAAATGTAAATATTAATATGTATGTTTTATGCATCTCACAAAACAGAAAAATCATACATCAAAAGAAAGCTCCCATTCTCAGAAATGTGACTGTGTGGTTTGTTTTATTGTTTTAACATCATAGTTCACATTATCTGAGCTCATATAGCTCACATTATCAACATAATCGGGCAGTAAAATATGATTTCTGTGAAAAAAACAAAGACAAACGTCTCATTTCTACGTCGATTACAGGTGCTCTAAGCTAGAATCGGCCACAAACTCTATATCATCTTTTACCTTAGGATGTTTTATTTCAAATGAGCCCATTTGTACTTTTCTGTGAGCTCATCTTGGTAAATAATCCACTGTTATGTCGCGGATGTCCAGAACACAAAACGTGCTCGACGGGAGAAACACGCGATCTACACATCATCATCAAAACGTGCAAGCGTCCTTTAGTAATGACGATGATATATGTATCAGGCACGTGTTCAAAGCTGAGGTTCTCAGCTTTCCAAGCACATGTCAATCATGTATCTTGTTCAGTCACATGCTGAATGAGCCAACGAATCAGTGGAGTAGGTGGGCGGGATCACGACCGTTTTTTATGGATTTATTTTGCATCATGTGATTCACGACATTGTTGTTGATGATAAGCGAGTAGATAGAAGTGAATGGCAAGTGACGAAGACGACTGACAGAAAATGTGTGGATATATTTGTATTTTTCGAGCGTTTTGAATAAAAAATTGCATCTGAAGATGGAAAAGCAGCTGAAAAGGTGTTCTCTTGCGTCGAAGCGATATTAGAAAAAATCCAAAGGACACAAATGCACTAAAAATGATGCTTTGCCTCCCTTCGGTTACATTTGAATAACTCTTGCTCAGAATGTGATAGAGAAAAAATCTTTTTGTCTTGTGGATACTGTGACTTATGTAGTCAAGCAATATAATTAGCAGGTCCCCATAGCAAACAGTACATGCATCAGAGATTTTTCAAAAACAGGATTAAAAAAATAAAATAAATAAAAGGCCTATTTTTTTATGTTTATCCTAATATTTTAAAAGCATACAATGCTATTTCTGAAGTTTTTCAATCTGATTTAGTACATTTGAAGGGTTTTCTGTACAATGACACTAGCTTTTTAAATTTTCTACACTGTATGTGTCTAGGATGAGTATTTAAACTTGGGTGTGTTAAATTCAGGCGGAATTCCAAAATATGCCTTAGAGTGGAAGAGGTTAAGCTCAAACTAAAGAAGTGTAATTTTTTTCAGCCTGAAGTGAAGTTCTTGGGCCATGTTGTTTTGGCCTCTGGAGTCTCTACGGACCCTGACAAGATCAGTGCAGTTAGGGATTGGAGCACTCCATCTACAGTTGCAGAGCTGCGATCATTCCTTGGGTTTGCGTCGTATTATCTGCGTTTTGTGCAGGGGTTTGCGAGGTATGCGGCTCCTCTACATAAATTAGTGGCGACGCTCCAGCCACTTTGCGGGACCATTGGGACTGGGGCTGTGATCAAGCATTTAATACTTTGAGGGACAAGCTGATAAGCGCACCCGTTTTGGGTTATGCCGACTTTAGTAAACCATTTGTCCTCGAGGTAGATGCTAGTGGGCTGGGGCTCGGCGCAGTTTTATCTCAAGAGCAGGACGGAGGACCTCGGCGTCCAGTCGCTTATGCAAGCAGGGGCTTGCGACTAACGGAACGAAACATGGATAACTAATCAGCCATGAAACTTGAACTATTGGCACTTAAGTGGGCAGTAACAGACAAGTTTCGGGATTATCTGCTGGGTACCAAATTTACTGTTCTGACCGATAACAACCCGCTCTGTTACTTACGGACAGCTAAGTTAGGAGTTGTAGAGCAACGTTGGGCTGCACAACTAGCTCTTTTTGATTTCATCATCGAGTACCGTCCTGGCGCATGTAACAAGAATGCGGATGCGCTATCCCGCTTGCCCGCACCACCAGTCCCAGTCTTTATGGATGATATGGCCTTGGGGATCTGTGTGCCAGCTGAAATTAAGAGTGTGGTCATGTCCCCTTCTGTTGAAATACAGGCCATAGATGCATGCCCTACAAGAACCAGGGCAAATCTCCAACTTTTGCAGGCTGAGGACTCTGTTTTGAGGGCCTTCTTTGTATATTGGAAAAGGGGTAGCCCTCCTATAGCCCTAGAGAGGTCCACTGAGTCCCCGGCTGTTGTGGAGCTTGTCCGTCAATGGGCAGACCTAGTAGTTTATGAGGGTGTCCTATACAGGAAGACACATGTCCCTGGCAGCACTAAAGAGGTCTTGCAGTTACTGCTGCCTCAGGCTCTTCAGACAGAAGTGCTCACAGCCTTGCATGATGATCATGGCCACCAGGGGGTAGAACGAACAGCTAGTCTTGTCCGCCAGCGATGCTATTGGCCCTTTATGCGGAAGGATGTTGACCGGTGGTGTCGTGAATGTCGGCGGTGTGTGGTGGCCAAGGCAACTCAGCCAAAACTGAGGACCTTTATGGGTAGTTTGTTGGCATCAAGGCCCCTAGAAATCGTAGCCATTGACTTTTCCATATTGGAAAAATCTACTGATGGGAAAGAGAATCTCCTGGTGGTGACTGATGTGTTCTCTAAATTTGCGCAGGCATATCCTACAGTAGATCAGAAGTCGTCAACAGTAGCTCGAGTCTTGACAGAGCAGTGGTTTTACACTTATGGTGTCCCACTACGTATTCATACCGATCAAGGGCGCAATTTTGAAGGTGAGCTGTTCCAACAATTGTGCAGAGTGTATGGAATTCGTAAATCCTGCACTAGCCCATACCATCCAGAGGGCAACGGACAATGTGAGCGATTTAATCGCACATTGCATGACTTGCTTCGTACCCTACCGCCTGACAAGAAGAGACGGTGGCCGTACCATCTGCCACAGGTTCTGTTTGCTTATAACACCACGGTCCATCAGTCTACGGGGTTTTCTCCGTATGAACTGATGTTTGGGCGTAAGCCCACTCTTCCACTTGATTCTTTGTTAGGCACAATTGATTCTCCATCAGACTCTACTACTGCTGAGTGGGTTCAAGAACACCAGGAGCATCTCTCTGCAATCTATAGCCAGGCCCGAGCTCATTTGGAGGCAGCCGCTCAACAACGAGCAAAGAATCATTTGGTTCCTTTGCCACTCCTGCCCCCTGGTACACTGGTGTACCGTCGCAGCCACCCGCATGGACGGCACAAGATTAGTGATCATTGGGGAAATGTGGTGTATGAGATTGTGAGGTGCCTTGACGAGGTTGGTACACTTTATAAAATTAGGCCAAGGGATCAGTTAGGTCCCGAGCAGAATATCAACCGGAAAGAACTGCGGCCCCTCCCAACTGACCCAGGTTCACCCCATGTTGTATTAGGGGGTGAGATGCTTAATGTAACCATGCCAAATTCCATAGGGGATGATGTCGATGGCAGTATGGATGAAGGTGATGATTTTGGAGTATTGGTGGCAATTGATGCACCCCCGGTAAGAGGATCCACACCTTCCGCTGTGTTTGGAGTGTTGCAGCCTCCAGCCCTTGAACAGCAGGGGCAGACTACACCTCAACATTTAATACGTGACTCCTTAGGTGTTGAAGGGGAAGTATCAACATCTGGCAATGCCCTCGTTTCAAGGAGAACTGCTAGAACGAATGCAGGCCACCATCCCAACCCTCACAACCTCCCATGCACGACTGTTGGAAGACCACCTGTGGCTTCGGCAGAAAGCGCTTTAACGATTTCTTCTCATAGCGCAGTTTTTAGGCCTTGGGTCTGACCCTTGCCTTGGTCACCGGGACGGTGACATTCAATTTTGACAATTTTGCTGTGTGGTCACTGGTTTGTTGAATGTAAATTATTGGTTTTTTTTGCATGTGATTTGTAACGTGCCCTATTTATTTTGTGTTTGTTTGGGCCTTGCTGTGTTTGAGTGCGGTTTATTTAAACATTTTGATTTTGCACTTTGTTGACCCCGGCCCTAAATTTGTTAACCCTCTGGAATCGGAAAACGCGCCGGCGCGTTTTGCGCGATTTTTTTCACATAGCAGCAACATAGTGGTTTATGTCATTAATGGTCATAAATACTCCGTCATTAATGGTCATATAAATAAAATCAATACATGATTATAAACTATAGAGGGTCTTCTTTTTTTGTGTACACTCTTATTAACATCAAAACCTTGTGTTTTTGTAAAATAAATACAATAAACAGGGTGCACTTTCAGCTCACTCTGTCTCTGCAAAAATCTTTTTGAAACAAGTCTGGAAAATGAACTGAAACTCAGCTCACACACATGAAACATACGTCTAAATAATGCTTTAAATGTCTACTTTTAAATAAAACAATTCACATTTAAAACAAATATTCTCCTGCAATGTAATCTGTATGAAACTAAAGAGAAGTACAGTTTCTCCTGTCTCAGCTCATTATCGTTAATGAGTTCACACCCACTCGTAGAGCGCGCTATTCATAAGATAATGTATTGAGGCCATATGCAAAAAAGGTAAACGCCCCCACACAAATGCATTAAAAGCAGCAAGTTTCATCATTATATTCATTCACTTTCCTGCGCGTTTGGAAGATGGCACGCTACACCGGCGCGGAGGCTCTTCAGCTCGTCCTGGACAGTGACGAAGAGTTCACATTTTCCTCAGAAGAAGAGCGGGACTCCGACGATGAATGTTTGTATTTTGAAGAGCGACTTGATCCAGCCGTGGATACAATTTCGGAAGAGTAAGTCTTTTATTTTAACTTACATTAGTTGACAAGCTATTTTATATAAACATGTAGCCTAGATATTTTACTAGTTGGACTATTTCCAGACTTGTGAGGATAGGAGCAGGCTTCACTCAATGTATATACTTGTAAACTTTAAGAGTGCTGGCCTGGATGATTAAAATACAAAAAAAATACAGTTTTGCGGCCTCTCTCCTAGTTTTCGTATTTTACTATTTCCAGACTTGCCATCCAGTCTGTGCACAGTCTGTGCAAATAACAAAGAATATATGCATAGTGCGGCCTCTCTCCTATTTTTCGTATTTTACTATTTCCAGACTTGCCATCAGTAGCCTATTCAGAGTATTGAAATTTAAAATATATGTTAATAGGCAGGTTTTTGTTACATTTAAATTATCTAGCCTATAGGCTATATGCTGTATGATATGTAAAATTATATAAAAAAAATATTATCTATGTTTAGATTATATTTTGACTAGGCTATAGTGTTTATGCTGCCTCATTATCAACGAAGCGTGTGCTCGCATTGCCTCACAAATATCTGTTGTATGTGTGTAAATGTGCTGAAATGTGTAAATATGCCGGTTGCTGAAGTGCGCAAATGTGTTAATGTTAGTGCTATCTCCGGTAATGGCACATTGACACGCATACAGCACGCGTCTACCATTATTCACATCAGTTATTCATACTATAGGTTAATGGTACTATACTTTGAAATATTTATGTAATAATAGTTTTAAACGTTTTTTTTTTTTTTTAAAGGAATGTAGCTGCAGTATCACTACCTTCACCTGTCACTCGGAGGGAGCGCGGCAACACTGTCGAAAATCAGAAAGAGTAAGTAGATATTTACCCACTATTTTACAGATGTTAGTTCAATTTTGTTTATATACTTAGTGATAATACAATATGAACCTGTATGACTTTATCAACCAACCTCCAAATACAATCATGGGCGTCAGTTTGTTTTGAAATGTGCTGGGGACAGAGACGCATTCGGAAGTGCATTCTCAAAAGTTAAAAATATATTTTTTTTCTCTTTCGCGCAGGTCATGGTTTGAAAGACGATGTCCTAGCTTACTGATGTAAATAAATAAAATAAGGGTCGGCTAGGCCTAAGTTTGGCATCGAGACAAAAAATAATAATTTTTAGAAATAATTCCCACTAGATGGCGGGCCAGAACATTCAAAGGATAATTTAAGAAATGAATTGATGAAAAATGCGAGTTGCTTGTGACAGACAGTTACAGTATATTTTGTAACTGGTAGTGAGCTGTTACTCTGTGTTAAATCCTGTGGTAGGACAGTCATTAACAAAAAGCCACATATGTGTGGCGGTGTCCGGATTTTACACTGTCGAATATTCGATTAGTTTATTTAATTATTGATTATCGAATAGGTTGTGTGATTATTGCATTGGCGTCGGAAGCAAAAAAAAAAAGTGGGTGGGTCCTACCCTAAAAATATTTTCCTGGAGTAAATACCATTTCATGTATTCTGGTGCCTTTTAATTAAACAAGTAAACTGAACTCTGCTTCACGTTGTGTATTAAATGCACAGCTATCCGTGGATTATGATAACTTAAAGCTGGTACTGATGTGTGCAACGCAATATTTGACTGGAAGGGTAAAATGGGCAGTTATTTTCGTAAGTTGCATCTCGTTGAGAAATATAATGTAGTGATTCAGCGGAAGGAGTTTAATTTATTAGGGCATTCCTCAAGTGGAATGGATTTGACTGACGGCGCTCTGAAACGCGAACAGACATATGCGCCGATTGAATTAGAGATGGTAAAAGAGTGGGTCCAAAAAGTGGGTGGGTCTTGTCCCACCCATATCCAATGGTTCCGACGCCCATGGATTATTGTCTAAAAAATCCCCATGTTTGCGGTGTTGATTCGGTGGTGACGCGTTCATGTAACCAGAGGGTGACGCTGCCAATAACGCAACAGCTGTCACAAGGAACCGGCAAAAGTAGCCTAAAGATTATGAATGCTACAAATGTAGAAAGGAGACATTTTTATTGTTTAGGCTATTAATAAATGAGAGTTTTCTGTGTCAATGTCGACTGGATTAGTGACCGCAGTAACGCACCTATAGAGAGAAATGCACATATTCTACATAAGCAGAAAAAAGTAGTCGGTTTCTTTTCGTTTTGAATTGTTTTGTTTAAAATTAGACATTTCTATTTCTATATATTTTTCTCGTGTCTGTGAGGCAGCTTAAACGCTGAGTTTCGGTTCATTTATGAGACGAGCTCCAGTTCACAAGCAATGCAATCGCGCCGGCGCCTCCGTGTCCTGTTATTTTGTCTGCTATATTTGCTTATTATTTATTAAATCCAGGCAATTGGTTGATGAAACATTGATTAAAATTAAGATACAATTGATACAAAACGAAATTCACATTTTAGAAAGGCTTTCTAGCCTACTAAACAAAACTTAATGAAGAGGTCAAAATCATGTCTGGCCCACATGTCTCCCGATATCTGCGGCATCTTGCAACACATCCCGCCTTACTAAAACACACATGTGGGCTATCCAATCTTTTGTCAAGCAACATTCTTTATTTCCGATTTTAAAAAATGTGGTTTTAATTTGAAAAAACGATTTAACGAATGATACACGGGGGCTATTTGTAAACCGTTATTGTAAAATAAAAATAGGCTGATTAAAAAAATAAAAAAAAATAAAAAAACGGACTTCTAAAATAATCCGGCGGGCCAGAAAATATTGCTGGGGCCGCCTGTTGCCGACCCCATGATGTCCGACCAAAAATGTGATGGTACTTTGGGTTTAATTGGTCGTACAATGAGATGTTGTTAGTGTCGTGAATAAATACACCCGCCTGGTGTAGCCTATGTATGCGCTGTAATGATCCAGTGGCTGAATTTTTGCCAAGCGTGTGGCAGATTCCGGGTTAATCCGCACTTGTATTTTTTTTCCCCCTCATCAAAACGGATAATGTTTATCAGTGGTTGTATATCAAGCAGGGACACGTTTGTTTGCATTTTGAATTGTGATTTCACCGGAACGAATAGAATCTCCGCAACGGATTGAAGCGCGAGTCCGAGTGAAGACATTGCGGCGCGTGCGCGAGCCTCAAGAGAACACGTCCGCGCCACAACGAGCACATGATCACTTGATTAAAAAAACACATTTCAGTACTAGATCGCCTCTTAACAAACGAACGAAACGAATGCTGCTAGTTAACTGGAGATATTTTGTTTGTATTGGTACAAACATCCGTGCCGCGAGATGTTTTAAAAGTGATGGGGACAATATCGACCCTGGCAAAAAGTGGTGGGGACATGTCCCCACCGTCCCCCCCGTAAATGACGCCTATGAATACACAACGCATTCTCATCCTAGGGCGTCATATCTGACACTTTTGATACCCTTTAGCGTCAATATAACACGCACAGATATGGGTAGGTTTAGGTCTGGTGTAGGGTTAGGGTTAGACCGCTAGGAGGCGCCTTCTGACCCATATATATCTGCGTCTCATATTGACGCTAAAGGGTGCCATGCGCGTTGAATGTAGACGAAATGTCACGAGCTTCAGTATATGACGCCTTGGGATGAGAACGGGCTGGAATACAATGTTACCTATGTTTTATTTATCAGCATGCTAATGCCCATCAGTTATGCATGTGCTGGAATAGTACTCTGTAAAATATGATAATAATAGTTTTAAACTTTTTTGTTTAGGGAATGTAAAAAGGAATGTAGCTTGCTCACCATCAACTGGAACTCGCACTAGGAGGGCAGGCAGCAACACAGATAGAAATCAGAAAGAGTAAGTACATATTTACCCACTATTTTACAGATGTTAGTTCAATTTTGTTTAGTGATGATACAATATGTATATGTGCCTGTGTGGCTTTGCAAAAATTGTTGTTATGTATGCACAATATTACAATTAGTGGTAATGTGAATATAAAAGCTTATTTTTTTGTTCAACCTTTATTAATATTTTTTTTTTTTCAGGAATGTGGTAGCATCACTCTCACCTTCACCTGCAACTCGCACTGGGAGGGCACGCAACAGGTGTCGTTCAGTTTTGAGAACAATTGAAAATGACACTAAGTACACTTATTCCCTTTCTTTCAGATATTAGTATAATTCTGTTTACAAATTTTGTCTGGGCAATATTACTTTTGGTGATTGAAATACCGTTTTTTTTCTTCTTCTTCTTCTTTTTTGTGTGTGTAATAAACATGCTCACAGTTGTTTGTTTGTTTTACAGCTATAAAGATGATGATCATCAGACACCTGTTGCAAAGAGGGCCAAGACAAACATTCAAACAAGCAACAAGCAGTCCACTCTGTCATGGAAAACAGAGACTGACATTGATATGGTTCCACAGACCCTGAGATTCCTGCCTACACAGGAATCTGGACCACAACTGAGTCCTGCTGACACACACACTCCCCAGAGTCTCTTCAAAATGTTTTTTTTCTGAGAATGCAGTGTCATCTCTGTGCCACAACACCATTGCTCAGGCTGCTGGTGCAATTGCAAAGGGCCACAAATATAAACATTTGATTTGCTTAGAGCCCGCATCAATGGGGCATATGCATTTACTGTGAGATACCTGCCTTTACTTTTGTTTATTTATCGCTCACAATTGCTTTGTTTATAGCCGACTGATTATTTATTTATTTATTTATTTATTTATTTATTTTACTCACATTTGATTTGCTTAGAGCAAATGTAGAACATTTAGTTTCTCCACTTAGAGGAATTACAATAAAACAGATTGAAAAACAAAACCTTTGAATCTCCTGTCATTCTTTGTTCAGGCTGCCTCACTTGATGGGCCATTAGCCATTAGCCACTCGCCGGCGATACCAGGGGTGCTTCTCAATATCCCTCCTCGTCTCCTCGCTCCTCCGTCCTCCATCCTATGACCCGGAAACCGATCGAGCTCAGCCATCTTGAAGGACGTCTCAATTCTCTAATTGCACACCGAGGAGGCGAGGATCGAGGAGGGAGGAGGCTTCCTGAGGAGCGATGAGCGAGGATACACAGGTGTATCCTATGCGGAAGTGTTCTATCGACTTAACGTGACGCACGTATAAATTCTCCTCCCCCTTCACATCTGCTCCAAGTGCTAACCATGGCAGAACATTCAAACACACATAAATGTGAGTATTAAACATGAAGTTATTGTAAATGTGAGTTATTTTTTGACAGTGTCTTTAATTTCGATGTATAACGTGTAATTTTCAGCAGTTTAAATTATGTTTATTACGTTTCTTGGTTTTACTGACTTATACTGATACATGGAGAATAGTTGATACATGGAGAAAAGTTGATTTCACAGTATATTTGTAGTTTATGCCTGCAGCAGGGGTTAATATGCAACACATTAACATTTTGAACTGCTTCACTGTGGTGTCAAATTCTTTCTTGCAGGGACTGATGAGGAGACAGAAACCTTAATTAGACTGCGTATGGAGCTTGATTCCGACTTCACTGGGAAGAGGAACAGTGCCAAAAAAGCCTGGATGTGAGTTATGTTATGCATGGGGAAAATATGATTTGTCTTCACTTTGTTTGATAAATGCATCAAGGTTTAGATAATATTTATAATAATATTCTTACACAATCTTTGTCTGTGTTTGAGTAAATAATTTGTTGATTTTTATTGTGTAGTAAAGTTCTTCAGATGATTGGTTTAGATGGAAAAGTTACACCAAGTCAAATTCCAAAAAATGGGACAATCTAAAGAGAAAATATAAGGTATGTACAAACAGCTTCGCTGTCCTCCTACGGGCACGGGAACAGATAGTGGGGAGGCCACAGCAGCCACATGGCCGTGGTTTTCTGCCATGCATGAGGCTATTGGGGGGAGGCCGTCTATTGAGCCTCCCATCCTCATAGACTCATGCGATGCAGAAGTCACTTGCTGTTCTGCTGTGTCTAAAGACCCTGGCTTGCCACCATTAGCATCTGTGGAGGAAAGGGAGGAGGAGGACACAACATCCTCTGCACCGCCTGGCACAGGAAACTTCCAGGAGGAAAGACCCTGTACTTCTTCGGGTCCCCCGCCACCTAAAAAGAAAAGATCCAACAGAGTGCTAGATTTTCTAGAGAAGGAGACAGAAAAAGAGGAGGAACGTTTTCAAGCCACGCACGAGTTAATGCAATCTACGTCAAATAGGTTCCTTGACCTCTTTGAACAGTTGATTAAAAAAAGTTAAACACAATCTCTGTTTGTCGTTTTTGCTTTGAGATTTTTTTTTTTGTGCCATTATATGCCTTAATAGATATTTTATGGTAAACATAGTTGCCAGATGAGTACAAAACAAAAATATAGGCATAATTGGCAAACATGTTTATTTACATGAAACTATTTTATCTATTGATAATGTGGATATTGCAAAAAAAAAAAAAAATTATGCATGAGGCTAGAGACATGGGGATTTTTTTTATTCATTTTTTTTATCCATACACAATCTGAAACTAAACATTTGTGTGGAGCAACATTTGTCTTCATGTCTACAAATAATCATGCTCATTTAACTCCACCGGACACACCTGAGGAGCTGAGAGTTTTGCTGCCAGTTTATCACGCCAGGCATTTCCACTACAGACCCCTCTCACTGGACAGAGTGGAGGTAAACCGACATCATCCACAACTTCAGCGGCTTCAATTATGTCTCCTGTTGTCAGGCAAATGTTATGCAGAACTGCACACGCCACGATAACTGTAGGGGCAAAGGTGTGGTCCACTTCAAGAGACTTGAAAAGCAGGGACCTCCAGCGTGTTTTCATCATACCAAAGACCCGCTCAATTATGGAGCGAGCCTTGGCGTGGTAGTGATTGAAGCGGGCCTGCACTCTCCCTTGCACTGGCTCCCTGTACGGAGTAATGATGGCCACAGGATGGATGATGCAGGGGTAGCCTCCATCCCCCAAAAGGAAGTATCCTTGTGGAGGATACAGTGCCTCTTTATAGATCTTGCTGTTTCTCAGGACTCTAGTGTCATGGACAGAACCAGGATATCCCACAAAAACATTAAGGAACCGGCCCTTCCCATCACATACTGCCTGCATCTGAATGGATGGGAAGAGTTTTCTATTGATGTAGTCCTGGCCAGTGGGTCCAGCGGGGGTCTTGATGCGGATATGGCATCCATCTATAGCACCCACACACTTGGAGAAGATGGGGCTGTTGGCCAAATTTTCAAAACCAAGGACAATCTCATCAATGTCTTGTGCTTCTGGCAACTGTATAACCTGCTGGCGCAGGGCTGCAATCTTTATGGTTCCTGTGTGAACCAGCCTGCAAACAGAGGATACTGGCACCTGAAAGGCCCGGGCCACCACACTGTACGACAGACCATGTGCTAGCCAGTACACAGTTATCAGTATGGTTATGTGGTGTCCCCAACCATGTGCTTCATCTTGTGGCAGCATCCTTATCAAAGCTTCCATAGAGTCCCGGTTCAGTCGAAAGTCCACCTTGAGGTTCTGCCTACCATCGAAGTATAATTTTAGCAGTGGTACGGTGACATTTATTTCTGCATAAATTGAAGTAGCTGTTCTTTTAACCTGTAATAAAAATAAAAAAAAACATGTAAATATGTTTATTTTATATATAAGCACATAGTACTGTTCAGTCTAAATTGAGAAATGATATACAACAAAGAAGGATGTTAATCTGAGTTCAAATATTAACCCCACAACATATCTGCACATAGTATTTTTAACAATACCTGAGCCAGGAGTAGGACACAATGACGCAATCGTGCTTTCCATCTGCTTGAGGCTGTTCATGTTGTGCAATTTGGTGAAGAATGTGTTGTAATGATAGGGCACAGGATATACCTACTATCGTTTTCATCGTAATTGTAGATGGAAATGTGTAATGCAAATTGGTTTATATACAGAATACACACCTGACTCTTATAAAAGTCCAATGATGATGAAATGGAATTAACATAAATACTATTAGCCTAACAAGGTGTAAACAATTGATCCTTGTATGTTTGCTTATGCAAAAAAAAAAAAAGTACAATGTATTGTGCATGAATTCATAGTTAAATAACCCAGACCTTTTGCAAGCTTTTATTGTATTTTGCTTTAGTAAGAAAGGTGTTCTTGCCACAGTTTATTCATTATTATTATTATCACTATTGTTTACATGTACAAGACACAAATGTATGTGAAATCACAACAACTAGTAGGACAGTTGCAGAATTATATCAAAGCACTAAAATTAAACAAACTGTAATACTACAGCCTACAACAAATAAAAAGCAGTTAATAACTGGTAATATATATGTAGAACAAATGTGGTATTTTGTGGAGGCTGAAACGGTAACAATATAAATAATTATCTCTAATGTTCAAGAATCCCGACATGCAAGCTAAATCCAGCTGTGTAGAGTCATCATTACTTGACGACGCTTTGAAGTGACGCTAAAGGGGGCGAGGATATATAATTTCACTTGCTTCAATTCCTCCGTCCTCGTTTCCTTTCCTCGCTTCCTTCCCTCGCATCCTGAAGAGGTGGAGCTAAGACGCGAGGAAAGGAAACGAGGACGCACAAATAAGAAATGAGAAGCACCCCAGCTCACTTTTTTTCTTATCAGTGCAAAAGAGACTCAAAATACTCTGTTGATTTTGATCTTACATTTAAGTGTTATACATCATTCAAAACTGTTAAATGTCTTCTTTTATTTGTGTACACACATAATAAAAACAAAATGTTGTGTTTTTCGTAAAATAAATAAAATAAACATGATGCGGGTTCTCTCCTCTCTCTCAATGTGAAGCTCATTTTGAAACGCGACAGAACATGATCTGTAATTTAGCTAATGTTTGTCACACAAACTTGAAATGTATGTCTTTACAACGCTTGGAGTCTCTATTTTTAAATTATGTAAATTATATCAAAAACAAATATTCTATGTTTAAAGGGTTAGTTCACCCAAAAATGAAAATTAAGTCATTAATTACTCACCCCCATGCTGTACCAACCCCGTAAGACCTTCGTTCATCTTCGGAACACAAATGAAGATATTTTTGATTAAATCTGAGCGCTGGATCACTGCTACATAGGCTGCCTAAGGGAATGAAACTTGACGGCCCAGAAAGTCATTAAAGAAAATGTTTAAATATTCCATGTGCCTACAGTGGCTCAACTATAAGTTTATCAAGCGACGAGAATACTTTTTGTGCGAAAAAAAAACATAAATAACGACTTTATTCGACTATTCCATTACTTCCTTGTGGGCCTTGAGACGAGAGTTGAAGAGATTTCCAGAACGCATGCGCGAGAACTGAGAAGAGGACGACTACTTCTTGTTACTTGTTACTCAGTTCTCGCGCATGCGAAAAATATCTTCATTTGTGTTCCGAAGATGAACGAAGGTCTTACGGGGTTGGTACAGCATGGGGGTGAGTAATTAATGACTTCATTTTCATTTTTGGGTGAACTAACCCTTTAAGTAATCCGTATGAAAGCAGCGAAAGCAACGGGCCTCATTAGCTCTAATGTGACCACGCCCACGCGAAACAGCTGTTCGCATACTAATGATCCACGTGGAGGAACGCGATCAACTACCTCAACACAAAGAATCAGATTCAGCGACTTCAGTCCTACTCTGCTTTTCATGAGTGGGGGATACTGTGTTTGTGCTGTGCTGTGCCCTTGGATTTACCTCAGAAGAGTTAGAAGAACACGATTTGATTATGAGATTTTTAAGGTAAGACATGTTATTGTTAGTAGCATGTTAGCAGCAGCATGTTATTGTTGCATTAACTTTACATTGTAGCTACTAGTTAAACTGGTGCCAGACTAAAATGTACGTTATAAAATGTGATTGGAGTTTAAAACATGAAGTCTAATGCTAAATGTATATACATGTAGCCTATGACACAATGACATCATTCAGTAAATGTTTGCACGTGCTGTTAGAGTCACGCGCTGTGGGTTTGAAAAGCTGAACAAATCAAACATTATAGGCTTCATGTTTTTACTCCAACATTTCATAACGTCGTAACGAATGGAAACGAAGTAACATGATAATCCATATAGGTTTCTCTAGTGTAGTGTCACTGAACTTTTAAACGATTTATAGGCTGCCTGCTATGGCTATTGTTATTATTTCATGCAGCCCTACATATGCCTACAAGGCACAACACACTTGGGAGTTCATATAATAGTGTATGTATGTATTTAGTAAATTGTATAATTTTAACCAGAAAAATCTAAAATAGTTTCTCCTGATATCAGCATGTTCACAGTAGGGGTGTCCATGGTTAACCGATTAACCGATTAACCGTTAAAAATTGCTTAACCGAGTGAAACAGTTTGCTCGGTTAATTGGAGTCAATGGCGTGCATTGCATTTAGTTGTAATACATTTTTGCACCACCAGAGACCGGCATTTATTTGACTGTTTCTTTGCACAAAGTTTCTAAAAAAAAGTGTGCTATAATATGACTGCATTAAATTCTAGGGCCTTGTTCACAGGCCGCGAACGCAAAAGTCAGTGACCTACTTTAACTGCTCTGTCCTTACCACTGCATTTTATTTCTATAAATTAATTTCGTTTCAAATGTGGTCCAACCAGTTATTAAAGGTGTTAAAAATAAACTACCCCTTTCTCGTGTGTCTTTTTTTCGGGGTTGCGGCGCGCACACCAGGGATGGAAATTAGCACCCGCGCGCCACCAGCCAGATGCGGGTGAGTTTGTGTTGTTGCGGGTAAACTCGCTTCACCTACGGCCACTGTGGCGGGTAAATAAAAATAGCATCATGCGACGTTCATCTGTTATAGGACGAATTAGTTTGAATAAACGAGCAGACACTGATTAGCTAGACAACTCAGTGAATGTGCTTTCCATTAAATGAATCACACACACAGTAAACAAATCCTTAACAAAAAAAACAAAACAAAAAACGGCTATTCTGGTGGGTGCGGTGATGCGCTCATGTAAGGGTGGCGCTGCCAATAAAGCTCCTAAAATCTGTCACAAAGAACCGGCAAAAGTTATGAATATGTAAAATATAGCAAGGAGATATTTTAATTATTTATTAATAAACAAGTATTTTCTTTGTCCGTGTCAGTTGCAAAGATGAAGTTGACGATGCTGATCGTGATCTTCGCAGTAGTGAACGCGCCAGAGAGAAATGCACATTTCCATACGGATTACAAGCAGAGAGCAGTCTGTGTCTGTTTTCTTTCGTTTTGAATTATTCTGTTAGACATGTCTGTGAGGCTAGTAGGCTACCTTATACTGAGTTTCGGTTCATTTATGAGACGAGCTCCAGTTCCGCTTCATGATTATATATCGTCTGCTATATTTAATTCTTACTTATTAAATCCAGGCAATTGGTTGATGAAACATTGATTAAAATTAAGATACAATTAATACAAAACGAAATTCACTTTAAAGAAAGGTTTTGTGCTTTCTGTTTGATGAAAGTTTTAAAGCATCTTTTAGTGCCGCTTTCACAGCGCTCACGTCCACATTTTGTTTTCCTCATAAATGCGAACTGAAATGAATATCAGTTCATGGTTTGTGTGTGTAGGCTATAAGAGAGAAAGAGAAAATGCCAGTAGCCTATTTCATTGAGACTTGAGATTAAATAAACTGCTTAAGTAGCCTATTGTAGATCTTGTAGTATTAATTTTCACATGCAGTTACACATTGTCGATTAAAAACAAGAAAGTGCCTGGTAAAAACGAATCGGTTACCTAACGTAACCTCGGTTCTCTCTAGATGAGGGAACGAGTATTGCGTCAGCTAGCTTACGCTACGGGAAAGATTCATCTTTTCTGAGAAATTGAAGCCAAAAAATTATCCTATAATTTGTATCCATTATCAACGCAGTTCAGCTGCAGCAGACCATGAGCGGGCTAGCTAGCAGCTCATTGGCTCGCTCACAGGGAACTGCTTAAGCCTATGAGGAGACTCAATTGAACTCTCGTCCAATGAGAGTCGACATGCTCTCATTGCGTCATAGCCCGCCGAAGCGGGCGTGGTCAGAGAGTATAAATATCGGCGTCATAGGCTGTAACTCTGGTTTTCATAGAATGAAGCGAGAAACGCTAGTAGCACAAGCACGGCCAGGAACGCAATACTCGTTCCCTCATCACGTTAGGTAACCGATTCGTTCTCTTACGAGAGGTTCTCTCGTATTGCGTAAGCTAGCTTACGCTACGGGAACACCTGGTCAACGCCGTGCGTGCTAAGCATCCACTTATGAGTCCCAGGGGAGACCCGGGGGAACCCTTAATAGTGGGAATGAATATATGTACGTGTGACAAGGCCAGCAGAGCGGGCCGGTGATTGTGTAGTACTAAGCACTTGATAAGAGAGACAGAGCGGGAACCAGTCTGTGTGAATAACTCTCTTAGTGCAGCTCACCAGAGAAGCTGTAACATACTAGATAGCTAGTAGTTTAGCCTGCAAGGCGGGAACTTCGAGATTGTAAAATCTGACAAAGGTGGAAGGGGAAGACCCTCCTGCTGCCACACAAATGTCATGAATGGAAATTCCGCTGGACCATGCCCACGATGAGGCCATGCCTCTAGTGGAATGAGCCCTGATGCCCAGAGGGCATGGCAGGTCTTTTGACGCGTATGCGGCTGCAATGGCATCAACTATCCATCTGGATAGTGTCTGTTTCGAGGCGGCCAACCCTTTGGTGCGCCCACCGAACGAAACAAACAGCTGCTCAGATCGTCTGACCGGAGCAGTGCGGGAAATGTATAATCTCAGGGCCCTGACCGGACACAGGAGATTAGAGTCAGATTCGTTATCGGATGCAGGCAGAGCCGATAGAGAAATAACTTGTGCCCTGAACGGGGTACCAATCGCTTTTGGGACATAACCATGTCTAGGTTTGAGAACGACTAAGGAGTCATTGGGCCCAAACTCAAGACAGGAAGCGCTAGTTGACAGCGCGTGAAGGTCTCCCACACGTTTTACTGATGCGAGCGCAAGCAGAAAAACGGCTTTGAATGAGAGGTATTTGAGGTCCACGGTGTTTAGTGGTTCGAATGGGTGGGCTTTCATAGCTTCGAGAACTATGGAAAGATCCCAAATCGGCACCGAAGGGGGGCGTGAGGGGTTCATCCTTCTAGCTCCCCTGAGGAAGCGGATGACCAAACCGTCTTTGCCCAGTGACTGGCCGCGCCGGGGTTCGACGAACGCTGCGACGGCTGCCACATACACCTTGAGAGTGGACGGGGACCTGCCCTTGTCCAGCATCTTTTGGAGAAAACTTAGCAAGGAAGGAACCTCGCATGACCGTGGGTCCAAATTTTTGTCAGTGCACTATTTTGAGAACACAGACCATTTAGATGCATAGAGCCTTCTAATAGAGACCGCTCGAGCCTGCATGATCGTGTTTAACACTCCCTCTGGCAAAGCAACGGGTAGTTGTTGATCACCCACGCATGTAGCGCCCAGCGCTCTGGGTGGGGGTGCCAGATCGTGCCGCAAGCTTGAGAGAGGAGATCTGCTCTGACTGGAATGGGCCACGGGGCTGTCTGTGACAGCTGAGTGAGCTCTGGAAACCAAGTCTGACCCTCCCAACGCGGAGCTATGAGGAGCACCGAGTGGCGTGTTTCCCTGATTCTCTGAAGCACCTGTGGTAGCAGAGAAACCGGAGGGAATGCATAAAGCGGGTGGCTGGGCCAGGTCTGGGCTAGCGCGTCGTCGCTCTTTGAGAAAAATATTGGGCAATGGGTGTTCTCTTCTGAGGCGAAGAGGTCCACCTCTGCTCTGCCGAATATTCGCCACAGCTTTTGGACTGTAAGAGTGTGTAGGGACCATTCCCCGGGGGGAATGGGGTTCCTGGACAGACTGTCTGGACCATCGTTCAGATGGCCCGGCACGTGCGTCGCTCTGAGCGAGAGCAGGTGACACTGCGACGAAACTAATATGCGTTCTGTCAGTCTGAAAAGATTTCTGGATCTGACTCCGCCCTGACGGTTTAGATAGGAGACCACGGCTATATTGTCCGAACGGATCAGCACGTGGTGACCGTGAACGCGCGGGAGAAAGCGCGTGAGCGCGTTCTCGACCGCCAACATCTCCAAGCAGTTTATGTGAAGGAGGCTCTCTTGAGCTGACCAGGGGCCGAAGGCCGGTGAGCCCTCGCAGACCGCGCCCCAACCCGTGTTGGATGCGTCTGTCGAGATGACTTTTCGGCGAGAAAAAGTCCCCATGGAAACGCCCAGCTGAAACCATTCTGTCACGGTCCATGGCTGCAGAGCTATAATACAGGTCTGCGTTACCTTTATCAGCTGGCGGCCCGTGGTCCACGCACGGTGAGACACACGGCTCTTCAACCAGAACTGAAGCGGGCGCATGCGCAGTAACCCCAGCTGGAGCACCGCGGAGGCTGAGGCCATATAGCCCAACGCCTTCTGAAAAGTTTTCAGAGGTGTGAGTCTGTTAATCTGAAAAGCCATGCATTTCCCCAGGGCTTGAGCAGCAGATTTTGTAGCGCGAAGGGCAAGATCCGTGGCACTCCTCAAATCCGCGACTGTAGGGGGATCTCTTCCGTTCTCATCCCATTCGCGGAGTATGTCACCCTGTAGAATCTGCAAGACAAACATGGAGTGAAGTGCAGAGGCTGCTTGGCCGGCGGCTGAATAAGCGCGGGCGTGAAAGTTCGAAGTCGCTCTGCAGGCTTTAGAGGGAAGCACAGGTGATGAACGCCATCTCGCGGAAGGCGGGCACAAATGTGCAGCGACCAGGTCCTCTACAGGGGGAATGGAAGGAATACAGGGGGAATGGGGAATGAAAGATAGCCCTTCTCAGCGGCTCCGTCCACAACGCGAAGCGGGGTGGAAGAGTCAGAGCGAGTTCTGGCAGAGAGCGGGGCATTCCAGGACTTAGAAAGTTCCGCGTGCAGTTTAGGCAGGAAGGGCGCGGCCCGCTTAGTGGCGGGAGTCGAACGCTGGCGGAAGTAACTGCCATCCATGCGGTTGGTGGTCTGCTCGGGGGGAGGGGACCACTCGAGCCCGAGGCGTTTGACGGCCTGAGACAGGAGGCGCATTCGTCCTCGATGCCAGCGCGGGTCGCGGTGGATTCACGGGCCGAGGAAGCGCGAGAACCGGACCATTCCTCACTGTCTGAAGCGAGAAGCGAACATGTCTCCTTCATGTCCGCGGCGTCCTCGGAGGTGCACATGGTTAATAATAATACGTTTTATTTATTTATTTATTTATTTGGTTAACCGAGTATTAACCGCTAAGGGCCTCGGTTAACGGTTAATGAAAAACTTGAAAACGTGCAGCCCTAGTTCACAGGTGTTTTTTTTTCTAAATGTTTTCTTTAACAGGGACCAGAAGACACTGATGAGTCCTGCTGACATTCACATGAGTCTCTCTAGATGAACATGGTAAAAAATCAAACACTTTGGAGATGACAGGTATGTAGCCTATGTTTTAGGAATGGCAGAAAGGTGTGGGACTGTCCAAGTCTCTGTCTTTAGATCAGTGTTTACTAATGTCCTTTTTTGTCATTTGTTGTGTATCTTTGGATAGTGTTGTGTTGTAAATAAATCCAAACCATTTAAAAGCCATTATTTTTTAAGTCTCTCCTCACTCTTTGTGCAAGGTTCCTGATAATGACAGCTGATAGCACCTTATAGGGCCATTAGGGGAGGGTCTTTGTCTTTCTCAGGTGTGAAACACTAAATATTCATGGTTTGATGGTTCATGGTTCACGCCTCCTCGCATAAAGCTTTCTAACACAAAACACGTCTTACAAATTTTAAATAAATATATTGTCTTATCTAAATGAGTAGTCAGGATGATTTTCACATAGTTTTGAAGCAAATATTCTAGGCCACGTGATACAATTTTCAAAAGTCTTGTGAAGAAATAATTAGTATGGGTTTTATTACCTTATTTCAGGGACAATGTTTTTTAGTTTTTTCACAAACCACGCATAAACGTCATTATCTCAAAACTAAAAATGTTTACATACATGCTGCTGACATATTACTGTAGTAGAGTTTGTGCTGAATACAGTGTAATCAGACTTTAGCCATGAAAATGTCACAAGTATCAGAAATAAGCACAAATGTCAGAGCATGTCAGAACACCTCCAGGACCCAGAAAACACCTCAGACCCCAGAGGGTTAATAACTTAGTCCTCTCTTCTGACGTGTTACAAATTTATTAAATGTTTAATTTAGATTCCAATACCAAATTATAACTGAGAATATGCATTTCAGTTTAGAATATCAGCTTTGAAACAGTTTCCAGCAAGAGAATCTGGCAAATCCTGTTTTTCTTTATTTGTCAGATTACTGAAACTCTTAATTGCTTCTTCCTGACATTCCTGTTTCCCTCTATTATGAGCAGATTACTGAAACTCTTCGTCCAGTTCTAGAATCACACTGTATGAATACTTATGTTGAGTGGATTAGGAAGGACAATAGTTTCAGTCTAGAACTGGTTTTCCTAAACCCGTTCCTTTAATTTACATGCTTTGTTTTAGAATGTATTCCCCTCTATGTAACTCCACCCCTTTGAAATGAATATAAGCTAAAAATATATCATGTTTTAGTTAGACTTGGGATGACGCTGGGAAAGAGACTACAGCAAATCCAGCTCATCTACAATAAAGAACCTGCACAAGATACAACCAAGTCTCCTGGTTTTCGCTTCTGAATCTTCTATACTTTAGAAGAAATAAGTTTACTACACTTCCCACAGGACAGCAATGGCAGAATGCAGCGGCAGACGACGAGTTCTCTGTGTTCATAGAACAATGGTGAGTACAGAATCCAGCAGTTAATAACCGAGTCTTCTCTTCCCACAGGACAGCAATGGCAGAATGCAGCGGCAGACGACGAGTTCTCTGTGTTCATAGAACAATGGTGAGTACAGAATCCAGCAGTTAATAACTGAGTCTTCTCTTCCCACAGGACAGCAATTAGGGATGCACCGAAATGAAAATTCTTGGCCGAAACCGAAAACCGAAAAAGAGGAAATCAAGGCCGAAAACCGAAACACCGAAAGAAATTATGCCAATTATTAACACCATTGTAGAGGGCTGCATTGGGATTGAGTCCCGCCGGGTCCCGCGGGACCCAACACAAATCTCGCGGGAGCGGGCGGTTTGAACTTTGCTGCGGGCGGGAACGGGCGGCTAAAAAAAATCCTGCGGGATCGGGCGGGAGGTAGCCTAGTAAACATGATGGAGAATGAGATGTCAATAAATGAGAACCTCAAACGAGGTATTTTCAGCACAAAACGTAAGCAAGGCAAGTCTGACATTTGGAGAAGTTTCTCAATTGTCTGTGACAAAGATGGAAAGGAACTGGACTTTGTTCATTGTGACAAATGTGCAAAAATATTAATTTACAATGGGCACAAATCCGGCACGTCTGGGTTGAGGCGACACATCTGCTCGGTTCTCCCCGGTCAAAGTAAGCTGGTTTTCAATGATAAACAACATATCCCTACACACATTAAACAAGAAACTACCGAGAAATGTGTGAAAATGTGCTGTCTAGACATAAGGCCATTTGACTTCGTCGCCGGGAAAGGCTTTGTTGATATATCGCAACACTTTGTTGATGTCGCTGCAAAATATGGCAAATTTGATGTTAAAGATGTTTTACCTCATCCAACCACTGTATCCAGACATGTCGAGGGGCGAGCCCAAGTACTGCAGTCGTCAGTGGCAGCGGAGATAAAGCCTATCATTGAAACATATGGATGTGCCATCACAACAGATATATGGACGGAGGATTACCATAAAACTTCATTCATATCCGGCACCATTCATTATACAAACAACAACTTCGAGCTCGTTTCCCGGGTGTTATTCGCGGCTCCCTTTGAGAGCGGTGTATCAAAGACAGGGGAGAATATCAGGAGCCTGCTGTTCCAGAAACTCTGTGAATTTGGAATAGATGCGTCACTTCTATCTGGCCGTGTTGTGTTTGTCACTGACCGTGGAGCCAACATAGTCGCTGCCCTGCGTGGATACACCAGGCTGAACTGCAACGCGCACATCCTGAACGTCACCCTATCAAGTGCATTTGCACCAGACGTGTTGGCTGAAAGTACTGAGCTGTCTGAATTGTTGACCAGTGCAAAAAAACTGGTGAAATATTTCAAACATTCAGGTCTGCAAAACAGCTTGAAGAAATCCCTCAAGCAATCCATCGAGACAAGATGGAATTCAAATTATGAAATGCTGGATTCCATACTGCAACAACATGAGGAGATCTCCACAATTCTGCTTAAAAATAACCAGTATGAAAGAATTGCGCAGATCAATGCAAACACTTTGAAAACAGTAGTTGCGTTCCTTAAGTTATTCAAGGAAGCTACTAATGATTTAGAGTCCGACAACTCCACTCCCAGCGCATCACTTCCACTGCCGTGGTCCGTGAAACTCATTGAACACTGCCAAGCAGCAATGCTCGAGCCCTTGCTCTCTGGAGTCGCCAATGTGTGTGCCTCGCGTCTGGAAGAACTGATGGGCACCAGTGACACATCTGCATTACCTCTCCACATGATGTACAGGATTGCAATGCTCCTGACTCCTAAAATGCGAATGTTACGGATGCTGCCCCCAGAAGAAAAAGACGACGTGGTTAAAGGTAGGCTATATGTAACAGACATAAACACAGAAAACACAGTGCAATTAGGCTACAATAGAATAATTGAAATGCAGTCAAAAAATAGAAACGGAGATAAAAAGACAATTAATAAATAAAAAATATAAATGAATAACAAATTTTGAATAACAAATGAAAGCCATTTTAAAAATAGGCCTGCATATTAATTTATATATAAATCAAATCCTATCCAAAGGCGCAAAGGAAATTATTCAGAAGATGCAGTTTCATCTGGGCCCAGCCACAGCAGAGGATGAGCCACCACCAGCCAAAAAGCAAAGCACAGACCGATTCGCAGACTGGGAAGACGATGCGTCCGTTGCTTCAGTCACAGCGCCAAAGCTGATCGATGATGAAATGGCTGAATATCTCAGCTCCCGTCTCTCTGATAAACCAGACCCAGACAGCGTGCTTCAATGGTGGAAGTTCAACAAAGAGCGCTTCCCAGCGCTATCAAAGCTGGCACGTTTCATCTTTAGTATCCCCGCATCCAGTGCGCCTTCAGAGCGGGCCTTGTCTGTGGGCGCATCTTGGAAGAGAGACGCACGCGATTGGGACCGCAGTCGATCAGCAACATTCTCTTCCTTCACAGCAATATTGGAAAGTGATTCATTTGTTAAATTCATTCGTTAACGTTGTTTATTTTATGTTATTTATTAGTTTTGTTTTTTGAGCACAGCCTCTCGTTGCCATTTGTTAATTAGGTCAAGAGGCGTGATGATTTCAGTGTTATTGAGCAGGCTGCCTAATGAATGTTTTTATTCTTATTTGTATTTTTTCAAACAGAATACCTGCGACATCTGGCTTTGGTTAATAATTGTAAAACTGCTGTTTTTCATGTAGCCTAGTTTATCATATTGTATTTTTTTTTTTTTGCAAAGCAGTCTATTGTTATGTGCCGTGTGATGGTTAACTCACTGCAAAGTTTTTGATAAAAACGAAATTATATTTGAATGTATTGTGTGTTTTGTCTTTCTGTGTTCTCATAGGCTAGCTGCTTTCATACATGCTTTCTGCACATTTACACAAGTAGCCTACTTTAAGTTTAAAGAAACGCGCGGTAGCCTAAGCGTTTTAGATGTCTCCGATAGCCAGGCTACTATTCATCTTCTTCATCAGTGCGTCAGAATACATGCAGGCCAGGAAAACGAAACAAACAACCCCGTGAATCTCTTTAATAATAGCAATACAAATACGTGTTTTTTCCTGCGGGACGGGAGAAGACTCAAAATCAATGCATCTCTATTATTGTGCGGGAATAAATTCTCAGAGTTTTGCGGGAGCGGGCGGGAGTGTAACTCATACGTTGCGGGAGCGGGCGGTAATGGTCAGAAATTCGGCGGGCGCGGGCGGGAGCGGGATCAAGAAACCAGTCCCGCGCAGGACTCTACACCATTGCATTTATGGCAATGACTGTGTACTAAATTCAAGGCATTGCAATTGCATAAATTAACAGGGATTAAAGTTCTCCGTCGCTACGACGGATTTCCGTTAATTGCAGCGAGCCTATGACGGATTTCCGTCATGCAGGGTTCCTGTCTGTCCTTAATGTCTTAAATTCACTTTTCATAATTTTAAGGCCGTAAATAGGCTTTAATTTCTCAAATACTGTAATGTCTTAATTTTAGTTTGAATACGTCTTAAATTAAGGAAAGACGAGGTGTATTCACCCTGCTGAGGCCTGAGGGGTGTGATCAAAGCCTAGAGTGGACAAAAAGCACGTTCCTCTCTCAACTCAAAGCATTCTGTAATCACTCCGCTCACGGAAAAATTAACATGTAAAAAGACGCTTACAAGTAAACATTTTAGTTGGTTCGGATGAGTAACTGAGTATTTAATTATAGAATGTCAAATAGGTTGTACGATTATTCTAAAAAAATAAAATAAAAATCTCCATCTCCATGTTTTCTGTGCTGACGCGTTCATAACATGTAGCCCTAAGGGTGGCGCTGCCTATAACCTAAAAGCTGTCAAAAAGAACCGGCAAAAGTAATGATTATGAATAGGCCTATGTCAAAATAGCAAGGGGACATTTTAATTGTTTATTAATAAACAAGTGTTTTCTGTCAGTGTCGGCTCACTCGGCTGGAAAGATGAAGTTGACGATTCTGACTCGCGATCTTCGCAGTGACCGCGCCAGAGAGAAATGCACTTTTCATACGGGTTAGGCCTACATAAGCAGAGAGTCTGTTTTCTTTCATTTTGAATTGTTCTGTTTAAAAGTAGACCTTTCAATATAGATTTATTTCTGTGAAGTAGCCTAGGCTAGGCTACCTTATAGGCTACGCTGAGTTTCGTTCATTTAGTTTCAGACGAGCTCCACTTCACGAGCCGGCGCCTCTGTTTTGTGATTATTTAATGTCTGCTATATTTACTTCTTATTTATTAAATGCAGTTAGGCCTAATTGGTTGATGAAACATTGATTAAAATTAAGATACAATTAATACAAAACGAAATTTACTTTAAAGAAAGGCTGTGTCAGGGACGTGGGACCTATATTTACCTTTAATGAAATCTAACCTTAGTGTAATTGACAGAATTACAAAAAAATATTTAGCTACCTAAAAGTTAAATATTTTTAATAAAACTCAAGAGATGGTGGATGTGTGAAATTTCATGATTATGAGTGACGTTAGTTTAGTAGAATTTTCCAAAAAATATTTTGCTACCTAAAGGTTGAAGATTTTTTGCTGTAGGGGTAAAATCTTTGCGTGGCAGGGGGAGCTGCCACTCGACCAGTCACGCCTGCCACTGCGTTATATGCGCCTGCCACTCGACCAGTCACGGATATATGCGCCTGCCACTGCGTTATATGCGCCGGCCACTCGACCAGTCACGGTTGTATGCGCCTGCCACTGAGTTATATGCGCCGGCCACTCGACCAGTCACGGATATATGCGCCGGCCACGCGAACTTACACAATATGTAAGGTTTAAAAAAAAAATAAAAATGCAGCGCGCGTCTCTATAGCATCGCGCCGGCCATACCGGCCACTACCAGCCACACGATCTCTCACTGTTTACATCCATCAGACACTCCTAATGATACACGAGAGCACACATACAGTGCAATACATATCTTATTTACCTATTTCTCATTTTATCAGTTTTTTTATTTGCTCTTTTTACCCGTATGGGAGCGCTCGCTCGTGGCTCATAGGAGCATCGCGCCGGCCATACCGCGGCCACTACCAGCCACAATCTCTCACTGTTTACATCCATCAGACACTCCTAATGATACACGAGAGCACACGGACAGTGCAATACATATCTTATTTACCTATTTCTCATTTTATCTGTTTTTTTTTTATTGGCTCTTTTTACCCGTATATGGGAGCGCTCGCTCGTGTCTCTATTTTAGCACCGCACCGGCCACTACCAGCCACACAATCTCTCACTGTTTACATCCACCAGACACTCCTAATGATACACGAGAGCACACATACAGTGCAATACATATCTTATTTACCTATTTCTCATTTTATCTGTTTTTTTTTATTTGCTCTTTTTACCCGTATATGGGAGCGCTCGCTCGTGGCTCATAGGAGCATCGCGCCGGCCATACCGGCCACTACCAGCCACACAATCTCTCACCGTTTACATCTTCTAGACACTCCTATTGATACACGAGAGCACACGGACAGTGCAATACATATCTTATTTACCTATTTCTCATTTTATCTGTTGTTTTATTTGCTCTTTTTACCCGTATATGGGAGCGCTCGCTCGTGTCTCTATAGCACCGCGCCGGCCATACCGGCCACTACCAGCCACACAATCTCTCACTGTTTACATCCACCAGACACTCCTAATGATACACGAGAGCACACATACAGTGCAATACATATCTTATTTACCTATTTCTCATTTTATCTGTTTTTTATTTGCTCTTTTTACCCGTATGGGAACGCTCGCTCGTGTCTCTATTAGCACCGCGCTGGCCATACCGGCCACTACCAGCCACACAATCTCTCACTGTTTACATCCACCAGACACTCCTAATGATACACGAGAGCACACATACAGTGCAATACATATCTTATTTACCTATTTCTCATTTTATCTGTTTTTTTTTATTTGCTCTTTTTACCCGTATATGGGAGCGCTCGCTCGTGGCTCATAGGAGCATCGCGCCGGCCATACCGGCCACTACCAGCCACACAATCTCTCACCGTTTACATCTTCTAGACACTCCTATTGATACACGAGAGCACACGGACAGTGCAATACATATCTTATTTACCTATTTCTCATTTTATCTGTTGTTTTATTTGCTCTTTTTACACGTATATGGGAGCGCTCGCTCGTGTCTCTATTAGCACCGCGCCGGCCATACCGGCCACTACCAGCCACACGATCTCTCACTGTTTACATCTATCAGACACTCCTAATGATACACGAGAGCACACGGACAGTGCAATACATATCTTATTTACCTATTTCTCATCTAAATCTTATTTTTATTCGCTCTTTTTACCCGTATGGGAGCGCTCGCTCGTGGCTCATAGGAGCATCGCGCCGGCCACTACCAGCCACACAATCTCTCACCGTTTACATCTTCCAGACACTCCTATTGATACACGAGAGCACACGGACAGTGCAATACAGATCTTGTTTACCTATTCTCACATTATTTTGTTTTTTATTCACTCTTTTGACCTGTGCCGCGCCAGCCACACAATCTCTGACTGTTGTGTAAGCTGCATATCCCAAATAAGGGGAGTGGCAACGCTATTAGTGTCCACAGTGTTTTACTCATGATGTGCCGGGGAAGAGAAACACCTGTGTTGCATTAGCAATCAGGGATCAAGGTTATAAAGGTACGATGTATTTGTTGCTTGGGAAGGTCTTTTCTGTGGCTGCTGCTGAGTTCCTTGCCGAGGCTACCGTGCCGGGACGTGGGTTGGATAGAGACGCGTGCGAATAGCGACTGGGAGGGATATTTTGCTGGGGTTTTCCCCTCTTGAGTTTGGCGGCCGCCGTTGATTTCCTTGAATGCAGGAACCCACGTCCGGTAGCGGGTAAGGGAGCCAGCAGTACACTCTCATTTGACTGTGGTTGATGTCTGTGTTGTTATTGTGTTGTTCGCCGGGGAGGCCCTAATTTATGTGTGCAACTATTGGTCCCCCAGCGCCATTTGTGTGTAACGTAAGCGTGTGTGCGAGCAAGGGGGTAAGAGAGCAGGTTATCTTCCACATCCCTTTTATACTGTATATTGACGACGGCTATGTATTTAGCGTGAGTGGTATCGATGGTATGTCCTGATATTTGGTGTGTATTTATTGGTGTGGTATTTACATGAGTTATATGACTTTGAGGTTTGCAGTGTAATGAAATTATGTATAATAGGTGATCACCTGAATTGATTTAATGCATGTATTTAACAACCTTTGAGACCCGTGCTGAATATATTGTTCTGTTTGTTGATGCTTTACTCTTCGTTGAGTTTATGGATTAAATGTTATCATTCATTACCAATACATGATTAGGATTGCACCTGACTTTGCATTAACCTGTTGTCCCCCGCTTGGGTTTTAATACAATGATTGTCTAAAAATAAAATTGTTATATTTATATCTGATGATTTGTGTATGTGGGTTTTCCTTGGTTATTGAGCCACAGCAAATTATTGGTCCAGGAGAGAACCTGTAAATCACCCTTATTACGAGTTTGGGTGGTTACAGTTGCAGCTGCCTGATACTCAGATAGACATTCTGAAGAATTATTTTGACCACTCCATTAAGTTTTGTAAAAGTCTGATTAATTTTGTGTAATTGTATATTAATTTTAATCAATGTTTGACCAAACAATTCCCTTTAGTGCAAAATTAAATGTTCTCTCATAAAAACAAAGTGAATTTAGGTCTAGTGCATTTTCATTTTTCTCTGTAGGACTAGGCTACTACAAGAAAATGCATTCAGAACAAGTGCAAAGTCTGCTTAAGATACAACAATATTTTCTCTGTAAGCCTTCAACATAATAGTGTATCAAAACAAAGACTGCCATTGCCCATATGTTAACTGTAGAATTCTATCTATCGATTCTATCGAACCCTGATGCGTTTGCGTGTATATTACGTCATCGCAAACGTGCACGGCGCATGATAGAAAACAGAACATATGGGTCAATATATTGTGCTTTTTATTAATTCGCTGCTATTATGTGCAGTTGAGCGAACAATACAGGTTTACTCTGTGTGTGTCCATAAGGTGTCCTTCTGCTTGCAAACGGACTCTTCTGAGGAGACGGTGGATTTCCACATTTGTTGCCCTGATTCCCCACGCGCAATGCGCGAATACACTGCCGGCTCACTCTCGCTCGTAGCCTAATTCATCAACACTATCATCCCATACAAGTGTTTTATTTAACTGAATACATCACAAAAAGCGAACACCTATGCGCAAATCACTTTACTTCCTGAACAAGTGCGCACCTGAGTCTGTGTTGTTTGCACATTCACGCGAGCCTAAACTTTTTAATGTTAAATTCATCAATTTAGTGCACTCTGAGAGTTCAAAATAAAAAGCTCTAAGCCATATTCAGTGTGAAAATTAACACCTTTCCATTAGTGGATCTGGCAACACGGGATCTGGCACTCGCACCCTCACAACGCGCTCTCAAAGCCCCGTTCACTGCGCAGCAAAATGAATTCCAAACCCTCATATAAGTTCTAATTAATCATTCAGAGAGCTTGAAATTTTATTTTTGAAGGTAAAAAAATGACAGAGGTCCGGACCTCGGTGACCTCATAACTGGCTACGGCCATGAGCACAGTCTGTCTCGCACGCACGCTCGCTTTAGATTCCGGGAGATTTTAACTCATTTGCGGTATAACTAGTCGATCACGAGTGGCTCAAAAGGGAGATCTATAGATAAACTCATCTTTCAGGCATTTGACCGACCGGGTTGACACTTCGGGGGTGTGGCGTGTGAGCGTGTGAAACCATTCAAATGCGGGCGTCTCACGTCCAATGCGTGAGAGTTGGCAGCTATGTGTTAACTAAGTGATTTCCAATTGAGCGGGAAGGGAATAAATATGGTGCTCAAAATAGCCTAAGCACAACAATACAGAAAGATGTGTGAAACAGTGCGATAAAAAAAAAAATCAGTATGGAAAAATTACATTTTGATAAATGGAAACTAAAATTTAAAGCAACAAACTAAATTCCCTGAAATTCCATGACTTGGACCAAAAATATATAAAATTCCCTGACTTTCAATGTCTGGAATAGACCTTTTAAAATTCCATGACATTCCAGAAATTCCATGACCCGTGGGAACCCTGTAAGATATAATTTAATTTTCACATTAAATGAAATAAAGGTCCGATTTTAGTAATAACAATGATAAGTGATGGTAATACATTTGTTATGGTACAACTACAGTGCAATGCAAATAGTAAATATAAGATGAAGTGAGAAGTAATAGTAAATAGTTTAGTCAATAAAATAAACAAACAGTATACAGCAAATAAAATAGTAATGAATAGTATAATTATATAATATAACAATGCAAAACAATCATACAAATATTGATAATGGCATAATGTTTATGTAATACTATAAAAATAGCAATACAATAAGAAATATTCTAAAAAAGTAAAAGATTTAGTCAAACATACAGCAGGATACAACGTTAAAATAGGCTAAATATAAAGTTATGAAACTTCACTTTGCCCTCAGCCAAAACGATTTGCCAGTGAACAAATTATAGATTAATGAGACCAAAGATCGCCCGTTAGATATACAGAAGACGAATTATATCTCATGTTTAACCACTAGACTAGAGACATCCGAGGCAGCGGCAAACGTCAGAAGCACTAGCCGAGGTAAGGCTGTTCCAGACGGGGTACATGAGCGCTGAGCGCCCGCTGATCTCCTGGATTTCACAACTCTGAAAAACGTCAGATCAAATTTTTAATTTGCTTTATAAATAAACCACAGATTTGCAGACCTGCCAACATAAACTTAGCCCGTCAATTTTCATTTTACAATAATCTTCTTTCTGTGCGTGTGCGGTTGTCACGAAGTAGCAGGAATGAAGCAGAGAGTGAATCCAAACGCAAGCACTTTAATTTAACGAACAGGTAATCCAGGGAAAATGACTTCACATGGAACTCTAGACAGGAACATGGAACTCAAGACAGGAACATGGAACTCAAGACTGGGAACATAACACACCACTACAAGCAACATAAAGCAACAACCGACAGCCAACAACTGAAACACAGGGGTTTAAATACACAGACAAACAAGCTAAACAAGATAACAAGGGGGCGTGGTGAAAGGAGACACCTGGGGAGACTAATAAACATAGACGAGGAACACCTGTGGACACTGAGCAACAACATAACAAAAGACAAGACACATGGCAGGCTCACATGACAAACATGGAATCACGTGATATACAAGACACAACAAAACCCACATGTAACATAGCCCCCCCCCCCTATGGGCGGCTCCCGACGCCCCTAGTGTAACACCAAAACAACAACAACAACACAAAAAAAAACCACAAGTTCAGGAGGGAGGTGACGCGGAGGTGGTCTTGGGGGAGGGAAGGAGGGCCAAGTCTGTGCAGGGGAATGGGACCAGGGCTTTGCAAGGGCGCGCAGGCGGCCAGGGCGGAGCAGGAACTGCAGACGACCAGGGTGGAGCCAGGAGCGCAGGCGACCAAGGCGGAGAAGACCCCTCGGGCGGCCACGGCGGAGAAGACCCCTCGGGCGGCCACGGCGGTGAAGACCCCTCGGGCGGCCACGGCGGTGAAGACCCCTCGGGCGGCCACGGCGGTGAAGACCCCTCGGGCGGCCACGGCGGTGAAGACCCCTCGGGCGGCCACGGCGGTGAAGACCCCTCGGGCGGCCACGGCGGTGAAGACCCCTCGGGCGGCCACGGCGGTGAAGACCCCTCGGGCGGCTCAGGAACTTGCTCGGGAACAGACACACACACTGACACTGGTTCGGGAGAATGAACGGACACACACACTGACACTGGCTCGGGAGAATGAACGGACACACACACTGACACTGGCTCTGGAGAATGAACAGACACACACACTGACACTGGCTCTGGAGAATGAACAGACACACACACTGACACTGGCTCTGGAGAATGAACAGACACACACACTGACACTGGCTCTGGAGAATGAACAGACACACACACTGACACTGGCTCTGGAGAATGAACAGACACACACACTGACACTGGCTCTGGAGAATGAACAGACACACACACTGACACTGGCTCTGGAGAATGAACAGACACACACACTGACACAGGAACAGGCACACACACTGGCTCGGGAACAGGCACACACACTGGCTCGGGAACAGGCACACACACTGGCTCGGGAACAGGCACACACACTGGCTCGGGAACAGGCACACACACTGGCTCGGGAACAGACACTGGCTCTGGAGAATGAACAGACACACACACTGACACTGGCTCTGGAGAATGAACAGACACACACACTGACACTGGCTCTGGAGAATGAACAGACACACACACTGACACTGGCTCTGGAGAATGAACAGACACACACACTGGCTCGGGAACAGGCACACACACTGGCTCGGGAACAGGCACACACACTGGCTCGGGAACAGGCACACACACTGGCTCGGGAACAGGCACACACACTGGCTCGGGAACAGACACTGGCTCTGGAGAATGAACAGACACACACACTGACACTGGCTCTGGAGAATGAACAGACACACACACTGACACTGGCTCTGGAGAATGAACAGACACACACACTGACACTGGCTCTGGAGAATGAACAGACACACACACTGACACTGGCTCTGGAGAATGAACAGACACACACACTGGCTCGGGAACAGGCACACACACTGGCTCGGGAACAGGCACACACACTGGCTCGGGAACAGGCACACACACTGGCTCGGGAACAGACACTGGCTCTGGAGAATGAACAGACACACACACTGACACTGGCTCTGGAGAATGAACAGACACACACACTGACACTGGCTCTGGAGAATGAACAGACACACACACTGACACTGGCTCTGGAGAATGAACAGACACACACACTGACACTGGCTCTGGAGAATGAACAGACACACACACTGACACTGGCTCTGGAGAATGAACAGACACACACACTGACACTGGCTCTGGAGAATGAACAGACACACACACTGACACAGGAACAGGCACACACACTGGCTCGGGAACAGGCACACACACTGGCTCGGGAACAGGCACACACACTGGCTCGGGAACAGGCACACACACTGGCTCGGGAACAGACACACACACTGACACGGGAACAGGCACACACACTGGCTCTGGAGAATGAACAGACACACACACTGACACAGGAACAGGCACACACACTGGCTCGGGAACAGGCACACACACTGGCTCGGGAACAGGCACACACACTGGCTCGGGAACAGGCACACACACTGGCTCTGGAGAATGAACAGGCACACACACTGGCTCGGGAACAGGCACACACACTGGCTCGGGAACAGGCACACACACTGGCTCGGGAACAGGCACACACACTGGCTCGGGAACAGGCACACACACTGGCTCGGGAACAGGCACACACACTGGCTCGGGAACAGGCACACACACTGGCTCGGGAACAGGCACACACACTGGCTCGGGAACAGGCACACACACTGGCTCGGGAACAGGCACACACACTGGCTCGGGAACAGGCACACACACTGGCTCGGGAACAGGCACACACACTGGCTCGGGAACAGGCACACACACTGGCTCGGGAACAGGCACACACACTGGCTCGGGAACAGGCACACACACTGGCTCGGGAACAGGCACACACACTGGCTCGGGAACAGGCACACACACTGGCTCGGGAACAGGCACACACACTGGCTCGGGAACAGGCACACACACTGGCTCGGGAACAGGCACACACACTGGCTCGGGAACAGGCACACACACTGGCTCGGGAACAGGCACACACACTGGCTCGGGAACAGGCACACACACTGGCTCGGGAACAGGCACACACACTGGCTCGGGAACAGGCACACACACTGGCTCGGGAACAGGCACACACACTGGCTCAGAGGAATTGACGTGAACAGTCTCTGGATCGGCCATCTTGTCCGTAGACACTGGTTCAGAGGAATTGACGTGAACAGTCTCTGGATCGGCCATCTTGTCCGTAGACACTGGCTCGGAGGTTGTGACGTGAGCAGTCTCTGGATCGGGCATCTTGTCCGTAGACACTGGCTCAGAGGAATTGACGTGAACAGTCTCTGGATCGGCCATCTTGTCCGTAGACACTGGCTCGGAGGCGGCCATCTTGTCCGTAGACACTGGCTCGGAGGTTGTGACGTGGAGCGTCTCTGGCTCGGCAGAAGTGACGTGGAGCGTCTCTGGCTCGGCAGAAGTGACGTGGAGCGTCTCTGGCTCGGCAGAAGTGACGTGGAGCGTCTCTGGCTCGGCAGAAGTGACGTGGAGCGTCTCTGGCTCGGCAGAAGTGACGTGGAGCGTCTCTGGCTCGGCAGAAGTGACGTGGAGCGTCTCTGGCTCGGCAGAAGTGACGTGGAGCGTCTCTGGCTCGGCAGAAGTGACGTGGAGCGTCTCTGGCTCGGCAGAAGTGACGTGGAGCGGACAGTCTCTGGCTGTGCAGACGTGACGTGGACAGTCTCTGGCTGTGCAGACGTGACGTGGACAGGCTCTGGCTGGACGTGGCTGACGTGAAGCTCTGGCTGGACGTGGCTGACGTGAAGCTCTGGCTGGACGTGGCTGACGTGAAGCTCTGGCTGGACGTGGCTGACGTGAAGCTCTGGCTGGACGTGGCTGACGTGAAGCTCTGGCTGGACGTGGCTGACGTGAAGCTCTGGCTGGACGTGGCTGACGTGAAGCTCTGGCTGGACGTGGCTGACGTGAAGCTCTGGCTGGACGTGGCTGACGTGAAGCTCTGGCTGGACGTGGCTGACGTGAAGCTCTGGCTGGACGTGGCTGACGTGAAGCTCTGGCTGGACGTGGCTGACGTGAAGCTCTGGCTGGACGTGGCTGACGTGAAGCTCTGGCTGGACGTGGCTGACGTGAAGCTCTGGCTGGACGTGGCTGACGTGAAGCTCTGGCTGGACGTGGCTGACGTGAAGCTCTGGCTGGACGTGGCTGACGTGAAGCTCTGGCTGGACGTGGCTGACGTGAAGCTCTGGCTGGACGGCCTCTGGCTGGACGGCCTCTGGCTGGACGGCCTCTGGCTGGACGGTCTCTGGCTGGACGGCCTCTGGCTGGACGGTCTCTGGCTGGACGGTCTCTGGCTGGACGGTCTCTGGCTGGACGGTCTCTGGCTGGACGGTCTCTGTGCTGGACGGGACCAGCGGTGAAGGCTCTGTGCTGGACGGGACCAGCGTCGAAGGCTCTGTGCTGGACGGGACCAGCGGTGAAGGCTCTGTGCGGACGGTCTCAGGCTGGGCAGGGCTGACGTGGAGCTCAGGCTCGGCTGACAGAGAATCGGTCAATAAAAGAGCCTGGACAACATATTCCCCAAGACTACAACCAGGGTGATGGAGTGGCATAAGGGAGTAGAGTGGTTCGGATAGCCCTCCCCTGAAGAAGATCATCAGGCATATCTCATCACAAGATGAGACATGTGCCAGTTCAATAAAGTCAATAATGTACTCTCCTATGGACCGATCTCCCTGGCGGAGACACATAATCTGTGCTGCTGGATTCATTTGGTGGGTCGGTTGTTCTGTCACGAAGTAGCAGGAATGAAGCAGAGAGTGAATCCAAACGCAAGCACTTTAATTTAACGAACAGGTAATCCAGGGAAAATGACTTCACATGGAACTCTAGACAGGAACATGGAACTCAAGACAGGAACATGGAACTCAAGACTGGGAACATAACACACCACTACAAGCAACATAAAGCAACAACCGACAGCCAACAACTGAAACACAGGGGTTTAAATACACAGACAAACAAGCTAAACAAGATAACAAGGGGGCGTGGTGAAAGGAGACACCTGGGGAGACTAATAAACATAGACGAGGAACACCTGTGGACACTGAGCAACAACATAACAAAAGACAAGACACATGGCAGGCTCACATGACAAACATGGAATCACGTGATATACAAGACACAACAAAACCCACATGTAACAGCGGTCTGTATTTGTGAGAGAGAGCTTGCGCAGCAACTGATACACAACGGCACTTTTTGAACCATAATTAAGTAATTAACGCGCTAGTTTTCATACAGAATAAATATGTAACATTATTAGGTACTTTAGTTATTATTATTAACACAATAACGTAACACATGCAGGCTACGTTTCGCAACACTGAGAATGATAAATAAACGCCTGTTTCTCCAGACACGCGCTTATCAGTAACGTTAACTGTTAAATTAACGTTAATCCACAAATCACAGAACTTTCATAATCACTAAGCCTGCCATAGCGATTTTAATTTTATTTATATTTATTGTTCAGCATTACTTAAGCATTTTATAATTTGTATGGCAGAATGATGTGTTCCTCTGACGGAGTATTTTAAGATAATCCATGCGATTGCGATTACTGCTGTCCCGTGTGATTATCAAATCCAGATAATTAACTCAATACAATATTTAAACTTTCCACATCCACCCCAGCGCGTTTACCTTCAGGAGTTAGAAGTACTGTGACTACTGTAGCCTACTGTCCTCGCTTATGAAATCAGTCAGACGGCGGGCCGCGGGAGTTGAAGGGGATCCTTTATTGCTGTCGATTTTTAGTCTCTTTTTCATGATAGGCCTTACGCATCTGTCAATCATCCGCGCTTGCTATGTGGGGAATGAACCCAGGCTATGATTGGTCGAACTCTTCTTCTTTTACGGTTGCTTGTGTAGAGAACTTATTTCTTCTCAAGTGTTGAAAACTCAGAAGCTTAGACCAGGAGACGGTGAGGTATTTTCAAAGCAGTAGTTCTTTATTGCTTGTAGCTGTAGGCATCTCAATCTCGTCTAACTAAAACATGAACATTTAAGTTCATATACTCTTTTAAAGTGGGAGGAGTTACCTCGAGGGGGGATACATCAAAACAAAGGTCTACAGATCTAAGGGTGCTTCTCATTTCTTATTTGTGCATCCTCGTTTCCTCTCCTCGCCTCCTTTCCTCGCGTCTCAGCTCCACCCCCTGTAGGACACGAGGGAAGGCTGCAAGGAAAGAAAAGGAGGACGGAGGAATCGAATTAAAGCTTTTTTATACATTGGAATACTTGATCACTCGAGCGTCACTTCATAGCGTCATCAGCAGCGCTCAAAGGATCTGCCCATATGTTGTTAAAGTTTGGTTATTTAAGAAATTCATAATAAATAATAAAGCAAGATACCCTGTTAAAATATGTGAGATGTGTGGTTTATTTAAACTGCAAATGTAAAGTATAAATTAATTTTATTGTGACTGATGTGAAGGGGGAGGAGAATGTATACGTGCGTCACGTTAAGTCGATAGAACCCTTCCGCATAGGATACACCTGTGTATCCTCACTCATCGCTCCTCAGGAAGCCTCCTCCCTCCTCGATCCTCGACTCCTCGCGGTGCAATTAGAGAATTGAGACGTCCTTCAAGATGGCTGAGCTCGATCGGTTTCCGGGTCATAGGATGGAGGACGGAGGAGCGAGGAGACGAGGAGGGATATTGAAAACACCCTAAGACTCTGCTCAGACATCTGCTAGCTGACATCTGCTCAGTGGCTCTAACATTCACACCTACTCAGCATGTTACTCGAGAACAGGAAAAACAGGCCTTCTCGTAGTGAGATGGAAAAACTCAAACAGGTGATGGTGACATACAGAATCTAAATTAAACATTTAATAAATTTGTTTTCCTTCACTTGATTTGAGGACTGCGCGTGAACAGAGGCGCGTCACCAGGTTTTTGCGTAGTTTAGAGTGACAAATCGTACCAGCGTACTTAGAGGTCAAAATGCGTGCCCGCTACGCAAAATGCGTACAGGTTGGCAGGTCTGGATTTGACCTTTAAACAACTACATTGTCGACTGAAAAACTATTAAAACTACATTTCGTGACACAATAACAGCAGTATTTTTTAAATTTTGCAGCCTTTCTCCACTGAACGTTACTATTATTAATTATATCATGACCAAATACAACCAGAAACAAATGTTCAGTCTTGCTTGTGAAAGGTAGTTCCTCGAGACCTGTTTTCAATTGTGTGGCGATTTGTACAGCCCGAAGCAGCACACGAAACAGGCACTTTTCTCAATTCCAGGTATGAGAGGTATGGGAAAGTTGCCATCCCCAATATGGCGGCGCCGTTGACGTGCGCTCCAGCGGCCAATAGCTTGTTTTCATATGATGTCACATCACTGCGTTGCCATGGCGCGAAATGCAGATGGAAGGCAGGAAGTGATTTGGTACATTTAGGAAGCACTATAACAAACTCAAAATGCCTATGTTTTGCGTAGTTTATGGGAGCTCAAATCGATCAAACCGAGAAACACGAGGAGTTTTATTGTGTACCAAAAGTTGTTGTTCATAAGGGGGAAAAATACAAGAAATTGACCGAAAAACGCCAGAAAAAATGGCTTGCAAACCTACGTCTGCGGTCGGGAGGAGCAGTGATTACTTCGTCAAAGGTGAGTTAACACCTTATGTGGCTATGTTTGTGTAACGTACCAGTTTCCGAACTTTGTAAAGTAAAAGTAATTGTTTCTTCTTTTCTTTAAGTTTGTAAGTTAACTTGCCCCTGTAACTGAAGACAAACATGGCAAATCTTTCAATTCAGTTGCATAATGTAACATAACGTAAGGATCACGTCCAACATATGTTTAGATTTTTTATATATTTCTCTTGTAATAGCGGCTAAAGTAGCACAGTACGGACTTTCCTCCATCTCGTCCATTGCGCTCTTCACTTCCTGCCCTCCATCTGAATTTCGCGCGTCATCACAATCACGTGACTGAAAACCACCTATAGGGCGTCTATGTATTTATTATGTCTATGGGTGCAACGCTTCAGACTCTCTTAGGGCCGATTCACATATCGCGTCTTATGCGCGCACAAGTTAGTTAGTTCAAATGTAGGCGTGCGGTATGCGCGCTCATAATGGAAGCGACGCGGTCGCAGTGCGACGCGCTAGTTTTTTCCAAGCGCGTCCGCGCCGCATTGAGATAAAAACATCTCAACTTTTCAGAATGCCGCAAGCGCATAGTAGGTCACGTGACAAGAACCTTAACAACAATAAGCTTAGCAACGACAGTCGCCTCCGGAGCGCAACCGCCCTAGCGCTTTGGTAAAAGGAGAACGCGGCGTGCCTAGCGTTTTCTGCACGTTTTTAGGCGCTATATGTGAATCGGCCCTTATTCTTCTATTCTCAATATACACATATCACAAACCTCTACCGCCACCTACTGGCCAATGTGCACAGAAAAACACAACAAATATTATGGAACATAGTTAGCTGTTTGTTAAAGTGCACGACGATGAAGATACTGAAATAGTCTTTAATCCAATAATTAAAAACAATCACTGTCTGGAAACAGGACAAGGGATCACATCACTCCTGTCTTGGAGTCTTTACACTGGCTCCCTGTCAGATTCCGCGTTGATTTCAAAATTCTCATGCTTACTTTTAAGGTTTTGCATGGATTGGCACCTTATTATTTCTCTGAGCTTTTAAACCCTTACACACCAGTGTCTGATCTCCGTTCCTCAGAAGCTGGCCTTTTAATTGTTCTGCTTACTCGCTTAAAATCTATGGGTAACAGAGATTTTTCATCAATTGCTCAAAAACTTTGGAATTCTCTGCCTGCTGAGATTAGACAAGCAGAATCCCTTAGAGTTTTTAAGTTGTCCCTTAAAGCTTTTTTTTTTTAGGGTAGCTTGTATTTGATTATTTTGAAATTATGATATTTTTCTATTTACTTGTTGAACTTTTGCTATTACAACAACAATGCATGACAAGGGACAGACTGAAACTGAGGGTTTATATACAGAGCAAACAGAGGGAGAAACTAACTAGACACACCTGGACCTCCCTGGCTCCCTGTATTGCCGGTACCCGTCTAATGCATGCTGTTTTATGCCATTTTTCATGTCATTTACAATTATCCTTTTTCCACACATATTCCTTTTTATAAACAATATATTGATGACATTTTTTTTTATTTGGACGGGAGAGGATGATGACTATGATAATTTTGTTCATTATATAAATGATATTTATTCAAAAGTTTTGAAAAACTGCTTTTTGGATTCTTATGTTTGTGTCAACAATAATGCTTTTGTAGCAGTATGAGTTAACGTGTAATGAGCTGGCGTTCTTTTGGCCAATCCCCGTGTGAGGCTCCGTCCTATAAATATAGCGAGTAGCTCTTCTAACACTTTCTCTTGCTCGTCGGTGATGGAAGTTGTGTTGTGCTTCCGGGTCGCTCTCTCCTTGTGCGCTGCTGTGCTAACAGGTAGGGTAGTGGCTTTGCTGTCTCCGTGCAAACATTATTGTTTTCTACCGTTATGGTTACTGGTATTATGCGGTTACTTGCGTTCGTAGATCTCCGGTCGGATGGACAAGCTTTTATCTCATTGTTCAACTCATAGAACAAATGAACATACTGCATTATCGGTGCCGTTGGCACACGCCAAGCTTTCTCCCTCGGGTATGTCTGAATGCTGATTGATAGGTATGTTTTCCAGATGGCGTAGGATTAATTTATATTTTTAATAATTGGGGTTAATGGTAATTTTTCCTTTGTGTAGCTCACAGGAATGAAGCCGGTTTAGCCGGAGTTCATCGCCAGCTGCACAGGACCGATTCGCTGGCTGCTGTTTTGCTTTAATTTACACGGTGTCGCCTTAATTTACACGGTTTTGCCTGTGTTGCCTACACTGTATTACCAGTACGGCTGTCTTTCCTCGACTGTTGGATTTTCTGAACTACTGTTTGCTTTATGCGTATGTATTGAACATTGAACAGCGTATGTATGAATTGTTTTGCCAGCAGCCATATCACCCTGTAGCCCACTGGTGTCCCACTGAAGCTAATCAGGGCTGAGCCTGGTTAGTACCTGGATGGGAAACCTCCTGAGAAAAAAACAGGTTATTGCTGGAAGAGGTGTTAGTGAGGCCATCAGGGGGTGCTCTCCCTGTTGTCTGTGTGGGTCCTAACGCTCCAGTATAGTGATGGGGACACTGTAATGACAAAGAGCACCGTCCTTCGGATGAGACGTTAAACCGAGGCCCTGACTCTCTGTGATCATTAAAAATCCCAGGATGTCTTTCGAAAGAGTAGGGGTGTAACCCCGGCATCCTGGCCAAATCTGCCCATTGGCCTCTGTCCATCATGGCCTCCTAATCATCCCTGTATACTGATTGGCTTCATCACTGTCTCCTCTCCACCAGTAAGCTGGTGTGTGGTGGGCATACTGGCGCAATATGGCTGCCGTCACATCATCAAGGTGGATACTGCACATTGGTGGTGGTTGAGGAGATTCCCCCCTTCCTTGTAAAGCGCTTTGAGGTCCCAGATAAAGCGCTATATAAATGTAACACATTATTATTATTATTATTATTATTAACCTTGTACCAGCAACTGGAGCAGATTGCTGTGCACTCGTCTTGCCATTATAACTATGGGGCAATTACGGCTGTATGGCCGAAAGTATGTGCCATTTGTTTCATGTGGGCTATTGTTTTTATGATGTCTGAATATACCTCAAGGGGTTGGGGCTTTATATTATAATTTTGTTGATTTAAGAAGTTTGTTTTTTTGTTTTGCATTTTTTGTGTTGATTCCAATGGTAACACTTTAGAATACGGTTCCTTCGTTAATGAATAACTACACAAGAACCAATGAGTAACACAATATTAACAATCTAGTAACTACTATTAACTAACAAGAAACTCTGATTAACGAACTAGTAAGTAATAGCGCACAGATGAAAGTGGTACTTCACTATTAACTAATCAATAACTAACTACTATTTTTTAATGCGTCCCAGAGAACTACTGAAAAAGTTTATTAAATATCTAGTAACTACTATTAACTAAAAAGAAACTCTGATTAACGAATTAGTAAGTAATAGCGCACAGATGAAAGTGGTATAACTAACTACTAATATTTTGTTTTACAACAGGGAGAGCACCCCCTGATGGCCTCACTAACACCTCTCACAGGTAAAATAACTAACTACTATTTTTTAATGCGTCCCAGAGAACTACTGAAAAAGTTTATTAAATATCTAGTAACTACTATTAACTAAAAAGAAACTGATTAACGAATTAGTAAGTAATAGCGCACAGATGAAAGTGGTACTTCACTATTAACTAATCAATAACTACTATTTTTTAACTAACTTAACATACTTCTATGGGAATTACTAATTATTTGGATCCGTATTCTAAAGGGAAGATCATGGTAACTAACTAGTAATTAATCAAGTGTTACTACATACTTGTTCCATGCGTCTTGTTAAAATCAGCATTTTTTTCAGTCATGATGAATCATTTGAAGCTTTTGAGGTTTTTTGGTGAAGTTTTAGATAGTAATTCCCATCGAAGTATGTAGTAACACTTGAGTCATTACTAGTTAGTTACCATGATCTTCACTTTAGAATACGGATCCAAATAATTAGTAATTCCCATAGAAGTATGCAGTAACACTTGAGTCATTACTAGTTAGTTACCATGATAATCATTTACAGCAGCAGTTAAAATGTTAATGTAGTGCTAGTCAATTGTCCTGCATTGTTTATTGATTAGTTTTGCATGAATTATGAAACTTTTTCAGTAGTTCTCTGAGAAACATTAAAAAATAGTAGTTATTGATTAGTTAATAGTGAAGTACCACTTTCATCTGTGCGCTATTACTTACTAGTTTGTTAATCAGAGTTTCTTGTTAGTTAATAGTAGTTACTAGATTCTTAATATTGTGTTACTCATTTGTTCCAGTGTAGTTTTTCATTAACGAACGAACCGTATTCTAAAGTGTTACCATTCCAATTTAGATTAAAATTGTATTAATACTTCATTTGATTTCTTTTTTTTAAAATTTTTTTTATTACTGGATTTATTTATATATTTATAGATATACATATAGTTTTCTTTATACTGCCTTTTTATAACCATTGCTGATTTTGGCAGTTATTGTCTATATGTTGTGATAAGTTTGTTAGTTCTTTTCATTTGAAAATATTGATTTTCTGTATTTTCTGTTCTTTTTGGTGAATCTTTGTTAATGGTGTGTGTGCGTGTTTCGTTCTTTTTTTTTTACAGTAGCTGAGAGCCGGTGGTGGTATTGGTGTCTGGGTGGTAGTGTCCCCTTCTGGAGTGCTGTTGACTTCCCTGTTTGCATTTGTGTTCACTGTGGTGTGTTTGTGTGTTTACTGGGGGATTCTTTCTGGGATCTCTTACTGCCTTTGACTCCTTCTCCTCCATCGGTAAGCCTCAGCAATTATATGTTTCTTTTTTTCTTTTTCATTGTGTTCTCTTCCCCAAGAGATGACTGTTTTAAATTGTTAAATTATTGAAATAAACGGTGTTTCTTCAGAATTGAACATTGTCTTTGGCTGTATTGTACACGTACCTGTGTGTCCTTAATTGTTTTAAATCTATAGCAATTGGGTAGTATAAATCATTCTCTGGGTGAAATTCCCAGGGTGGCGTAGTCTGTGTTTTAGTCTGTTCTGGTTTAGAACGCCACACTTTATTTGCAACTCTTTATAGAAAACCCACGGGCCGCAACAGTCACTCTACTTCACGCTAAAAGATTTCATCATATCCCTCTGAATAAAGGTCTGCCCTACAGACAATTTCTTCGAATCAAAAGAATTTGTATGAACATTGACGATTTTGGGGTGGAGTGTGATGAGATGTAGAAGCAGTTCCTTCTAAGAGGATATCCTGAAAAATGTCTCAAACAAGAAATTGTAAAAGTCAAATCTACATCAGCTAAGTCACAATCTAAGTAATCTCATAGACTCATAGTCTCACATATGCTGTACCACCTACACTGTCCATAGTCAGACAATTAAGTCCATCATTAATAAACATTGACATGTTCTGAGAGCTGATGACATTGGAAACAAAATCTTCAAGGAGCCTCCCCTTTTTTCACACTATGGGGGACGTAATATAAAGATTATCTGGTCAATTTGGATACTTTCATCAAGGAGAACAAACATGTGACTTCAGACCACTCTACTGACTGTTTTAACCCCATCCCTACCGGTAAACCTAACCACCCCCTTACTAATCCCTAAAATCAAAGGTACATGATAGGTGAAAAAAAATGAAGTAGAAGCATCAAAATGTAAGCTTTACATAAAATAAACTTGCCCTTCAAATGTGATTGGTTGATTTTAATGTTGTTCCAGGATCAAGAAAAATGTGGATCCAGGAACATTTTGTACTTGGTGAAATCACATTCACTCATGTGACAAGGCAAGCAAGAGTGATAATGAAATGGCTTGGAGATCATTACATTGACAACTCCTCGGATCTTAATCCCTTAGAGAACCTGTAGTCAATCCGTGGACAAGCAGAAGTCCACAAATTGTGATCAGCTCCAAGCATTACAGTAATAAGGCAAGAATGGATAGGCATCAGTCAAGATTTGGCCCAGAGCGATTTGCCAAGGTTATAAAGAAGGAGAGTCAACATTGTAAGATTCTTTGCGCATATTAAATGTTTTTGCCAATAAAAGCTTATAAAACTTATGAAATGCTTATCACTATTTTCCAGTATACAATAGAAACATGTTTAAAAAAAATCTACAAATTCTGAAGCAGCAAACTTTGAAAAACACAAAATTGATGTCACAGCCCAAGCTGTATATAAAAGTCAAAGTGCAGTTAAAACAAGGCTTCATTCGTCCCGAAAACATGCATGCCAAACAGAAAGATTCATACACATTTCACGAGTTTGCACTTACATGTAATCAGATATAGTACAGAATAAGCATATTTGATGAGCTGTACGAGGAGAAGACTTTCGAGCTCGTAATTTGCCAGTTAAAACAAGGCTGCATTCGTCCCGAAAACATGCATGCCAAACAGAAAGATTCATACACATTTCACGAGTTTGCACTTACATGTAATCAGATATAGTACAAAATAAGCATATTTGATGAGCTGTCCGAGGAGAAGGCTTTCGAGCTCGTAATTTGGCCCGGAGCCCCCTGGGGTGAAGGAGTGATGCTGGGAAAACTGTTGTAGAACAGTGGTAAGTCGGCTCTGTATAAATGCCTCTTCTTACGTTGATTGGGTAGCTTATCTGAACGTGCTTCTCCTGAACTTTGTTAATAAAACATAATTTCATTTATTTTGTGAAACTCTTCCCATGATGGCTTTTTTAGTGTTTCTCTCTGGATGTAGAAGGATGATGTAGCACTTTGGGGCAAATATGGCCACCAGTAGTCCAAAACTAGAAGCTAAAATGGCAAATATCTCCACAGCCACTGCATATTTCCCTGGAGAGCTAACATATGCTGGAACAAATGCAACCCACACAGCACAGAATATCAACATACTGAAAGTGATAAACTTTGCTTCATTAAAATTATCTGGAAGATTTCTCGCCAGGAAGGCTATCAGAAAGCTTACAGCTGCCAACAGTCCAATGTATGCCAACAACATAGAAAAACCAGCCACGGAGCCTATAGCACATTCATATACTATTTTTGAGCGGATATATTGGTTGTTTTTATAGGGTGTTGGAGAGGCAGTTGATAGCCAGACTGCACAAATCACAACCTGGATGGCAGTTAGGACCAGAACTGTGCATCTTTGTTGAGCTACTCCAAACCATTTTAACGTGCCTTGGCCCTCTGGTCGAGAGGAATTAAACACAGCTATTACTACCATAGTCTTAACTAGGATGCTGGAGATGCACAGGACAAAGCTTATGCCAAACACAGCATGTCTTAACAGACACGTCCACAACTGTGGCTGACCAATGAACAGTAGCGCACACAGGAAACACATTTTGAGTGACAACAGCAGCAGGAAGCTGAGCTCTGAATTGTTGGCACGTACTATGGGAGTGTTACGGTGATTAGCGAAGATGACCATCACAAGAGCGCAGAAGCAGGTGCCAAGCAGAGATGCAGTGGTCAGAGAGATGCCCAGAGGATCCTCATAGGACAGAAATTCAACTTCTTTAGGGACACACTGATCCTTATCTGTATTGGACCAGAACTCATCTGGACACACTGTGCACTCATTTGCATCTGTGATTTATGAAAAAAGACAGAAGGTGAGGGTTTTTAAGGTAACTTTCAAATTATATAACAAAAAATGGCAAATATAATCATCTCACCTGTTGTATTAGAAATCTCTCCATCTCCGCATGGCAGGCAATCAAAACAGCAGACAGGAAAGCCCTTCCTCGTGGCTTGTCTGGTTCCTGGGGGGCAGCTCTCACTGCACACAGACCGTGGGGGCTGAAAGAGACATCTTCTATTGTTATTCATGTGTTTATCTGTCATCTCGTTTACATAATGACAAACTTGGCCTTTCCATTGCCTCATTCTTATTTGTCTTTTCAAAGCTTTGACTATTTTTAGGTATACTGTATCTGCAAAAGGGGTGATATTAACATAGTCACCTTTTTTGACTTAAAGTTCCAATATAATGCATCTTCATCCAGTTTGAGCACCATCCCTGTTGCTGCCCCTTCATTTGCCACACCAACAGCTTTGACCCTTATTGACCCATCAAAGCTTGGCTGCCAGTTCAGGACATCATAGATGGCCAGAGCATCCCCATTCTTATCAAATGACACATGATCCCCAAAGCCTGTGGTGTAATTCACTTTCTGGAGGTAGTGAACCAGCTGCACAGTTTGTAGACAGAACAGGTGTTATATGTTTATTTGAATTTGTTATTAATGTAGCACATATATTTTGCTTCTCCACATCAGCTCTTGTATATTCCTGGAGAGAATCTGCACTATACCTGTACATCTTACCTGCCAGGGTTTCAGGTTTGTTTTGTCGGCACATCTGTTCCCACTAAATGGTCCTCTACCCTCCTCACACTGCATCAGGTCATGAAGCGCATGTGCCAGTGCATAAACTGCCTTATACACATTATATGTGGCCCTCAGCTCTGAAACATCCGTGTATGGTGTGTATGTTGTTCTCAGATCCTCCTGTCCTGTACAAATATTTTTCACTTGCTCTCCATCTCTCTCTTTAATCCCAGTTTCAAAACTGCAGCTGAACATTTTCTCCCAGAAGATCCTCAACATATTATTTTTTGGATCATTGCTGGGTTGGAGATGTAGCAGAAATTCATGAAGTCCTTGGATCTCTCCACGCCTGATGGCGATCCCCAGAGTGCCTCTTAGAAAGGGTAGTAAACGTGGAGTGTGGTGTACAAGAGAGGTGGCCCAAGCTTCACTCGCAATCCATTGTCTGCCTGTTATGTTCTGCAACACCACATCATCCATCAAAGGTATCAAAAAGGATGGAGTGGAAAAAACTACCACCACTCTAGCTGTAGAGGCCTGAATCACTGTTGTTATACGCTGAATAACTCTGAGGTTGTTATCATGGGGAAGTATTTCAGAAAAAGCAATACAGCCACCAAACAGCTGCATTTCCTGCTGGAAGAACTGAGCAGCATAGATGCCATAGTCATCATCACTGTAGACGAGACCAACCCAGGTCCATCCAAAATATTTTAAAATCTGTACCATAGCCCGCACCTGGAAGGCATCACTGGGAATAGTTCTGAAGAAAGAGGGGTACTTTTTCCTGTCACTCAGACAGGAGCAGGTGGCGTAGTGGCTAACCTAATTAGAGAGAAAGACAGAAGAAGAGAAGACAGAAAAATAGTGACAATTAACAAAAAATTATCAGTATTATATTTTTTTTGTCCTACAGAAAAAATATAAGAAACACTTTTTTATTTAATTTTTATTAATCTTACTATAGGTACTCGAAACAGTCCAAGAATACTGGAAATTGCAATGGAAGCAGTTGAACTTGAATCCCCCACGATTCCAATCACTGGTGGTGGGCCAGTGCAGTTTAGATTTGAGAATGATTTCTCTGTCCCACCAGCCAGGGATATGGCAGCCCGGAACGCCATTCCTAGCATCACACAATTGTCATAAACATGGTAACCAAGAGTGATGTTAGGCAGCAAGTTTGGATTCTTATTGATCTCATCTATTGCAAAAGCCATGGTCTGTGCCTGCTGGAAGCTTTCCATATCAAATCTATGAAAAGCAAGAGAATGTGGATATTTAACTATTCTGGAAGGGTATTAGCAGTACAAATAGAATTATCAAATTCACAATGGCAATAAACATTGAATTCAAGATGTTTTGTAAAAATAAATAAATATTGAGGTATATTTTTCTATAATATATTGTTCTCTTTAATTCCAGCCTTGTATTACTGTCCACTCTAGACTCACTGCTCACAGTATGGTGGTTCTGGCTCTGTTGTGAAGCTCAGATCTGGGAACACTGTGAGGAAGTCAACCTCGAACAGGCCTCCAAATATAACATCTCCATCCTTGAACATTCCATTCAACCTGAAGTGTCCTTGAAGCTGACAGGTGCCTGATCGGAGTATTGAAGCTGACAAAATAAAGTTAAAGGAAAGTACATACAGGCAGATGTGCAGAGTGAAACTCATCTCTATTTCTGACCCATTCAACTACTCAGCTCGCTAATTTATGATGAAGCTTGTGTGGGTGTTGCTTTGAAAGAGCAGGTGATGTTAAGTGGGTGTCTCTGGAAATCAGGATATTACCCTCTTATCACAGTATATAAATTATGCATAATAATAACAACGGAATAATGAATAAATTATGCATCCACAGTGATTTACTGCTCAGGAAGGTTGTGAATGATTATTTTGAGATGCTGAGGTGACAAAAAAGTGTTTTATAGCTTAGGAATATAATATCAATGATATTATATATATTTGTCCATGTTTCCTTGACTGTGTTTTTCCTTAGAATGTCCTCTAGATGTCAGTCTTGCATTTGACTTTTGCTGAGCAAAAAAAAAGGAAAAAAGAAAAAAGACTACCTCAACAAAATCATTCAGTGACAAATGCTAATACTAAGGTATAAACAATTTATCAAACTGGTTGATTTGCATATGCATATTTTAAGGTGTCTTCTATGTATTAACTGGTAAAGAACAATCTTTAGTCATCTAACATGTTTTAACAATACTTTTAAATATTATTAAACATGTCTGTGGAATATGATTCTGAATGATTCAGAACAGATTGTTTCTGAACAATCACTTCTCCATCAGAGAACCCATCCAAACCAAATTTATTTTTAATTTTTTTTTAATAACAGGTGTTACTCATGATCTGTCCCATTTAGAAAACAAATGACGAAGTATTCTAGTAGTGACTATGATATAATTACCAATTTCCTTCTTTGTTCTCATGGTATAGCTGTAAATAACACCTGGCTCTTACCATAGTGACAGTGACTAAAGTTACACACAACTTTTGGTTAAAAATAATAATAATAACAAAATGTTGTTAATGAGAGAATGTTGAAAATTATTTAAACCATGTCTTTACTAATACACTGTGCTCTGGCTTCTGTGGCATGTGTATGGTGTGGAAATGTTTGTCTCAACAAATGAAACATTTTTTTTTTATCATGAATCATTCAGACCTTTTTTTTTTTTATTATTATTATTTTTATTTTTTATTGAAAGGATCCCCATTAGCTACAGCCGTGCTGCAGCTATTCTTCCTGGGGTCCTAAAAAATATGTACATTAAAAATACAACAAATAAATGGAAAAGGTAAATACACAAACACATACACATATACACATACATATACACATGTATATACAAATATCAGGCATGAAATATACACATATATAAAAACACATTCTACACATACGCCTATAAACATACCTACACATGTGCATGTACATACATATTCACACACATATATAAATAAATATAAACAATCAGATACTGTATATTATTTTGATAGATGCTGTTTTACATATAATTTAAATTTATTGACATTATTAGTAAGCATGATATGTTTTGGCAGTTTATTCCATTCTTTCATACCTCTGAACACAACAGTGTTTTTTATGGCATTTGTTCTTATATGGGTGGTGAAGTTACCTTTAGTTGCATGTCTGGTACTGTACTGATGATTGTCTACACTAAAAAAAGATGCTTGAACAAAACAGAAGGAAATTTTGAGATATAAATATTTCTTATGAAAATTAACAGTGAATACAACAGTCTATCTTCGACCAACAACCAATTAAGATCTTTGTGCATTAATATAATATTTCTCCTATAGCTGCACCTAAGTGCTACATGAGCAGCTCTATTCTGTATAAGTTGTAATTTATTCATATATTCACCAGTGGCATTTGACCAAACGGCTGGGCAATAGTCGAGGTATGTTAATATTAGTGCTTTCACAGTCTTACCAAGGAGGACATGTGAGTATTGAAATTATGTTGTCATTAGTTTTAGAAATGTGAAGAATATACATTTTGACAGTCTTTCATGTATGATCTCTGAGCACTCTACAGTTGAAACTGTTGATCACTATAATTCTATTTTGTCATCTGCTTTGGACGTGTTAGCCCCTAGGAGAGAACGTGTTGTTTCATTTGTTAAATCATTTCCTTACCACTGAGCTCAGGGCTCTCAAGGTAAAAAGCAGACAGCTTCAACACCAATATAAGAAATCAGGTTTAAACTGTCCATAAGTTAAGGGGTGTCTCTCTTGAATTAGTCCCCTCATTTTGTCGCTGTCGGGCGGAATCCTCGTATCTCCAAAACCAATATTTTTCAGGAATGAAAAAAAAACTGCATATTTTTTGAGTTATTAAACATTGAATCGTTAAAGTTGGTATTATACCTTATATTGCTATTATATACTGTTGTGTACCAACATTAACACAACATTTCCCTAAAATCATGTTTAATCAGAGATACGAGGTTTATGACTTGGGAGCAGGGAGATACAAGTTTACGCTGTCATTGATAAGAATGGAATGGACGCAGACTTCGCTGCTGCTAGCAGTGTTCATTAAAGTTCGCGGTTGCGTTGAGCCTTTTGACGAGACAAGGCTTTAAGAGCTAATCAAAGCTTATGGTTGTGGTTAAATATATCTTCCTAAACTGTATTTTTATGAGCTATAAGTGATGCAATAAAAAAAAAAAAAAAACGAGCTGACTAGGCTGTCTAATAGGCGGAAATTAGCCTAATCAAACTTACCTTTGTGGCTCACGGGCTTCCTTCTGCACCTAAGCATTACAGCTTTCGATTTTTAACAAAACAGGCCTAGTCAAATGTATCTAACATCACTATTTTCACTCGTTATTGCCTAAAAACAGACTTATCCAAAGATAGGCTTACTTGACGCCAATAGACAGCCGTTTTTTTTCTCCCATAAAAACTCTAGTTGGGGTATTTTACATGCACAGTGCCAAGAGAGGGAACTTCGAGTCAGTAAAATAATAATAAAAACAATAATTTAATGGTGGTATCCAAAACATTCAATTCAAGTATTATATTATATAAATTTTAAAACTTCAATTCACATTTATAATAAGTAGACATTTAAAATACATCAATAACTGATATAATAGTTTAACAATAAAATATATAATATTAATATAAAATAATATTTATAATATAATAAAATCATAGTTAAGGCTTGTGTATTTGTGTTTGTGAGTATGGGTAGCCCTTGTCTGTGTGCATTTATCTGTGAGGATCTGTGTGTGTTGTTACATTGCCATCATATTGACTGTATTATAGGAGAACTCCGGCGCAAAATGAACCTGGAGTGTAATAACACCATCGCAGAGCCATCTTTGGAAAACAGTCTCTACCAGTCGAACCACGAATGCCGTGCTACAAGCTGAACTGTGACTTGGAATCTTGGCGTTAGAGGTTTGACTGGTCGAGGCTGTTTCCTAAAGATGGCTCCGTGATGGTACTGTCTTTATAAAGTATATTATTATTAAACTGCTTGTACACTTACCAAGTTCTCAGTGCTTCGGTTTGGACCCTCATTAAGCTACCGTGTTAGTGTGGGGCAGTTTGAGCCTTGTTAGTGGTATTACACTGTAAAAAATTTAAAGTTGTCTCAACTAATTATTATTTAGTAACTAGTTCCACAGAATTTTTACGTTCACTCAATTTCTCTCTTCAAAGTGTTGCTTCAATTATTATTTTTTAGTTGGCCTAAACTTGACTCCAACTTAAAAAAGTATGTTTGGTCTACTAGTTTTAGTTCATTCAACTAAAATGTTTTAGTTGGTCCAAACTTGACTCCAACTTAAAAAAGTATGTTTGCTCAACTAGTTTTATAGTTCATTCAACTAAAATGTTTTAATCAGGATTTATTATTTGGGCTTAACTAAAAATTGCTGTACTAAATTTTATACTGAGGTTAACAAAATTATTTACTGGTGTGTATTAATCACATAAAAACACAAATGGAAAGAGATATTAGCCTTTATTTCACAACAATCTGCACAAGCTAAACATACAGGCTAAAGTGCTCAGTTGACAAACATTAAATTCAATACTGCCAATTCCATTTCAAACATTTATGGAACTAAAAAACATTTACTAATCTTTCCCTAAACTGAGAACAATAAAGCACATTTTGAATTGTAGTAAAAACTACAAACTCTGCAAGTAATTAATACATAAAATAATTAGTGCTGTCAAGTTGATTAATAACATCTTAAAGGAACACTCCGACTTTTTGGGACTTTAGCCTATTCACCTTATCCCCCAGAGTTAGATGCACTGGAGCGCAGTCATGCTGGAACAGGAAGGGGCCATCCCCAAACTGTTACCACAAAGTTGGGAGCATGAAATTGTCCAAAATGTCTTGGTATGCTGAGGCTTTAAGAGTTCCTTTCACTGGAACTTAAGGGGGTGAGCCCAACCCCTGAAAAACAACCCCACACCATAATCCCCCCTCCACCAAACTTCACACTTAACAGTTTGGGGATGGCCCCTTCCTGTTCCAGCATGACTGCGCTCCAGTGCACAAAGCAGGACCATAAAGGCATGGATGAAGAGTTTGGTGTGGAGGAACTTGACTGGCCTGCACAGAGTCCTGACCTTAACCCGATAGAACACCTTTGGGATGAATTAGAAACTGTTATCCAGGTCCAACGTCCGTGCCTGACCTCACAAATGCGCTTCTAAAAGAATGGCCAAAATTCCCATAAACACACTCCTTCACCTTGTGGAAAGCCTTCCTAGAAGAGTTGAAGCTGTTATAGTAGCAAAGGGTGGGTCAACTCCATATTAAACCCTATGGATTAATAATGGGGTCATTAAAGTTCATGTGCTTGTAAAGGCAGACGTCCCAAAACTTTTGGCAATATAGTGTGTGTATATGTACACACATATGATCTACAAACTTTCATGTTAGATGGGATTAATTGTGATTAGACCACTAAAAAGAATACAACACCAACAACAACAACAACTGGTAACAAAATGGTGTCCGAGATATTTCATAAGTATAAAAAGTATTGAAAAACAACAACTGAATATTTGGCATCATAACATTCAGAGTGGTGCAGGGATGATGTCAAAACCAGAAAGTCTAATTCAACACTGGTTCCTTAACGTTTTACGGTTTTAAATGTAACTTACGCTTATAAATATCTACGCAAAACCAACTAATATGTTTACGTTGTACGAATATGTTGTACATAATACGTTTTTGTCGATAAACTTGAACATATTCTATAATTTAACATATTCCGTGCCGAGTGAACTTGACATAACGTTACACTTAACTTTCTCTCGGACATAACTTATAAAAACATTTCTAAATCCGTCTCAGGACGTAACAACACAAAACCATCACATATGTTGTACATTTTTGTCGTTATTATGTTTAAAATCGATCATTTATTCAGAGCCACTTAAGTATGACCGTCTTTGACAAATAGTCTCCCGCACTGCAGTACCGCAGCCACAGTTGGTCCGCAGCCGAGCCACTGCCTTGTAAAACCCGCGAAGTCAAATGCTGTATCCTTCCGCAAAATAATTCCATAATCCAGATCCTTCCATTCTAAATGAAGCGATGCGCTTTTATATTGTATTTATTACCAAAAATAGACGGCTTAAATTCAAGATAAAAAAATAAAGGTTTTATATATTAAAGTGTTGTATAGGATCCATCCACTCTCATAGTGCAGAAACGAAACCTCGACAGACAATTTGATAAATGTTGTTTTGATATTAGCCTATCAAATGTTTATTAAATGTTTATAAATGTTCATTTTAACATTAAAACAACCATTATGTTCTGTTTTACGCATTAAAATATTGTATCATAGCTGGCCTTAATACTTTTAGCAAATATTGGCTAGATTTGTGTTTATTAGTCCAGTCAACATTAGCCATCCTAAAGTTGACTGGATTTGAAAACATCCCTTCATTTAATTTTTTTTCAAATATATTTTTGCAGACTTAATATAATATGTCTTCTTAACTAATCCCAAGCATGAATATTGGTTCAACTTAAATATGTTTGCTCTTCCAACATTTTATTAATTGGCGTTTTTACAGTGTATAGCGATTTCTTTTTACTTATTATATGCCCCCATATACTAGCGTTATAAGCTAAACAGTTTTTAGAGATAAAACTCTTTACACTCAATTATCATGAAAACAAATCCTAGAGAACGGTCGACTCGGTACCAGTGTGTTATTACACCCCAGGTTCATTTTGCACCGGAGTTCTCCTTTAATACTGCATCCTATATTAAGCTAGTGAAGTAAATTGTCGTAAAAGCTGTGAAAGTCCTTTGGGATGACTTCCTTCAGGTCTTGGAGGTGTTTGAATTTCAGCTCTTTGATCTTCAGGCGGTCTGAATAGAGTGGGGTGACTGTGTGGCGGTCTGAGGTGGAGTTTCGGAGTTGGTGACTTGGATGTGAATGCCAGTCATCAGAGTGGTTGATTTTGAAGTCCATTGTTCCACTGTTGTTGTACCTAATAGCACAAAATATAATACAACAACATAATCACTGTAAGATTTCATAAAACAATATGCAACATCATAATGTCATGCCTAGAGTATATTGGTAAGACATAAGATTTGCATTGGTAATTTACAAACTACACCTTCTCTGGGGCCAGCAGTGAGGCCTCCTCTTCCTCCAGACCACCAGATAAATCTTTTCTGACACATGGTACAATTAGTGTGATTTTTTATTTATTTATATTGTTGTGAAATCCATTTGCATTAAAACTCATTCATTTTGGCATGTGAAATCATGATTATCTCTCAGAAATTTACTCTACCAGCATGCATCACTGTATCTTCCACCACTGTTGCTTCCTCTCTCTCTAACGTTACACTCTCTCCATCAGAGCTCTCACTGTCTATTAGGGCCTTTGCCTGATCATATGGCACATTGACCATCTGACAGAGTTCCTCTAAGGACACAGACATGGTTGCTGCAAAACATAAAATATATAAAGGTCAAAATGATCGTTTCACTAAGTTATACGGCATACTTACGTATGATAACAAGGCAAGAAGCCAGCTAGCTTCCTTAAAGTGATGAACATTACGTAAAAGGTGTTGAACATGACGGAATGCCTTGACATTGTAAGCTGCAATCCTGACATAGTACATTCAATTATTATGTTGTTCCTCAGACGAGTGCCAGAACTAGCGTTAGCGGGGGTCGAGAGATTTTTTCATTAAGCCCCACGAAAATCGCGTTAGCTATCTCACCTAACATGACGAACAAGGCTAATTAAGTCAACGACAGGCAATTTTTGCGGTTTAAATTAAATTTCCTCGTCAGAAACAAAACCATGGAAGATTTCAATCAACAAGATAAGTTAACTTAGCTAACTCAACGTTACCGTCCAATGCAAAACCTAGCAGAAAGAAAAATCTAGCATCCTCAGAAACGATACATTACACCTTAGCACTAATACTTCGATCGAGATAAAACTGTTATATATAATATACAAACTTTTATATAACTGAATCATGAATAAGGACATTTATCTCTGAGGACGTGTTGCTCGACGAGGATTGCGACTTGACTTCCAATCTTGAATAGAAAAAATGCCGCGAAACTCTTGGCGCCGAGTGAAGAAGGGGTGGAGTTACGAGGTTTCTCAGACAGTTGAAGTGTCCAATGGAGTTAAGAGGTTTACTCACAAGCTATTTTCAACACTTTCGATTGGTTAATAATTTGTAAAAATAACAGACCCACGTGGGGACTGACCAATAACAGCGATTTGTGAAAAAATATGAAATTGACCAAATTTGGACATACGAGGTTTCTGCCCGACAGCGACGATTTGTAACATTGTGAACACCTCTCTTAGAACTGACATTGTTCCAAAAGCCCTTGAGGTTGCAGCTATTACACCAGTTCTTAAAAAGCCTGGATGTGATAAGTCAGACCTATCAAATTACAGGCCTATCTTAAATCTGCTCTTTCTTGCTAAGGTTTTGGAACATGTTGTCATGGCACAACTCCACTCACACTTGTCATCCAACAAGCTTTTCGAACCTTTTCAGTCTGGGTTTAGAAAGGGACACAGAGACAGCCTTGGTTCGTGTTATGAAGGACCTACTTGTCTCAGCTGACTCTGGAGCCTCTACCATCTTGTTCTTGTTAGATCTCAGTGCAGCTTTTGCTGCAATTCCAACTTTCGCTGCCTGGAGTCCAGCTGTTTCTATGAATTGCAGTGATTAATTTGCTTCTCTGTAGCTTTTGGAAATCTTTAAAAATATATCTCATATTTCTTGGCAAATCTGTTTGTACAGTCAATCTCAAAACTCTTTCCCATTTTAGATGTGTTTTGTGTGTTTTTCGCACCATTCACGCTAAAAACCAATGCCACCTCAGTATTTTTGCCACTCAGTAGGTGTAACCGTTGTGACTCCGGCTGACTGTGACATCACGCGCATGTACACTCTTTTATACACCTTAGCAACTGTATTTACTTTTTACCCATAGGTTCAGCATTTAGATTTTATTGCAATTATTTTCTTTTAAAATTACTGGGTTGTGTTGTGGCTTGTTTCCGTTGTGTATTGGCTCAATTCTGTTTTGTTGTGACTTGATTCCATTGTGTTGTGAACTTATATTTGCTTGTAAAATTTCATTGGGTTGTGCACTACTGGGCCACTGTAAAAAGAAAAAAAGAAAAGAAAAAGTGCATTAGACACTTAACTAATAACATACTCTCTGTACACACTTTTTTTGGCATCAAGTAAACCCAGATAGTCTGATCCCACATCTTTCCTTTACAACCAATTATATTCCTACAAAGGCCCTCATTCTGTCATTACAACTCTTGGGAGATTATGGTAACAGAGATTGGCATGATAATGGATATGGCAATGTTAATGTATTTGGTCTTGGCGGAATAGATCTGCTACGCTGCTGCTGCAGAGCAAGTACCAACATTTTCTACTGCTTCACAGACATTGCTGTGAGCATGTAAGACATGCTGCTACTGCACATGATTTAACCCCTTAGTAGATCTATACAGGTGGCGCTGGGGAAGTTGGAGGGTTTCTGAAAAGCGTGCTGCAGACAGTAACAGCAAACAGTGTAAGTATTTGAATGGTTGAGCAGCAAGCTCATTGGCCGCTGATTCTACTGCAACAATCAGCTGTGCAATGTAGATAATGACATGGTTGCTACCAATCAATAAAGACCTATCAGCCTGCTCCATTCAGATTTTCATGTCAAAACTATGTAATTTTCTACCAAAGTTATTGTAGGCTACACCAGACATGCGCATTTGCGGTCTTGTGGACTTAGATATACATTATTTGACATACACTGAACCACTCCACAATCCTAAACCAATGCACAATTCTCTACTCTCTTTTCTCTGGATTTCTAATAAAGATGTCATTGTATACTAAGAATATTAATGGCTCTGCTTACACTCCTCTATTGTCAGTCATTTTGTAAGGACGTATGTTAAATGTACGGGGAGATAATGGTTGCATTATTCCAAATAAATAGATTAAGATCCTCAAATAAATGTAAAGAGTTCCACAAAAAATAATAAAATTCACAAATAAATAAAATTAGATTTTCAAATTAAAAAAAGTACTAATGTTTTGTCACAAACAGAACTCTGTCTGTCATTCATTTGTGAATCGCTTTCTGCGCATTTGTAAATCACTTTGTTCATTTGTAGATCCCCACACCCAATTGTTGATTTAGAAAATTTCTAGCGTCAAGACGTGCAGATAAATGCACAAGTTTAAATGATTTGTGTAGACCGCTCTTTAAAAAACTCAAGTGAAAGAGTAATTTACATAAAACTTTACATAAAAATTATGTTGAATCACATCGATGGATATCAGTGCAGTGTCTGATGTTGTTGTGATAATGGTACAAAGAACAGCAATGCTAATGCTAGCTGACAATGACTGGGTGCCCCTTTTGAAGAACGGGTCAAGTGGAACCGGTTATTTAATAATTTTTAGAGTCATTTGAGAGTTAATTAAACGTATAAGTCAGCTGACCAACACTTGACTTATACAAACTGTACAAACAATGTTCTTTCTATATCACTTTATTGTTTTTAGTTTTTTTACACATGTAGATACCATGAAATATACATTCGATAATCATTCAATTTGATAAATAACATTACCATCTGATAGCATCACTATCATTTGGTTGTGCCACAGAATGTTTTTGTTAGGGCAAGTTTCGATCCCTTAGAACAGCCTTTCTCAAACTTTTTTCAGTCAGGGCACCTTTCAAAAGTGCATAAAATCTCAAGGCACCCCAGTGTAAATTATAATTTTAAAACACTGCATAAACCAAATGTAAATTAGTGGTCGACCGATATATCGCCGATAAGTTTTTCTGATTGGCCGATGTGTTGAAAGCGGGACTTTTATTTTGACGGCGCTGCGGACTTTTATTTTGACGGGCGGCGCTGAGAGGACCAGCGCGCGCCTGAGAAGAGAACAGCAGCGACTAATCACACAGCGCTCACTCACATTCTCCGTCTTCATTAGTTTACGATCTCTGTCAGTCATATCTAATACTTTGTTAGACAGAACTGGTAAACGAAGAAAGTTAATGGTATGCGAAAAAGTAATGCGTTTGCTTTTATATTATTTGTAACAGGAAAGGCAAACAATCAGGCTAAAATACTTTCTCATTTACCGTCAACATTCAGCAAATTCGCATCTACATCATTTAAACAAATCTCTGAATATCCAATAAACATTTAATTTCACAAACCTTGCAGATTAATCGAATCCAGCTGTGATATCTTGTGAAGTGTGCATTTGTAGCCTGCATAACCGTGTTACTGCGAGTGACGGTCCGTGTGAGTGAGTGAATGCGAACAGAAGATCAGCTTCACAGGAGACGCGATCGAACACTTTAAATCCTTCATTTTAAAATATGCTGTGCTATATCCAGTTGCCCACTGTGTCATATTCATGTCGTTTTAACTGTGTACTGTATGTAAACTTAGCGTTACCTTGTCAAAGTAAAAAAAAGTTGGGTGCTCGAGCCCCTGCCCTATTTCAAAATTAATCAAAAGTGCCCTTCTCAAACATATATCAATGATAATATTGTGGTCAATAAAAAAAAGTATTTTATTTTTACGTTTCTGTCAGTCTGTGGTGTTGTTGCTATAACGCGTTGCTATGGGTTGCGTCACTTGCGTCAAGTTGTGTGTGTGTCTTGCTTCGGTCTTGTGAGACGGATTTTTATGGTTAATTATATATATATATATATATATGTTCATATGTTTAAAAAGAAGACGAATGTATTTATGTAAATTCAAATATATTTATATATGAAATGTCAGATTTAAAAAAAAAAATTTGCCTACGTCATTTTTTGGCGGCACCCCTGACACAGGCAGGGGGCACCCCAGTGTGCCGCGGCACCCACTTTGAAAAAGGCTGCCTTAGAAGCCTATGGAGGAGTAACCCAGCTCTCAGATTTAATAAAAAATATCTTAATTTGTGTTCCGAAGATGAACGAAAGATTTATGAGGTTGGAACAACATGAGGGTGAGTAATTACTGACAGCATTTTCATTTTTGCGTGAACTAAATAAAGTATAAGTAAATATACTGATTCTTATCCTTTAGCTATAAAACCAATTGTTTCTCAGCTCATCTGTAAATAAGCCTTCATGCAATCTCCCTGAGCAGCAATACAATGTGCATGCAAATGTCCATTATTCCATCAGTGCTGTTTTCTTGCCTTGCCTTTGTTAGGAGGGATTAGAGGCTGACGTTCTGATTTCCAGGGACAGCAACTTGACGCATGCTAATTTCAAGCAACACCCCACACAACCTTCATCATAAATTAGTGTGCCAAGTGGGTGAGTGGATCAGAAAGAGAGAGAGATGTGGATCACTCTGTATATTTCTCTTTACCTGTCCTTTAACCGTATCACTGCAGCTTCCATCCTCAGATCAGGTACCTGTCAGCTCCAGGGCCACTTCAAATTGAATGGAATGTACCAGGATGGAGATGTTATACTTGGAGGCTTGTTTCATGTTCACTTTTTCACAGTGTTCCCAGATCTGAGCTTTAGAATGGAACCAGAAAAACCATACTGTGAAAAGTGAGTCAGACTGATAACACAACTATAAAAATACAGAGAGACTTAAAATATGATTTATAATAATCAGATTAATGAGAGGAAAAAGAAGTAGTAGTGGAAGAAGAAATAAGAATGTTGTGTTTACCTTACCCTCTTTTATCAAATATGTGCAAATTATGTGTTGACAGGAGTAATGCAGCCTTGGCCAAAAATCTGTATTGAGAATGCTGTATATCTAACCAATTGTGCAAAATAGGATAGCTCCTGAAGTGATGTGTGAACATTTATGTATTTGCTATGTATTAATACTTGTATTAATTTGACTTGTGGTTATTAATATCTTTAATAATCAATATAATTTGTTTAAATTTTTTTTTTTAGATTTAATATGGAAGGCTTTCAGCATGCACAGACCATGGCTTTTGCAATAGATGAGATTAATAAGAATCCCAACCTACTGCCTAACATCACTCTTGGTTACCATCTTTATGACAACTGTGTGATGCTAGGAATGGCGTTCCGGGCTGCCATATCCCTGGCTAGTGGGACAGAGGAGTCCTTCTCCAGCCTAAACTGCACTGGCCCCCCTCCGGTGATTGGGATTGTGGGGGATGCAAGTTCAACTCCTTCCATTGCGATTTCTAGTGTTCTGGGGCTGTTTCGAGTACCTATAGTAAGATGGGATAACAAAAGTATAAATAAACTTTATGCATTATTTTAGCACTTTTTGGGGGGGGGCCTTCCAGAAGTTTCTGTCTCTCTCAAATGTATAATATATAAAAAATCTAAATTACATTTTTTTTTTTTCTGATCGTCACTCTTTTTTTCTGTCTCATGCTCTCTTCCCTCTCTCCATTTCCCCTAATTAGGTTAGTCACTATGCCACCTGCTCCTGTTTGAGTGACAGAAAAAAGTACCCCTCTTTCTTCAGAACGATCCCCAGTGATGCCTTCCAGGTGCGGGCTATGGTTCAGATCTTGAAGCATTTTGGATGGACCTGGGTTAGTCTACTCTACAGTGATGATGACTATGGCATCAATGCTGCTCAGTCCTTCCAGCAGGAAATGAAGCTGTTTGGACATTGTGTTGCTTTTTCTGAAATCCTGCCCAATGATCACAACCCCAGAGATATTCAGCGTATAATGGGAGTGATTCAGGCCTCTTCAGCTAGAGTGGTGGTTGTTTTTGCTCTTTCATCCTTTCTGATACCTTTGATGAATGAGGTGGTGTTGCAGAACCTAACAGGAAGGCAGTGGATTGCGAGTGAAGCTTGGGCCACCTCTCTTGAATACCACACTCCACGTTTCCTGCCCTTCTTGGCAGGCACACTGGGCATTGCTATTAGACGTGGAGAGATTCAGGGGCTTCATGACTATCTGCTACGTCTCCGTCCCAGCAATGATCCAAGAAATAATATGTTGAGGATCTTCTGGGAGAACATGTTTGAGTGCAGTTTTGAAACTAGGGGTAAACAGACAGATGGAGAGCAAGTGAAAAAGGTGTGTACAGGACAGGAGGATCTAACCACCACGGCCACATCATACACTGATGTTTCAGGATTGAGGGCATCTTATAATGTCTATAAGGCAGTTTATGCCCTGGCACATGCACTACATGACCTGATGCAGTGTCAGGAATGGAAAGGACCTTTCAGTGGGAACAGATGTGCCGATATAATCAATCTGAAACCCTGGCAGGTAAGAACCATAGGTATAATGGAGATTCTCTTTAGGCATAGAATAGGTGGTAAATGTATACTCTACATTAATTAAATTTCAAGATAAACATTTAAAACCTGTCCTGTCTACAAACTGCACAGCTGGTTCACTACCTCCAGAAAGTGAACTTCACCACAGGCTTTGGGGATCATGTGTCATTTGATAAGAATGGAGATGCTCTGGCCATCTATGATGTGTTAAACTGGCACCCGAGCTCTGATGGGTCAATAACGATCCACAAGATTGGCGTAGTAAAGGAAGGGGCAGCAACAGGGATGGTGCTTACACTGGATGAGGAAGCAATTTACTGGAACTTTGAGACAAAAAAAGTAACTAAAATAGCATGTTAATGTCATACTTTTTGCAGATATGTAGTCTGAATACTAGTCAAAGCAATAAGATGTGTCATTATGTGAAAGAGATGACAAACACATGATTAGTAACAAATGATCTCTCTTTCAGCCCCCACGGTCTGTGTGCAGTGAGAGCTGCTCCCCAGGCCACAGGCGAGCCACAAGGAAGGGTCTTCCTGTCTGCTGTTTTGACTGCTTGCCATGCGGAGATGGAGAGATTTCTAATGCAACAGGTAAATCATATTCCAAAATTGTAATATAGCGCGAAAAGGATTTTTCTCTTTCTGCTTTTTTTCATAAACTGTTGTGTCTTTATGACAGATGCTATTGAGTGCATGGTGTGTCCAGATGACTTCTGGTCCAATCCAGAAAATGATCATTGTGTCCCCAAAGAAGTTGAGTTTCTATCCTATGAGGAACCTCTGGGAATCTCTCTGACCACTGCTTCCTTGCTTGGCACCTGCTTCTGTGCTCTTGTGATGGTCATTTTCACACATCACCATAACACTCCCATAGTACGTGCCAACAATTCAGAGCTCAGCTTCCTGTTGCTGTTGTCACTCAAACTGTGTTTCCTGTGTGTTCTGCTATTCATTGGCCGGCCGGAGCTGTGGACATGTCAGTTAAGACATGCTGTGTTTGGCATAAGCTTTGTCCTGTGTGTCTCCTGCATCCTGGTCAAGACCATGGTGGTAATAGCAGTGTTCAAGTCCTCTCGACCAGAAGCCAAAGGAGCAATGAAATGGTTTGGTGCAGCTCAACAACGATGCACAGTTCTGATCCTAACAGCCCTCCAGATTGTGATATGTGCAGTCTGGCTATCAACTGCTTCTCCAACACCCCATAAAAATAACCAGTACACCCGCTCTAAAATAGTATATGAATGTGCTATTGGCTCAGTGGCTGGTTTTTCTATGTTGCTGGGATACATTGGACTGTTGGCAGCAGTAAGCTTCATGTTAGCCTTCCTAGCGAGAAATCTTCCAGATAATTTTAATGAAGCAAAGTTCATCACTTTCAGCATGTTAATCTTCTGTGCTGTGTGGATTGCATTTGTTCCAGCATATGTGAGCTCACCAGGGAAATATGCAGTGGCTGTTGAGATATTTGCTATTTTAGCTTCCAGTTTTGGATTACTGGTGGCCATATTTGCTCCAAAGTGCTACATTATCCTTTTACATCCAGAGAGGAACACTAAAAATTCGATAATGGGAAGAGAGACACAAAATAAATAGTTTTCCATTACTGTGATGTAAAAATGTAAACTCTAATTTCACAACTTATCGTTTTAATTGTATTTTCATCTATATTAACAAAGCCATTTTTGCAATGCCTACTGTTATGTAGTATTTCAATGATTAACATCCATTTGTTTGCTTTATTTGTCATATTGCCTTTTATATATTGTGTCTGCTTCAGAGGTTTACCCCCTTTACATAGTCAATCTTGAAAATTTGTTTTATTTAATAAATGAATTAGACCAGAATGTTTGCCAGAACAGCTTGATTATAGAAAGTCAAAAATCAAAAAAAATTTCTGACATGGGTCATTTACTTAATTTGTGTCCTTTCCTATGAGAAATGTATCCTACCGTGGTCCAGTAGTGCATAACACAATGAAAATTAAGAAAGCAAATGTGTTGACCTTGTCAAGAAATGTGTTCACCTTTTTTTAGAAAAGCTTGTAATCTAACATATATACAGTTTATGAAGCCTTTGTACTACAAGCATAAGGTTGGTCTGATTTGAAAGCAGACACTTGGCAGTTTATTGTCAGGTCAGAATTAATTATTGTCATAGAGAACAAAATGTTATAAAGTGCTTAAAAGTATTGCGAAGTTAGTATAAGTGTAATATTTTTTTAAATATATTTATGAAAATAAAATTTAAATTGGCTCTAAAACTCATGAGTTTTATTAAATACATTTTAAGGCCATGACATGTGGTTTTATTAAGAGAAGACTCTAAAATGCTAACTGAGGTTTATTCACATCTTCTAAGCATCCAGCCAGTCTTTTGTCTCTATTGTTTTGTGGTGCAAAACTGCCACATTCAGTTTCAGTGTCCGCTGGAAAACATTCACTAGCCTGACTTCGTCATACTCATATTCTGTTCAGAATGTGAGTCTGATACTGCTCCATAGGGCTTTGATTATGAGGCGTGTCTTAACTGAACCAGGAAAAAACAACAACTCTGCACTCAATTGGATAGACCTACAACCAATCAGAGCAACGCAGTAAGTGACATATGTTGAGCGACTCGTAGTTGTATCGAATCCTGTAGGAAGGATTATTTAATATTTAACTCTTTTTGTTAAATTTCAGTTTTATTGATCATAAAAGCCATTATAACAGTATAAAAGTAGTGTAAGGGGTATAAGAAGCTATTCAAGACAAGAAAAAAAGTAAACGATTCAGACAAACATACAGCAGGATACAACGTTAAAATAGCCTAAATATAAAGTTCTGAAACTTCACTTTGCCCTCAGCCAAAACGATTTGCCAGGGAACAAATTATAGATTAATGAGACCAAAGATCGCCCGTTAGATATACACAAGACAAATTATCTCATGTTTAACCACTAGCCTAGAGACGTTAGAGCCAGCGGCACACGTCAGAAGCACTAGTCGAGGTAAGGCTGTTTCAGGTGGGGTACATGAGCGCTGAGCACCCGCTAATCGCATCTCACAACTCCGAAAACGTCAGATCAAATTTTTAAATAGGTGCTATCTTTATAAATAAACCACAGATTTGAGCTTTAAACAACTACATTGTCGACTGAAAAACTATTAAAACAACATTTCGTGACACAATAACAGTAGTATTTTTAAATTTCGCGGCCTTTCTCCTCTGAACGTTACTATCAGTGGTGGAAAGAGTACTGACAAATTGTACTTGAGTAAAAGTATTGTTACTTAAGTAATAATTTACTTGAGTACAAGTAGAAGTACTGAAATATAATATGACTCAAGTAAGAGTAAATAAGTAGTTTGCTTAAAAACTACTCAAGTAACTACGTTACAAAGTACTTTAGTATTTTTCTATTTTTACCCAAAATGGGGAGATGATAGCGAAATGGAACACTAAACACTCTCATGTCATCTGTTTCATTCATACTGGAAGCCCAGTACTGATGCATAGAAGTATTAAACTTAAGACATTTCAGGAAATGCCTTATATGGATATAATAACATGCCAATAGTGATGTTTTGACTGATGAAACATGAAGACAAACACATTATAGCTATAATATATCTGAGTGGGGGATGGAGGGGGGTGACTCTGGGACGCCAGAGTCACTGTCGAGCCCTCTTGAGGTGTCGTGGGCTAGTCGACGAAACACTGAGGACGGAAGGTGCCCACTTGAAGACCCTAGAGATGTCCCCTACTCGGCTCAATCCAGACGGTTGTCGTGCTGGTCCACTAGGGAGACCACACTGTAGTTGCAGCCTCCCATTAAGATCCATATTGTAGTTATTTATCGCCCCCCAGGTCCACTGAGAAGCTTTGTAGAGGAGCTGGATGTGCTGCTGTCCTCTTTCCCTGAGGATGGCACCCCACTCGTAGTCTTTGGTGATTTCAACATTCATCTAGCAAAGCCGTATGCAACAGACTTCATCTCTCTCCTAGCCGCCTTCGATCTCAAACGGCTCATCACCACCGGTACTCACAAGTCAGGCAACCAACTGGACCTGGTTTACACACGCAACTGTATCACAGACAACATTTTGGTGAAACCTCTCCAAGTTTCAGATCATTTTCTCATTACTTTCAATCTACAACTCACTACCCATGCTCCACCAACCTCCCCACCATTTACTTTCAGACGAAACCTGCGCTCACTTTCTCCATCCCATCTTTCCTCTGCTGTGTCATCTTCTCTTCCCTCACCCTCGCATTTCTCATCTCTGGAGGTGAATACTGCAACAGATACTTTATGCTCCATCCTAACCTCTTCTTTAGACAATATCTGTCCTCTCTCCTCTAGGCCAGCACGTGCCACTCCCTCTAACCCCTGGCTATCTGAGGTTCTTCGTGAACACCGGACCAAGCTCAGGGCAGCAGAGAGGAAATGGCGCAAATCAAAAGACACATCTGACCTCAGTAGGTATCAATCTCTGCTCTCTTCCTTTTCTGTTGATGTTCATGCTGCGAAATCTTCATATTTCCACAACAAGATCAACAGTGCCTCTAACACACGAACACTGTTCAAGACATTCAACTCTCTCCTCTGTCCACCTCCACCACCACCCACCTCCTCGCTAACTGCTGATGATTTTGCCAACTTCTTCACTAACAAAACTACAACTATCAGCAGTCAGTTCTCAGATTCACACACACAGGAACCCAGACTAACCTCTCCCACAGCCAATATCCTTCTCTCCTCCTTCGCTCCACTAACCGAGGAAGAAGTATCTAAACTACTTCTCTCCAGTCATCCTACCACCTGCCCTCTAGATCCCATCCCCTCACACCTTCTACAAGCCATCTCTCTCACACTTCTACCAGCTCTCACTCACATTATCAACTCATCCCTCCACACTGGCATTTTCCCTACAGCATTTAAGCAGGCTCGGGTAACTCCTCTGCTTAAAAAACCAACGTTAAACACATCACTTCTAGAGAATTACAGACCTGTCTCTCTCCTACCATTCATTGCGAAAACACTTGAACGAGTTGCTTTTAACCAAGTATCATCCTTCCTGTCTCTGAACAACCAGCTGGATGTCAACCAATCTGGCTTCAAGAAAGGGCATTCAACCGAGACTGCATTGCTGTCGGTCACGGAAGCCCTGCGGATCGCAAAAGCTGCTTCCAAATCATCAGTTCTCATTCTCCTGGACCTGTCTGCGGCCTTCGACACTGTGAATCATCAGATCCTCTTGTCCGCCCTCTCATCACTGGGCATCACTGGAACCTCCCTCAACTGGTTCGAGTCCTATCTCACAGGTAGGTCCTTCAGGGTCACATGGAGAGGCGAGGTATCCAAAACACATCAACTGACCACAGGAGTTCCTCAGGGTTCAGTTCTTGGACCGCTCCTCTTCTCCATTTACACCACATCACTGGGGCCCATCATACAGGCACATGGTTTCTCTTATCATTGCTATGCTGATGACACCCAGCTCTACCTCTCATTTCAACCAGATGATCCCACAGTAGCTGCACGGATCTCAAGCTGTCTGGCGGACATCTCGGCATGGATGAAGGAACATCACCTGCAGCTCAACCTGGCAAAGACTGAGCTTCTCGTCCTCCCTGCCAATCCGTCTCTACAGCACGACCTCACTATCTAGCTAGATTCTTCCTCAGTCACCCCATCAAGATCGGTCAGAAATCTTGGAGTAATCTTTGATGACCAGCTGACCTTCACAGACCACATTACAAAGACAGCTCGATCATGCAGGTTTGCTATGCACAACATCAGGAAGATCAGGCCTTTCCTAACTGAGCATGCAACACAACTTCTCGTCCAGGCCCTGGTCATTTCTAGGCTTGATTACTGCAATGCTCTTCTGGCTGGACTTCCATCATGTGCAACTAAACCTCTACAAATGATCCAGAATGCTGCAGCCCGTCTTGTCTTCAACGAGCCCAAAAGGGCCCACGTCACTCCTCTGTTCATCTCTCTGCACTGGCTACCACTCGCTGCTCGCATCAAGTTCAAGGTGTTGACGCTTGCTTACAGATTGACCACTGCTTCAGCTCCCTCCTACTTCCACTCACTACTTCAAGTCTACATCCCTACCAGAAGCCTACGATCGGTCAATGAGCGGCGGCTTGTGGTACCGCCACAGCGGGGCACAAAATCACTCTCCAGAACATTCTCATTCACGGTTCCATGCTGGTGGAATGATCTCCCCACCCTCATCCGGAATGCAGAATCCTTGACAGCATTCAAAAGACAACTGAAAACTCATCTCTTCCGGGAGCACTTAACATAAAAAAAAAAAAAAAAAAAAAAATCCTTCCCTTTTCCTTTAAATCCTCGCTTGCCTGGCTCATGCTACTCTGAGCTATGTCTGAACTTTGTATTTTGAGCACTTCTTGCGTTGTTTCTGCCTCTTCACGATGACTCGCTTGGTTTAGTCCTCAGTTGTAAGTCGCTTTGGATAAAAGCGTCTGCTAAATGACTAAATGTCTGCTAAATGACTAAATGTGTGTGCTGACGCGCCAAGTACACTGCAGCCGTTAACGCCGGACAGAAGGGGAGTCACACCCTCATATGGAAAGAAGCGTAAATGGATGGAGAAGCATAGTTTACTGTAAAGCTACGTCTTAGTGTTGCTTATCTTGGCGAAAGCCGAGTACAAATCAGCATGAAGTTTTAACATCTACTCTCGTGTAATGGAAATCATGTTCATCAAACTATCAGGTATTTTCAAAAGAATGATGTATGTTTTTAAAGGGATAGTTCACCTAAAAATGAAAATTAGTTCATGATTTACACTCCCTCAAGTCATCCTAGAAGATATGACTTTCTGCTTTCAGTCGAATACAATCAGAGCTATATCAAAAAATGGCCTGGTTCTTCCGAGCTTTATAATGGGAGTCAATGACTGGAGAAAATTTGAAGCCCAAAAAAGTGCATCCATCATATAGACTACTAGCTACTAGGATGGTCCCCATCCACGCTCAAAGTATATGTGGCGGCCGTCGCAGCGTTCACAGAACCAACGCACGGCCGGTCACTAGGAAAAAATGACCTGGTCATCTGCTTCCGCTTCCTTAGAGGAGCTAGAAGGATGAACCCTCCGCGCCCCCCCGTCGGTTCCTATGTGGGATCTTTCTTTGGTCCTCGAGGCCATGAAAGCTTTTCCCTTCGAACCACTAGAATCCGTGGACCTGAAATTCCTATCACTTAAAACCATTTTTCTGACAGCTTTGTCATCAGCCAAACGTGTGGGGGACCTTCACGCGCTGTCTGTCAGCACTGCGTGTCTTGAGTTCGGGCCAAATGACTCCAAAGTCATTCTCAAACCTAGACATGGCTATGTTCCTAAGGTGATTGGTACTCCTTTCAGAGCGCAGGTCATTTCCCTATCGGCTCTGTCAGTATCCGATAGTGTGTGTGATATTAATCTCCTCTGCCCAGTCAGAGTGCTGAGATTTTACACTGCGCGCTCCGCCTCTTTCAGACGCACGGAGCAGCTCTTTGTTTCGTTCGGTGGGCGCACTAAAGGTCTCGCCACCTCGAAACAGATGGATAGTGGACGCTATCGCAGCTGCTTATGCGTCAAAAGGTCTGCAATGCCCGCTGGGCATCAGGCATGGCCTCATCGTGGGCATGGTCCAGCGGAATTTCCATTCATGACATATGTGTGGCGGCGGGCTGGGCTTCCCCGTCCACCTTTGTCAGATTTTATAATCTGGAAGTTCCCGCCCTGCAGGCAAAACTTCTGGCGGTTTAAGTGAGATGTAAGTACTGTCCAAATGTATAGTGAACAGGCTACTCTCACAACAATCAGCTCTCCTGTTTGAGCTGCACTATTGGGTTATTGCTATATGCTTACACAGACCGGCGCCGCCGCTCTGTTGTTCCCTCTATGTGCTTATGAACGTGCTGGCCCACACTGCTGCTGGCCACCTAATTTTCCCACTTATCAGGGCTCCCCGGGCTTCCCCGGGGCTCATGTAGTGGATGCTTGGTGCGCACGGCATTGACAAAGGGTTCCTGTAGCGTAAGCTAACTTACGCAATACGAGAGAACCTCTCGTAAGAGAACGTATTTGGTTACCTAACGTAACCTCGGTTCTCACTAGAAGAGGGAACGATTATTGCGTAACCGGCCGTGCTCGCGCCACGAGCGACTTTCGCTTCAGTCGATGAAAACCAGGGAAGCAGCCTCTGAACCCCGCTTATATACACTAAGCCACGGCCATTTTTGCGGGCTGTGATGCCATGAGGGCGAGGGCGCCTCTCATTGGGCGTGACGTCACGCCAGGTTCACTGGTAGGCTGCTGCAGTTGCCGCAGGGCAGCCTATGAGCTCGCTAGTTAGCCCGCTCTAGGTCTGGCAGCTGCTGCACTGCGTTGACAATAAATACAAAATTAAGGATAATTTTTGGCATCAATATCTCGAGAAGATGAATCTTTCCCGTAGCGTAAGCTAACTTACGTAATACTCGTTCCCTCTTCTAGAGAGAACCGAGGTTACGTTAGGTAACCGATACGTTTTCAATTGTGTGGTGATTTGTATAGCCCCAAGAGCACACGAAACAGGCATTTTTCTCAATTCCCAGTATGAGAGGTATGGGAAAGTTACTCAATAGGGCGTCTATGTATTTATTATGTCTATGGGAAAGACGGCAAACACATCTTGACGAATGACAAATGCCTTGATTGCAGTTCTCTGTTCGTCTTTTAAAATGAATGCGCTGTCGATTTCTTCTACAACAGACGCGATAGCGGAATCTGTACATCTCAATTCTCCAGCTGCAGTCATCTTTGTTGTAAACCAGTTCAAACCAAGCGCTCTTTGATGACGTGATGATTACGTAACTGCAGATCATCTGTCAATTATCGTATAAAGCCCGCCCTAACAATTTGATTGGCCCGACCATTTCTGAACCAGTCATAATTACTCCTCAATGGATCGAGTCCAGACCGAACTTCCCGACCAAAATATGTTGTGGGCGGGGTTCGGGCTGGCATCCAGGCTACACATTCACACCTCTACGGCCGGGATATGGCTCTAATTATTATTCTTTAGTCTCTATTATACTGACTACTTTCTATTCACACTGTTTTAATCCCTAATTTATTTGATTAAACTTCTGACTTCACCTTGACTTTATATCAAATACCCTTCTTAAAAAAAGAAACATTCCAATGATCTTTACTTTTCAAAATTGGTAATAAAAAATAATTGCTCCTGGTAACAGGTATATAAGGGCTAACTAGTATGTTAGCTTAGCAAAGCATCAAAATACAACAATTTATCAGATTAAACCATGTTTTTGTCAAAACTTACTTTACAACATCAGTCAAGTGTTTAACATGACCTAGGATTCATATCACTGAATAAGACAAAATATATTTTTATAGTATAGGGAACAAGTTGTAATGGTAGAATATGTGGTTACAATATCGATGGAGTAAGTTGAGCTAGATATGTGAAAATATGTGCAGAATTGAGAAAATAATATTAATGGATACTGTAGCCAGGGTTCCTCAACTTCGGTCCTGGAGGGCCGGTGTCCTACACAGTTTAGCTCCAACCCTGATCAAACACACCTACCTGTGAGTTTCTAGTGATCCTGAAGACCTTGATTAGCTTGCTCAGGTGTGTTTGATCAGGGTTGGAGCTAAACTGTGCAGGACACCGGCCCTCCAGGACCGAAGTTGAGGAACCCTGCGTAGCCTGTGTATCACAGGGCAAACAATCTGTAGTGATATGGCTAAATACCGCCCCCTAGTGGGGGAGTACGAAGTTTCAGGGGAAAAAAAAGTATATGTCATCAGTCTGTCTGACCTGGCTTACTTCAGCATAAAATATCAATAAACAGCCATCAGTAGTGTTAACATACACCATGTGTCACTTTTTGACTGATTTATGGCACTGTCGCTCATGACTGACAGAATTCTTGTATCATGAAACCAGCGCTTCTGATTTATGATGGGTCACTGACAGGCTCCGGTATGTCTAGGCTGCGTGGCGCCGTGTGACATCCTCCTGCGGTGACATCCTGGGTTGGATGTGTGAAAGAAAGGTGTCTGCCCATGGCCTTCCTGTTTATTGGCCGTCTACCTGCGCGAGATAGGTGTTATGTCCGTGTGTATTCTGTCTGCTGGGGAGCCCCGAGTTCACACTTCGCCAAAAGCTACGTGTATAAATTCATGTAGAGCGCGAACGCAGTTACTGAAGCATACTAGTGTCTCGTGTCTCGTGTCAAGCGCGTCCGTTGTTTTTGCCTCGTTCTCAAACAATTTTCGTGAATCGTGATTGCAAGAAGATGGATGCTTGTCTTAACAGTAAGTTTGTTTAATTTTATTTAGTAATATTATTACGAGGCTTTATTTATTTATATGAATCATTGTTCTATTGCGTTACTAAGGTTTCTCTGCGCTGCAGGTGATGTTGGTCTCTTCGAGATTATTGATGAAATTAATTTCCTGAATCAAGCTAGTGGTACGTATGATTATGTTTAAATATTGCATAGAGTGTGTGTGTGTGTGTCTGTGTGGCGGATAATCATGTTTTATTTTGTTTTTGTTTTTACCAGGAGGCGTGACGGTGCATAGCACCGCAGCTGCATCGCACAACAACGCTGGTTCATCTTCACGCGAGAGGTCGGACACGCTCGCCCTCGGTAAATGTTAAATGTTGTTACATCCGTGTTTAAACGCTGTTGTGGATGTGTAAAAATGTCTTATCTTCTTTGTGTTTTTTGTTTTTACCAGGGGCGAAACGAGTGACTATCTCTGCGTTAGTGCATACAGCTCAGGGCGACAGCGCGAGCGGTAACATTACACCCCTTGGTAAACTGCTTTTGTAATTCGTCTTTATCAAACATTTATATTAGTATACGGTGTTATGGATTGTTGAATTATTTTAAAACTTTAACATGTGCATTTCCAGAAGGAATATCAAACGTGGTGAGTGCGATTGGTGTGTCTGAATGTGCGAACGATGCAGGCAAGGATGGTTTGGATGGCATAGCGACAAGACCGAAAAATAGGCTTAAACGGAAAGCTGCTGTGTTGTTCCATGCGGACGCAAAAGCTTCTGCTGATGGTTCTTCGAGAGACGTAGGCCTACCACAGACAGCCGCCGCGAAGAAACCAAGACGATCAGCTGTTAAAAGTAAGTAATGAACAAAAGATGCTGGATTGTTTTCTGTTCACAGTAAATCAGGTAGATAAAATGGATATGTGTGTGGTATTTTTATTTATTTTTATTCAGACGTAATCGTGAGAGATTGAATGTTTTTATACAGTGCCAATACGTTATTTTAGTGCTGTTGTTAACATACACATTTTAATTGTTGGTGAAAAAAAAAAACAAATAAAAAAAAAACTTTATTCACATTTAGCATTTATTTATAATTTTAACTGACTCCTATGGTCAACTGTGTGTAAAAGTGTAGACATGGTGATTTTTTTGCCTATAGCGCCCTCTATAGGGAATGTTCTAGTATTACAGTGTCTGATTCATAGATGTTAGTCTGGTCTTATTTGAGTGTTTGTTCATATTTGTCACCCCAGATATAGGTTGTTATAGAGTTTGGTATTTTTAACATTAAAAACAATACGACTAATAACAGATTTTTTTAAAATTTAATTTTATTTCTTAGACTTAGAAAATATAATAATATTAGTTTTGTTGTTATAATATTAACACACATCTGTACTAACTTAATGTTTTCACTCCTTTCTTCTTCTTAACAGAGGTGTTCGTAGTTGACAGTGCAGTTCCGGATATAAATGATGTTCAGAGCTGGACTGATGGCTTGATACAATCGTGGGATGATTGTGTATTTACAAACTCCCCTAAAGAAACACCGCAGTCTGTCCCATCCAGCAAACGTGTGGTGACCGTGGAAGAATCTGACCCTGAAGAGCTGCCTTCAAATCAGGAGGCTTACAGACGGGAAACACAACGCAATAAAGACAATCAACACATAGACGGACTGATACAGGACTCTGTCAAGACCGCATTGAATGCCTTCGAGGTACGTTTTGACAAACGCCTTAATGCAATTGAGAGACGTTTAGATGCCTATGAGGCTGCACAACAACAACAGGGTATCTGGATTAAACAAGGCCTAGCAGCACAGCGGTTACATAGTGGGGCTATCCAAAAAGTAGCCGGAGAACAATGCATGATTGTGGATTTGTTAAAGCATCTTGTGCTCACGCTTAAAAAGAAACAGGGGTGAGTTGTGAACATTTTATATATTTTGTATTGTTTGTTTAATTCACACAATTTTTTTTGTTACACAGAGGATGTGATTTTAGCATGACTGTATAGTTATTGGTTAGGTAGTTTTTCTTTTTATCTTTTTTCACTGTATGGACACGGGGTTTATCATCCATAGTTTTTAAATGTGCGACCACCTGTGGTTTTAAATAAATAAAATAAAAAAAGATCTGATTTAAAAATGTCTAAACGTTGTCGGGAGCCAGATGGTTTTGATCAGGGTCCGGTAGCTAGGTTTAGACGAAACGATGGTAGTGTGGTGCCCCTTGAACAGTGCAGTAACGCAGAAACATTGCTCTATTTAATACAGACTGTGGAGGATATGAATAGGTCTGAGTCTACAACTGATACGTTGGTAGAATTATTAAACATTGTGAGATCAATGTCCGATGATGATCCTGAACCAAATAATGATTTTGAACATGTTGTAAATACCCAACAAACAGGAGAGGTGTCAGAACCTCCTCCAGAACCAAATTCTGCAATTGATCATCTTGTGTCTTTTCACCAGTCAGGAGAGGGCCCAGGTACTCGGACACACCGCACACTCAGCCCTGATGCACCCAACATGGGTCTCACAGATAGAGATATAGAATCACTTGTAACAGTGGGTGGCGACGTTAGTGGGTACACTGTACTGCCACGAGCTCGGTTCAACGGTCTGGAAATCCACAGGCTTATAAACCTTCGTGAGATTTCGTCCACAGATTTAGCAGCCTACACCGTGTTTTTACATGACACACTTTCTGAAATTGTGGAGTTTTCCAGACTGTTAGGCGGAGACGGGTGTTTAATCAGCATCACGTTGAGGGGGTCGAGTTTGACATCAGATGTTAGTACGCTTTTGACGGGTAGCAATGGTTATAGTGTAGATCTATTTATAAACGATCTTGAAAAAATAATGCAGAGCAACTCTGACGTCCAGTTTGATGAGAGATTGAATTTAAGACTGTCGATAGCGAGAAGTAAACATGGCGGTGCTTATCGAAAGATTCGTGATCTTGCCCACAATGAAGTGATTTCCAAAAACAGACTTAATCTGTTCTGTCCCACGAACATTTCAAACAATCTTTGTTTTGCAATCTGTCTGGCACATTTCCTAAATCCACAGAAACCACACATAGAGCTAGAGTCTGTAGCATCTTCATTGCAGAAGTCAGCTGGCTATGTTGATCAACACAAAATAGCGTTTAATGACATCAGACGGTTTGAACAGATGCTGAACGTTAAAATAGTTGTCTTCTATCGTTCTGATACGGGTGTTTTGGAGAAGTATACAAACACCGACGATCCGCATCCTAAAACAGCATTTTTGTACCTGCATGACGAACACTATTTTATGATTAAAAATCTACGTGCATTTATTGGCACCCCATACGTGTGTGAGTTCTGCTACCAAGGGTTCACATGCAGAAGAGATCACAGATGTCGGTACATCTGCGATGTCTGTAATGACCCGGCATGTCATAAACAACCCAAAAAGCCAAAACATTGCGGTGACTGTCTGCGCTACTGTAAGTCTGACTATTGTTTTGAGATGCATAAAAAACCACCTCGAGGTATGCAATATGCGCAGTACGACGTGACTAAATATTGTAGTAAATGTAATAGACGTTACCATGTCAGCGGTGATAAACCCAAGCCCCATAAATGCCCTGCAGATCGTTGTGTGCACTGTGGTGAGAGTTTGGTTACCGATGGTGTGCATCAATGTTTTATCCAACCAGTTAAGCCGGAGATGCCAAACGATCGTTACATTTTCTACGATTTTGAGACCCGTTATGAAAATGGTAAACACGTTGCCAATTTTGTATGTGCTATCACGTTTAATGGTGAGGAATTCGTGGCTGAAGGGCCCGATTGTGTGGATCGACTCGTTAAAAAATTCAGACAACCACGCTACCTTAATTACACATGGATCGCGCACAATGCAGGCGGGTTTGATAATTTCATTATTTTGGAATTCTTTACTAAGATGGGGATTGCTCCTAAAATCACAATGCAAGGCTGCAGGCTAATCTTAATGTATGACACAGCTTTCAAACAGCGTTTTATTGATTCATACTAATTCATACCCATGCGTCTGGCCAAGACACCTGTTGCGTTTAATTTGACTAATGCTGAGAAGGGCTATTTTCCGCACCACTTTAACCGCATTGAAAATGACAACTACATAGGCCCGTACCCTGACAAGAAATTTTACGGGTATGCGACAATGTCGAACCAAGACAGGGTGTCGTTTGATGATTGGTACAATACCATATCTGACAAAGTGTTCGATTTTAAAAAAGAACTGGCGCTTTATGGTAAAAACGATGTCGTTTTGCTGAGGGAAGCTTGCCTGAAGTACCGCGACAAATTCATTTTGTGTACAGGCCTTGATCCATTTAATTACACCACTTTGGCAGCAACATGTATGGCTACGTATAAAACACACTACATCCCTAAAGACACAATAGCTCTGACACGTAACAATGCGTACACCCACCAGAACAAGACTTATTCAAACATCTCAATTGAATGGCTTGAGTTTGTCCGAAAATCGCGATCCATAGATGTTCAACATGCCCTTAACAGTGGTGAGGCGTCATTTGGGAAATACTATGTGGACGGCTTCTATGATGACGGCTACATGAAAAAAGCATTCGAATTTCTCGGGTGTTTTTTTCATGGGTGCGAGCGCTGTTATAACCCCAATTATATAAACCCTTTATCAAAAGTGCCTTATGGTGTTCTGAGAAGACAATGTGATGATAAGATTGAAATTTTGGAGCGCGCGTACGGTCTTCAGGTCGAGGTGATTTGGGAATGTGATTGGGTCCGCACTAAACAGACCGACGCAGCAGTGATGGATTTCATGTCCACTTACAAACACACTGAAAGATTGAAACCCCGTGAAGCTCTATTCGGCGGCCGTACCAACGCATTAAAACTGTCTGGCGGACATCTCGGCATGGATGAAGGAACATCACCTGCAGCTCAACCTGGCAAAGACTGAGCTTCTCGTCCTCCCTGCCAATCCGTCTCTACAGCACGACCTCACTATCCAGCTAGATTCTTCCTCAATCACCCCATCAAGATCAGTCAGAAATCTTGGAGTAATCTTTGATGACCAGCTGACCTTCACAGACCACATTACAAAGACAGCTCGATCATGCAGGTTTGCTATGCACAACATCAGGAAGATCAGGCCTTTCCTAACTGAGCATGCAACACAACTTCTCGTCCAGGCCCTGGTCATTTCTAGGCTTGATTACTGCAATGCTCTTCTGGCTGGACTTCCATCATGTGCAACTAAACCTCTACAAATGATCCAGAATGCTGCAGCCCGTCTTGTCTTCAACGAGCCCAAAAGGGCCCACGTCACTCCTCTGTTCATCTCTCTGCACTGGCTACCACTCGCTGCTCGCATCAAGTTCAAGGTGTTGACGCTTGCTTACAGATTGACCACTGGTTCAGCTCCCTCCTACTTCCACTCACTACTTCAAGTCTACATCCCTACCAGAAGCCTACGATCGGTCAATGAGCGGCGGCTTGTGGTACCGTCACAGCGGGGCACAAAATCACTCTCCAGAACATTCTCATTCACGGTTCCATGCTGGTGGAATGATCTCCCCACCCTCATCCGGAATGCAGAATCCTTGACAGCATTCAAAAGACAACTGAAAACTCATCTCTTCCGGGAGCACTTAACATAAAAAAAAAAATTAAAAAAAAAAAAAAAACCTTCCCTTTTCCTTTAAATCCTCGCTTGCCTGGCTTATGCTACTCTGAGCTATGTCTGAACTTTGTATTTTGAGCACTTCTTGCGTTGTTTCTGCCTCTTCACGATGACTCGCTTGGTTTAGTCCTCAGTTGTAAGTCGCTTTGGATAAAAGCGTCTGCTAAATGACTAAATGTAAATGTAAATGTAAATGTACCACAAAGTTGCGGAGGGCGAGCGGATTAGGTATGTTGACTTTACATCGCTATATCCCTACTGCCAAGCTCGAAAATGCTACCCAATTGGGCATCCTGAAATAATACACAAGGATTTTCAAAACCTTGAAGATTATTACGGTCTCGTCAAGGCTACAGTCCTTCCGCCACGGAAGTTGCTTCACCCCGTACTGCCTTATAGGACCGGGGGTAAGTTAATGTTTCCTCTTTGCAGGACATGTGCTGAACATCAGAACCAGACACACCCGTGTGTGCATACTAATGAGGAAAGATCAATTCATGGGTCCTGGGTTAGCATTGAACTGTTAAAAGCCGTTGAGAAGGGTTATGTAGTGACAAAAATCGATGAGGTCTGGCATTTTCCCCAACGCTCTGAAACATTGTTTTGTGATTATGTTAAAACATTTTTACAGTTCAAACAGGAAAGTTCAGGTTTTCCAAAAGACGTTGTGACCGACGCCGACAAAGAATCTTATGTTAGAGATTACTTTGAGAAAGAAGGGATTAAGCTGAATCTGGACAAGATTGAGTTTAATGCTGCACGCAGATCCATTATGAAGCTACTTCTTAATTCTTTATGGGGGCGGTTCTCTATGCGCGAACAGTTGCCGACAACCGAAATACTAACAGACCCTGAACAGTTTGCCCGATACATTTTTGGCGTTGAGTATGACCTCAAGCATTTCTCATTTGTGTCAGACGCTGTTGCAATCGTTCAGTGGGCTTACGCAGATGGGAAAGGTACCCAGACTCGTGACATTAACGTCTTTCTCGGGGCTTTTACAACAGCCCATGCACGGTTAGAGCTTTATGATCTCATGGACAGGTTGGGTGATAGAGTGCTTTATTGCGATACAGATAGTGTTGTGTTCACGTCTAAAGAGGGTGAATATGAGCCTCCACTAGGTCCATATCTTGGCGACCTTACTGATGAAGTTGGGGATGGGGACCATATTGTTGAATTTTCTTCAAGTGGTCCGAAAAGTTACGGGTATCGGACTTCTAAGGGTAAGGTCTGCATGAAGGCCAAAGGTATCACGCTGAATGCCGTAAACTCTGAGACTATTAGGTTAGACTCATTAATTGGTCTTGTCGATCAATATGTGAGGGGGCGGGGTGACAGTAATTACATTCTCGCATACACCGACAGTATAGTGAGGAACAAAAAGCAGTTCACATTGCACAACAAGTCAGTTGTGAAAAAATTTAAAGTCGTTTACAACAAGCGTATTTTGCTACCCGACCTAACTACGCTACCATATGGCTACTGACAACGTTTTTGGGCATCGGGGGGTGCTAGACCCGAATGGTTTTGATTTCAGATTACAACACCCATTTTCATGTGTTTTAAGTGGTCCTTCTAGCTCAGGAAAAACATTTTTTGTAAAAATGTTGTTGGAAAATGCTAAAAGTGTAATTTCTAAAAAAATTGAAAACATTGTGTACATTTATGATTGCTGGCAACCTTTGTATGATGAATTGTTGAAACTGTATGATATTAAATTTATTGAAGGTATCCCACAGACCCTGATTGATGATCGTTTGTTCCCCACCAACAAGACAAATTTTTTGGTATTGGATGATGTTATGAAAGATGCTAGTAGCAATTCTGAAGTTGAACGCGTGTTCACGACCTATGTGCACCATAAAAACTTGAGTGCTTTGTATATTGTACAAAACTTGTTTTTTCAAGGTAAATCCAGCAGGACCATCAGCTTGAACACGAATTATTTGGTATTGTTTAAAAACCCCCGAGACAATACCCAAATTAATGTGTTGGCGCGGCAGATGTACCCCAGAAACACGAATTTCTTTATGGACTGTTATGAAAATGCGACCAGCATTCCTTTCGGGTACCTTTTGATTGACTTTAAAGCGAAAACACCAGAGCAGTACCGTCTCAGAACAGATATTCTGTCACAACACCCAGTTGTGTACATTCAGAAAAGAAAACATTGACAGAGAGATTTGAAAATGTCTGCAAGACTTTTAAGAAACCTGCCTCTTTTAAAATTGTTATTAAAAGCCACGCCTAAACAAAGACGCGTTATTTTAGAGGCGGCCGCAGACGAGCTCATTGTGACATTGTGTGAAGTAGCTCTTAACGTGGTCCATGGTAATATTCCACTAACACCACAACAATATCAGAAACTGAAGAGAAGAAGAAGCGAGATCAAAATTGTTGCAGATAAAAAGGTTGGAGTCAGACGCAAAAGAAGGTTAATCAACCAACAAGGAGGATTTCTATTACCTTTGTTAAGTGTCGCAATTCCCTTTATAACCAGTTTGGTTACATCTAAATAAGTTTGATGATGGAGTATGCTGAGAAGATGTTTTTAGTCCCACAACACCAGTTGGATAAACTGAAATCCTCTAACACCCGTGAGTCTATACAACAGGTTGTGGAGAATGACCTGGACATGACTATAAGAAATATTTTGCACAGGTCTGATCTGGATCACCATGAAAAAGCTAAGATGTACACAGGTGTTTTGCAGCGGTTTTTAACACTCACTAGACAAAATCCACCACATTAACATTAAGTCTACCACAGCCTGGTAATGTTGAAAAAGAAGACCCACCCGCTACAGACCATGGGAGTGTCCATGACGATTTAGGTGCTTTTGCAGATGAGATTTTAAAGAATATTCCGCAGAGGAGTGTGAAAAATGTTCGTTACATTTTAGATAAAATGTCTAAAACTAAAGATGTAACTTCGTGGACTGAGTCGGGAGAGTTTGTGTTTAAAGGGAGAACAATCCCTGGTTCACACATGCTTGACTTAGTTAAAAGCGTCACGGCTCCACAAAAGATTGCTGACGAGCGGAGACCTGGTGGATGGCGCGAATTTCTGGAGGCTTTTGCTAGTTTAAATTTGCCACACTCTGTGGTACCAAACCACTACGTCAGACATACTATTAACTCTTTCAAAACCAAATCGACCCCCACTATAAAAGGATCATCTAAGAAGAGTAAAAAGCAGAAAGCGTTTCCGGGCACCCCGATACATTCAGAATATTCAGAAGACCTCACATTCAAAGCACCCGATCTCACCCAGACTAAGTGGTTAAGTTTTTAAACTCACAGTTTGTATGTATTGTGTTCTCATTTTCTCTCTTTTTTTGTTTTTTTTTGAGAACTTATGATGTGACGTATATGTGTAATAAAAGAGGGTTTAAAGAAACACATTTCCGTTCATTACTTGTTTTATTAAAAATATTTAGCATGAGACATGAACATTTCACCCATTTGTACACACTGAACACATTTGAAAACATTTTCATTACATGGAGCTTGTTTTAGTTTTTTCACAAATGCTGACACCTTTTTGTCATTTTTAATCAAATCATTACAATACAATTTCAACACATAATCATAATCAAATCCCTTCGCCATGTGGTAGAGAAAGAACACACAATGTTGTCCACACGTGTCTGATGAAAAATCTTGGACTTGCACAGTTGAATGTTGAACTTGACTAGAATTGAGCCTTAAAAAGTTTTTGATAATCGGCGGAAAACCATGGTAGTCTGGTTTATTACCAAAGCTGTCGAAAAAACACCCTACACCGTCCTCATTTATGTAGATGGCCACCCAGTGTTCCCCTGGGAGTCCTGAATGATGTGTATTGATTAAAACCATTGCTGGTAGCTTTCTTAAAGGGGCTTTTGGTAGATAGTCACATGGTAGAACTCCGAGAAAATAAGTATTGCATGATACCTTATCCATGACAGCCGTAAGCTGCACAGTGTTCATTTGAACGTGTTAGTAGTAATCAACCAGGATCTGACGGCGATTTGACACTTCAATCAAGCTGTCAAACAAAGCATAAACAATAAGGTTAATTGTACGTGGTAGTGGTTGTCTGAAACGGGCTTCTAGTCTAATATTGCCACTTTTGATAAGCGACACATGCTTGCTACACTCCTCATCTGCGGCGAAATTGAACGCATAGAGTGTATAGCCGTGCAGAAAATCCTCCCTATTGATGCATAGAGCCTGGTTTTTAAGATGCCTTCCAGTTGCCAGCGCTAATTGGTAAAACTCCTGCACTGCAGAACCGTTTTCATATTCAGGTTGCAGAGGCTTCGCGGGGTACTGTTGACCATCCAGATAAATGGCCAAAAATTCTAAATCGTAGTTTTTAAACGCAAAAGGGTTTTTATTATACGCCAGCGGCGATGTGTCAGATATCGCTGATAATGGTGGCACTTCTATATAAGTGTTTTTTTCAACTGCGGTTTGAGTTAGTGGCACTGTAAACAGATCCAGTTCGGACTTTAAACACTCCTCTGACATGTTGTGTAGTAATGCCATGATCTAAAATATTGTTTTAACAGAGTTCCTTGATCTTTTTGAAGCAGTACGCTTAGCTGTCTCCTGGCGCTTGCGTTTTACAACTGATGTTTTCTTGGGGGGACGTTTTGTTTTCTTCTGCTTCTGGCCACTCCTCCGCACCCCTGGCGGCCTAGATGCTCTTTTGCGAGCCATTACCATTAGCCCTGAACCGTCTTGAGTATCGTAGTTGTTGTTAAAAGATCACGATAACGTATTACTAACAACGTCACTTAGTATGTTTTTTGCAGCTGATTTAAGATGCGGCTTGGCTATGCTAAATCCTCGTTTTAGTAGTGGTATAGCCATTCTAAAGAGCCCTCGAAAAAGGCCGCCCAAACCGGCCCCATACATAACTCCGCCTCCTGCATACCCGGGGAGCCCGCTGCCTGCCTGATTCTGGTAATAGGCAACGTAGCGCATAGGGTCGACATTGTGGTTGTTGAAATACACCATTTTAAACTAAATGTTTTACAGGCCTGAAGTGAAGTTTAATGCACACTTTTCCGTAAGAAAATGGGACGTGTTGATTTTGATCGTCCTTCACCTCTATAACAATATCCGTAATGACAGATTTGTTGATAGATGCGTAGTGCGGTTTGTCGTATCGAACACTGACTGTGTTATTGTTATCCCCTGTTATTTGTACACACTCCAGTAGTGGTACGAATGCATCACCTACGGATTGGTAACGGATAATATCCGTGTAGATATAAAGAGTATAGAAACCCCCGTGTATGTCCGACTGATGCATCGCATATGTTACAACATCCTTTTCAAAATTTGTTTTTTCAGGATTTGTTTTTTGCAGAATAGAATCTCCTATAGGGATGCCTGGTTTCAATCCTAAAATAATGGCTAGTTTTCCATGGAATGTTATTGAAATGTTAGGTTTTGCTTTCAGAAATACTTTGTTTTTTACACGGTCGTAGCCGAATACCCCCTGGGTTGCTACTAAATCATTTATTACACTAACTAGAGATGGGACATTGTCGTAATATCCTGTTTTTATTGGAATGCGTAGTTTCGACAAGCTGGTCGTCTTCACATCCACACCGTGGCGCATGCTGTTATTGTATTTTTCACCATCGGCAGTGGTGGGTCCTATGTTTATCTCAAAAACGGCATCATTGCTGTTAAAGGTGTACCAACTTCTTGGATATTCAATTTGAACAAGTCCTACCTCCCATTCTCCTTTTATATTTATAGGGGTAGCCAGTCTTGTTGTATAATTTGAGATTTTATTATTCGGGTACACAGACAGTGAAGCGTTGCAGGGTAGTGTGACATAAAATCCGCCCTCAGCCATGTCTGGTTTTTATACAACTGTACGCATCCTGGGTGTGTGTTTTGTTTTTATGGCTTCTGTACATCAACTAATTCTTTCTGATCGATCCATGAAGCAAATTTCGCAGGCCACCCGAGCCATTGTACCAGCACTAACGTTTTGCGACCTTTTGTCTTCTTATCTAAAATTTTTTCAACTTTAAAGGTTTTGTTTTTGTTGACAATTATTTTTTGCAATTCTTCTGCGTAAAAAACACCGTCGATAACATCCCCGTCGTAATCACACAATCTGTAAACAGGAGGATCCCGTGGTATACACGCTGATATAGTAAAATACTCTTGTGTGTAGTTTTCCTCATAACCCTTTGCAAACGGGCCTCTGACTTTAGAAATTCGAACCACATCGCCATTCTTGTATTTAAATATGGGGTTAACACTACGAGGTCGGGTATCTCCATATAGGTTGTGTAACACAACAGACTCGTTTTCTTTCCCCACATCAATCGGCCTCATCTTGATGCTTCTGTGATGGCTCGCATTGTATCCTTGTGTAATGTCTTGAAGTATGTCGATGTACCTTTTGGAGTTTGTAGCTGTTAAATATCTCCACATTCTACCTTTTAAGGTTCTATTAAACCGCTCAACAACACATGCCTTTAATTCTGTGGCTGTTGCGTAATGGGAAATATTGTACTTTTTTGTTACATTTTGAAAGTGTTTGTTAAAAAACTCCTTTCCTTTATCTGTCTGTAATTTCTGTGGTACACGACCCTCTTTCAGTATGGATTCAAAAGCTTTAGAGACCTCTACACCACTCTTGTTTTTTAACCCTCTGGGGTCTGAGGTGTTTTTAAGGCCTTTGAGGTGTTTTGACATGCTCTGACATTTGTGCTTATTTCAGCTACTTACAACATACCATTGGCCAACATGTAATTTGGCTGTATTTGGCACAAACTCTGCTACAATAATCTGTGAGCAAAATAGATGTACATGTTTGCATTTTATAGAAAAAAAATATTATGCGTGGTTAGTAAGTTTTGGGAAAAAAATTGTCACCGCAATAAGGCCATATAACACATACTGAACAGTTGTCCACAAGACTTTTGAGTTACTATTCTTGTAGGCTAGAATTTTTACTACAAAATGATGTGAAAATCATTCTGACCACTCTTTCACAAACAACAATATAACAATTAAAATTTTGTAAGTCAGTTTTTGTGTCAGCACTGCTGTATGCGTGGGAGTGTCAATGGCCATGAATATTAATGAGATTCCCACCAGGGGAGACAAAAGACACTCCCCCAAAGGCTAATGCCCCATCAATGTGCTGTGAGGCAACCTGAACAAAGAATGACAGGAGATGCAAAGGTTTGGTTTTTCAATCTGTTTTATTGTAATTCCTAGAACACATTACTATTTTTTATATTTTTTAAAATATTAAGCAGCACAACTGTTTTCAACATTGATTTTTTTTAAATAAATCATCATATCAGAATGATTTCTGAAGGATCATGTGACACTGAAGACTGAAGTAATGATGAATCACAGAAATGAATAACATTTTAAAATATACAGTTAGGCTATTTTAGACTGTAATACTATTTCACAATATTACTGGGTTTTTTTGTTTGTTTGTTTTTTAATCAAATATACGCAGACGTGATGAGCATCAGAGACTTCTAAAACATTAAAAAAGTTTGCAAACTTTTGATGGATACCTGTATAAAATTCTACATATACCCATCCATTTATATTTGCTGATAACACAATCAAAGAAGCTGTATTATTATCATTATCAATCACTAATGGCCATGGATAAAAAAAAAAGACAAAAAGTTTTTGTAATTTCACACAAGAATGGGTACTTGTATATTATGACGATGTAAACACAATTACATTTCATCTGTAAATATTACGTATGTGCACTTACTCAGTATGATTCTCGATCGCACTGAGAACTGAACGACACGCGTGCCCCTCTGCGGTGCTGGAGAAGGAGAGCGTGATGCAGACACAATCCTACAACAACAACAAAAACTGTTAGCATACATAATCCAAAGTAAACTGTGGGCAATTAATGGGTATGGACGCACAATATATATCTCTTGATGGGCCATAGGACGGAGAAATATCTATTTATGGGCCATACACCGCGAGAATCTGCTGATGGGCCATAACGTATAGACCGCGCGCATTTAGAGCATTTCAAACATTTACACCTGTATTCACAATCATCTGTGCAGTATTTTAGCAGGATAAGCAGTGTCATAGGCTAACCAAAACAGAACATTTATATATAAAAATATAATGTCTAGTATTTAGACAGTATTTTACCGGAAGCTGAAATATATTTGCACTAAATCACATTATATTTAGGCTACACCTAAGCAGATATTCGCGAATAAGCTACATTACGCATAAGCTAATCAAAACTGAGTGAAATATATTTAATATACAAATGTTTAGAGAGTAACGTTATCATATTGAAAGTTTACACTTGAGCATGTACACGAATGTTATATTGTAAGGCAATACTAAGCAAAATATAGTCTGAAAACATGAGTTCTATATGATCAGAAAAATAATTATAACACTAAACAATATAACACTTACTCCGAACTTGTATCCTCGGCGGGATCAATTCTCTCTTCAAAATGCAGCCGTTCGTCGTCTTGAGTTGCAATAATCTTCCTCTGAGGGAAAGGTGAATTCTTCCTCGCTGTACAGAATCATCTGGCGGCCTCTTTACCGGAGTAGCGTGCCCGCTGTGCCATCCTCAAAACGCGATGAACTATCAGCGAATCTCATGAAGAAATGTTGTGTTTTTATGGCATTGATCGGGGGCGTGTGCGATGCATATAGATCACCTAAACTATTTACATGTGAATAGCGCCGGGGGCGTGGCGGCCTCAACTCATTAAAAATAATGAGGGGAGAAAGAAAAAACTGGACCTCTCCTTGGTTTCAAACGGATTACATAAACTGTGAGTATTTGTTTTTTATATAAAATACTTCATTTAAAAGAAGAGAATTCAAGCTTCATAAAGAAAAATCTCTCGTGCCTGTGTGACAAGTATTCGCGGAGTTACAGTTAATCTTAGGACGTGTTTCAGAATGGACTTCACAGACAGAGAGAACGCAGAACTCGCATCATGTTCGTTTTTCTTTATTTGGCGAAAAGCACAACACTTTGTTTTTATTGCGAGTATCCACAAAAAAAATAGACACTTAACAGGATCTAATGATGTATAACACTTAAATGTAAGATCAAAATCAACAGAGTATTTTGAGTCTCTTTTGCACTGATAAGAAAAAAAGCGAGCAAATCACGCCGGCGTGATTTCAGACCCCAGAGGGTTAATGCCCGTACCCATGCATATTTACTGAACAGGTCGATACATGTCAACAGAAAATGGTTGTTGTCGTTTACCGAGGCATATGCCGACATATCAACTAGATCGGCCTGGAACAACATATCTACACCGTAGACAAAAACCCGATTCCTTTTGTATTTTAGAGGGGCAGTTCTATGTAGTGTATACGCATCCTCACCAGCGAGCCAGTCTGAAACCTCTTTATCGGTTAAACGAACCCCCGTTTCTTTTAAAACAGCATCTTTTAAGCGTTTTTTCCCCCCTAAAGAACCGGGGTTAGAAGGTGTGTAGTAAGTCTTTTTCATTTCTTCCGACATGTTTCCACTTCACGCTCCACAAAAGAATAAACACAGATGGTTTAAGTGGTTAAGGTTTTTATTTCTTAAACAGTTAAAAGAAACATTGGCATTATACAGCATCGATGTAGTGTAGAAATTTTATACACATCACAATGTTGTTCTCAAGAATGTAATCAACCAGTGTTTCAACAATTTCACAAACATCAGTCTGATTGTTTCTAGACAATATGTCTACACATAGATCGGTCACATATGTACACAAGCACAATATATCGGCTATTCTAATACAGCTGCCGCATTCAGTCATCAGGTCTAAAATTTTTCTGATAGTTAGACAAACTGGTTCACCCGCATTAACGCATAAACGCATCATATCTGTCCATTCATTTGACACTGTTCTTACAACAGACATTTGTTTCTTGAGATTTGTAAAACGTTTGGTATCAACAGCACATTTGTTTACAGTAACAGATACATTGGTACATTCATTAATGATCTTATACAACAAGCTGGTCATCTCACATCTAATACGTTGTTTAAGCAACCACTTTGCCATTCCAGTTGCAAAACACGTGTTACCCATGTCACTGTTACTGTCAGACAACTTGGACAATACCTTTCCAGCTGTCCACAGCGTCATAGACAATTTGCTCACTACTGACGTCCACAACTTTCTCTCTGACTTCACGAAGCTTTTCCACAATGAAAACTTCGTCACGCAGTTCATGTAAAATAGCCTCCACTGATCCTTGAATCCTCTGGGGGTGAACCCTTAAACCACAACGGCTCAATGCTTGAGCAACGATGTGCTTAAGGTCCGGTCTCACCAGATTACGTGTCAGTTCGTCAAAGTAGGCGTCAAAGAAATAGGGTCCCGGTTCAAATAAGCAGGAGTGTCTAATCTGACTGGGGTGATCCACTTCACAACCCAAACAGAGTTCTTTCAGCTTTTTGTTGATGATATGTTCCAGAAGGACCACAACAGTCGCTTTTATGATTTTGAATCCGTCAGAGCGGATACAGCTGTCTGTGTTGTCAATTCCAGCAAAGGCCGCTGCTCCAGCTATTGCGCCAGTGTTGCCGTATGGTGTTGTAAGGAAGGTCAGGTTGTGATATCCAAGGTCCATACAAAATTTATCCAACCAACTGTTGTCGCATGTTTGAGGTTGGGACTCCAGCGGTGTAGCATTGTCATCAGGCATCGCAGGGGCAGCCTCAGGGTTGTTGCTGTAGGAGTAGACAGTTGTAGATTCTTGAGACATGGTGAATGAATGTAGCAACTGAACCGATCTGCAGGCGTTTTTTAATGACTGTAATATGTGGGTGGGCTTAAGAGGCGGTCTTCAGCATTGGTGACGCCCTCCTTAGGGTGAAACAATTTAATCTTTACAGAACTGTAACGGTCATACATGTCGCACCATCTAAACATCTTGTCCACGCATGTAAATACAGTGTCAAGCATACGAACATCTTTCCACTGAAACAAAAATTTCATGTCATAGCACAAGTGATGCTCAGATTCATGAACAGGCCATGCTCGTTCGCAGAGCTTTGTCTTGTCGTTGCAGCAAAAAACATAAACACAATCGTCTGGTAACTTTTTACTATGGTCCCCGACCACACGAAATCTTGTGTCAGGAATTAAGCCATCCCACTCGGCTACGTACAATGGATTATCACCACAGTCGTGCAAATCTCTCCAAACGTAGTGGAAAAACACAAACCAGTCTTTGTCGTGGAAAATCAGACATGGGTTCTGAGATGTAAAATCTTCTTCAACATCTGCCGTGTAGAGTTTCACACAACGCTGCACCTTGTCAAACACATATCTCACCACACGATTACCAGACATTGAGAAATCACGTTTCACAAAAGCCGAGTCTTCATGAAGAAACTTTGTCAAGCTAACATTTTGCTGTTTCTTCCGCGGTGCAAAAGTTAGATCTTCTCTCATTTCAACAAGTCCTCTTGTTGGCGAAATACACATAACCTTTCTAGGGGTTTTAGGAGTTCTCGGAGCAGCCATTGTATCAGGAAAGTTGTAGAATGTCTTCTGTGTTCAACAGTGTATTCCCTAACCTTATTTAAAACTGCAGCAAAAAACGTAGGTAGTGACGTTGTTGTGAATAAGGTATAACAGGGCGGAACATACCATAAAAACTACAAAGGCAAGTTTTGAGGTGTGAGCTCATTAAACTAGTCGTAAAAGTCAAATTTAACATCTGCTTGATCTGTTTTGTCTTTTAAATGCCACCGGACATCAGCACGGAGGATGTCACACGGCACCACGCATACTAGACACGCAGACGCCAACCCCCGCTACCCATCATAAATCAGAAGCGCTGGTTTCATGATACAAGAATTCTGTCAGTCATGAGCGACAGGGCCATAAATCAGTCAAAAAGTGACACATGGTGTATGTTAACACTACTGCCATCCTAACACAACATGGTGTCAGAAGTTTGCACAAGGGTGGCATAGGAGGACAGAGAGAGAGTTTTGCCAACTTTTGCCAAGAGTGGTACAAAGAATTCACGCTATCAGAGGAGAGAACTGCATAGGAGAAAATTGATTGGTTTCAGGTACCTCCACCACAAAAGTTAGACTTAACATAATAATAGACAACACATAATATAATTAGACAAACCACAATAACTACAACACACATTAAACCAACGTGGGGGCGTGCACCTGAGACCCGCAGTGACGGATTCATTGACAGCTGCTGTCAGACTCTAAAATGGAGAGTAATGGAGCTTTGCAACAGAGCAGTCATTTGAAGTTGAGGACTTTTCTCCCCCACCTTCACCTGAATTGAGGGTGGATTGTCTGTGGACACAGGGCCATATCAATTTGAGCCACGATCAGCATCTGATGAGTTTTGTTGAGTTGATATCAATAGCGCGCGTCCGCGCGCTCTCTGTAGGCATATTCATATTTTGCCGCTATGTGAAAAAATCCAGCAAAATGCGCCGGCGCGTTTGTCGACCCAGCCTAACCATAAATTGTGATTAAAATATACATGATCACTCACATCAAGACACCGCTGCAGTGGTGGAGTCCATACAGGAGGAGCAGCGTTTGGCACTGCCGCTTTACAGCGCGAGCTGTGTGGAGAAGCCCATTTCCACCTCTATTGCATTACCATACTGACCACTGTACTAAATACAGATAAATCTATGCTAACTTGAAGCTAAGGTTAAGGTTTGTTCGTAAGCATAAAATTAGCTTTAACCAAGCGTTTTATTTGTTCGACCACATGGTTGCACCCATATTGTATTATGGATCTGAGATATGGGGCTTTGAGCCAGTGGAGTGTATTGAGAATGTTCAGTTATCCTTCTGTAAAAGACTCCAAGGTATCAGTACGGGTGTGAGCAATGTAGATGTTTTGGGCGACCTGGGTAGATTTGCATTGTCTAGCCTACCTATATGAATGGTCTGCATTGTGCTGATCTTATTCACTCTATCGAGTGTAGGTGCAGCATTCTAACATTTTTAGTCATAATGAGCTGTTTGTGAATAAATTATCCGCTTCCAAATTATGTCATTTTAATCACGAAATCGAGACATTAAAAACCGCTTTGCTCTTTATGGTGTGCGAGTGATAGAGAGCGGCAGCAACGAACCGACTGATCAGCTTACAGGTCCGGGTATCGTTCGTTCGTTTGTTTTTGCTTTCATATATGAAAAGGAAAAAAAAAACAAGAAAACAACTATTTGTTTCGTTTTTTTATTTATTTTTTTTTTTTACGTAAAAAAAACAAAATTATGACTTGATTTTTGGTTTTCCCATTCTTGCACGGAAATCAGAAAAAACACTTGATATTCCGATTTTCCCCTGTGGGTGGGGCTAAATCTGATTGGCAGGATATGCATTCATTGTTTTTCAAATTAAGAGTTTTCCAAACACTGTATTTGTTAGCCTGTAAAATTAATAGTTAAATGCCTGTTATTTGTCACCCAATTATTTGGCTTCACCGATTGAAAAAAATCTATTGAAATAGCCTAAATGTAAAAATGTTCATTGACAGTTATCACGATGGGTGGTTATTAGACAAAAGGCAGAATGGAGAGAAGGTGCTTCTTAGAGTTTATATTGCATTCCATCGCAAAATAGGTTACTTTTGCCTTCCCTACACTCATGCTCACTACAGTTTTGAGGATGCCTTTCAAGACAACCATTGGCAAACACCTACTAGGTAGTCAACCAGAATACACCGCCGCAGAAAAAATAAAAAAGTTGCATTTCATGCTGATTTCAAGTCATTTGCGAAATGACCGCCAGATGGAGCAAATAAATATTGTGCAAAACAGCAGCAATTGCCGCATTTTGAAATGTAAGTGGGGTTCTCTTACGAGAGGTTCTCTCGTATTGCGTAAGTTTAGCTTACGCTACGGGAAAGATTCATCTTCTCGAGATATTGAAGCCAAAAAATTATCCTTAATTTTGTATTCATTGTCAACGCAGTGCAGCAGCTAGCAGACCTAGAGCAGGCAGTCTTGCGTGCTCTTTGGCTGCCTTGCGGGCATCTGCTGCAGCCTACCAGTGAGCCCCGCGTGACGTCACGCCCAATGAAGGCGCCCGCGCCTTCATAGCGTCATACCCCGCCAGAATGGGCGTGGCTTAGCGTATAAATACAGGGGCTGTAGGCTGAATTCCCTGATTTTCGTCTCTTCAGCGAAGCTCTTCGCATCGCTGGATCTGAGAGAAGCCACCGCCGCCGTCGAACAGCGAACAGCCAGCTTAGGACAGCGCTGAGGAAGCCGGCCGTCTTCGCCACCTTCAGCCGTCCGTGCGAGCTACGCTATCCGGCGACGTATCCTTTTTACATTGTTGTTGTATTCTCTAACTCCTAAAAGAGCAGCGAGCGTCTTTTTCAAGATGCCTCACACTTCCTGTGGCCGGGGGCTGCGAGTTCTGTGAAGCGCTTCTGCTGTCGACCCTGCGGGCTCGACTCGAAGCCTTCAACCCGGAAGCAGTCACTCTGCCCCTTGTGGGACCGCGCAAGAAGCGCCGTTCCCAGAGACAGCCGGAACCTGTGGCCACAGCGACGCGCTCGCCGGAGAACCTCCCTCGAGCCTCGCTCTCGCCTTCCCCGCCTCCCTTCACCGACGCGCAGCTGGCGCTCACAAGCCTCACTGCCGTCGCGTCTGAGGATGAGGTTGAGGGACACGCCACAAGGGACTGCTGTTCTAACCGCGGCTAGCTTCCTTTACATTACAAGGAAGCTACCGCGCCCCCGCAGAAGCAGTCACTCCGGCCTTTGTGGGACCGCGCAGTGATAAGCGCCGTTCCCAAAGGCAGCCGGAGCCTGTAGCCACAGCGACGCGCTCGCCGGAAAGCCTCCCTCGAGCCTCGCTTTTTCACCTTCCCCACCTCCCTTCACCGACGCGCAGCTGCCGCTCACGAGCCTCACTGTCGTCGCGTCTGAGGATAAGGGACACGCCACAATGGACTGCTGTTCTAACCGCGGCTAGCTTCCTTAACGTTACAAAAAACTGTGATGATGCTCTCTCTCTTATCTGCTCGCGCCAACTAAAGCTTACGTTGTTTCCCCCGTGGCTCAGTGGCTAAACTCTAGGCTGTCGCGCCAGAGACCCGTGTTCGATCCCGGCTCTCGCAGCAGATAAAATGTATGCGGCTCTCCTCAGCGAGCCGCCATATTCAGATCCGGCTCACGCCGATGGTGTTTTTAGTGTAGAAAGGTGCCCACATCTCAGTGTTCACCCCTACACACAAGCACAACACTTCCCGTGTTATTCACAGAGCCCACTCTCTTAAAGCGGGAAACCGCTCGAGTGTTTAACGTAGGAAATGTGTCCACGAGTTCGTGCCCACGCCTATTTTTCTGCCCGCTCTATCACTAAAGACTCATATCAAACTATGAGAGAGAAAGACGCGCGTGTCCCGCTGCGGCCGGACCGCCGTCAAAGTTTATTTCCCTGTCAGTCCCCTTCAAACAGGCTACTGCAGTGGTCCATTTAGCAGCCAACGAGCCGGTTCATTTACCCTCTCGCCTGCACACATACGCCGTTTTCACGGCGACCCAGAGAAATCTCAAAAGAGTATAATGTCTGGTATATCCGGCTCACGCCGTTGGTGTTTTAAGTGTAGTGAAAGTGCCCACGCCCCAGTGTTCACCCCTACACACAAGCACATCAAATCTCGTGTCACTCACAGAGCACACTCTCATAAAGCGCAGAAAAGCCGCTCGAGTGTTGAATATAAGAAATGTGTCCACAGGTCTGTGCCCACTATCTGCCCGCTCTGTTACACGGTCAATAAAACAGGTTATGAATGTTAGTCTCATGCCCGAGTCACATGCGCTCACGCTTACAGAAAGCTTTTCCGCCCAAAGCACTGCTCGCGCGTCAAAAAGTGAGAATAAAATGTTCCCCATCCCTTATGATCGGGACACCTCACGTAAATCAGACGGTCTCGGCTTTCAGCGAGCAGCCATTGCCCAGAACCGAGAGCGCGCACGCCGCGCTTTCGGCTCCGGCTCAGTTCACAAGCCCGCAAATGGCGGCGATCTGAACCCGGAGGCCATTCGCCCCCTTAGCGGTTCACAGTAGCTGCGTGGGAAAATATCCCAGGGATTTCAGAATGGGTTTTGAGCACAATAAAGCAGGGCTATACACTTCAATTCATTCGCCGTCCCCCGCGCTTTCGAGCCCGGACCACGACGATAGTGAATGCGGAAGTAGCACACCTACTTCACGCAGAAATAGCGAAACTGCTGTGCAAAGGGGCTATAGAAAAAGTACCGCCTTCTCTGAGCGAGTCAGGCTTTTACAGACGATATTTTCTCGTACCCAAGAAGGGCGGAGCTTTCAGACCTATCCTAGATCTGAGACATTTGAACAAGGTGCTTGCAAAAGACCGCTCAAAATGCTCACGACCAGAAAAAATCCTCGCGCACGTTCGCCCGAGGGACTGGTTTATTTCTCTAGATCTGAAGGATGCCTATTTTCAGATTCAGATATTACCCCGTCACAGGCAATTTTTGAGATTCGCCTTCGACGGTCAGGTATATCAATACACCGTCCTGCCGTTCGGCCTGTCCCTAGCCCCCCGTACATTTACGAAGTGCATGGACGCGGCGCTCGCCCCCCTGAGAACTGAACGATTGGCTAATATTGGCACAGTCAGAGACGGAACTGATGTCTCACAGAACAGTGCTTCTCAGCCACCTGGAAAGCTTGGGTCTCACGGTCAACTGGACCAAGAGCTCATTAATGCCCAGTCAGTCAATTTCCTTTTTAGGAAAAGAACTGAATTCTGTGGCCATGACGGCTCGTTTGTCGACACAGCGCGCGCGCCGTGTTCGCCGCCTAGCCGCATCTTTCCAGAAGGGCAGCGTTCTCCCTTTCAAAACTTTTCAAAGGATGCTGGGTTGTATGGCTTCAGCGGCAGCGGTGCTCCAGCTGGGCCTACTGCGCATGCGCCCGCTCCAACGCTGGTTGAATGCTCGCGCGTCTCGCCGAGCCTGGGTTTCTGGCGGCCAGAAAATCAGAGTGACTCAGACCTGCATAGCGGCTCTGCAGCCCTGGTTAGTAGCCAACTGGTACCAGCAGGGAGTGATGATGGGAACCATCTCTTATCGAAAAGTCATTTCGACAGACGCGTCCAACTTGGGTTGGGGTGCGCTGTTCGAAGGCAGACCGGCCTTTGGCCAGTGGTTAGACCAAGATAAGTGTTTTCATAAATTGCCTGGAGATGATAGCGGTCGAGAACGCGCTGAAGCGCTTCCTCCCATTCATACAGGACCAACATTTTCTCGTCCGCTCGGACAACATGTCTGTGGTCTCCTATGTAAACCGTCAGGGCGGTGTCAGATCCAGAAACCTCTGAAATCTGACGGAACGCATCCTTGTTTGGTCCCAGATGCACCTGCGCTCGCTGAGGGCGGCGCATGTGCCTGGCCATTTGAACGACGGCCCAGACAAACTGTCCAGGGACAATGTTCCCCCAGGGGAATGGTCCCTGCACCCCCAAACAGTCCAGAAACTGTGGCGCTATTCGGCAGAGCGGAAGTCGACCTATTTGCGTCAAAAGACAACGCTCATTGCCCGATGTTCTTTTCGAAGAACGAGGATGCGCTGGCTCAGGTCTGGCCCAGCCTCCAACTATATGCTTTCCCTCCTACTAGCACGACTGTCACATGCAGCTCCGTGGCCTATTCCGGTGAGGGCAGATCTCCTCTCTCAGGCTCGCGGCTCGATCTGGCATCCCCATCTAGAGCGCTGGTCTCTGCACGCATGGTTGATCAACGGGTACTCGTTGCCCTGCCAGAAAGAGTGATGAACACGATCACGCAGTCTAGAGCTCCTTCCACGAGAAGGCTCTACACGTCTAAATGGTCGGTGTTCTCCAAGTGGTGCACCGACAGAGATCTGGACCCGCGGACGTGTGAGGTTGCGCATCTGCTCACTTTCCTACAAGAGCTGATGGATAAGGGGAGGTCCCCATCCACGCTCAAGGTTTATGTGGCGGCCGTGGCGGCGTTCGCAGAATCGACACACGGCCAGTCACTGTGAAGACATGAGCTGGTCATCCGCTTCCTTAGGGGAGTTAGAAGGATGAGTCCACCGCGCCCCCCCCCCGTCAGTTCCTATGTGGGATCTTTCCTTGGCCCTCGAGGCCCTGGAAGCCTTCCCATTTGAGCCACTAGACTCTGTGGAGTTAAAATACCTATCACAAAAAAACGTTTTTCTGACCGTGCTGTCAATCAGCGCGACGTGTCTTGAGTTCGGGCCGAATGACTCCAAAGTCATCCTCAAACCTAGACATGGCTACGTTCCAAAAGTGATGGGCACTCCTTTCAGAGCGCAAGTCATTTCACTGTCGGCTCTGCCAGCGTCAGACAGTGAGACAGACGTGAATCTCCTTTGCCCAGTAGGGCGCTGAGGTTTTATACTACACGCTCCGCCTCCTTCAGGCGCACGGAGCAGCTGTTTGTTTCGTTTGGTGGGCGCACTAAAGGTCTCGCTGCCTCGAAACAGACTCTGTCCAGATGGGTAGTGGACGCTATAGCGGCCGCTTACGCGTCAAAAGGTCTGCAATGCCCTCTGGGCATCAGGGCTCATTCCACCAGAGGCATGGCCTCATCGTGGGCGTGGTCCAGCGGGATTTCTATCCACGACATATGTGTAGCGGCGGGCTGGAGCTCCCCATCTACCTTTGTCAGGTTCTATAACCTAGAAGTTCCCGCCCTGCAGGCTAAACTTCTGTCAGTCTAAGCGAGTTGTGCGTTCTGCCCAGATATATCATGCTCAGACCACTCTCACGTGACTCAGCTCTCCTGGTTGAGCTGCACTAGTAGGGTATGTGCTATATGCTTATACAGACCAGTGTTCTGCTCTGTATTCCCTATGGGTGCTTATGCTTAATGTTTCAGAAAATGCTGTTTATTAAATATGAATTTGAAATGTTATTAAATATGAATATAAACGGTTATTCTGTTAATACAGAAATGCGTTCAGTTAATACACAAATGAGTTTCTGATGTGCTGCACATTTCTGATATTAATTCAAATAAGCTGTAGGCCTACAAATCTGAAATTGCGGTGGCATCTCCAACAGCCAGCTATCGCTCCAGCGGCATCTCCAACAGCCAAGTGCCTCGTAGCGGCATCTCCAGCAGCCAATAGTTTGTCTAGCTGTGGCTGCTGCCAAAGTAAGTGTGATGATACCACTTTCTGATTAATTAGGTATGTTTCTGCGCAGAGGAAATTATTAAATCCAATTTTTTCATAAAAACTTAGGCTAACTGAACATCCTAGGCTCTTCATGTGAACAATTATAATTACTCATTTTAAAGGTTTTTACATCGAGAACTGTAGCTAATGAATTAGAAACACATAACAATACAGCCTAATTGTAATTTTATTTAACATTTGTTATTCTTCAAATTAAATTGTCTTTACAAACATAGGCTATATGAGCTAGATTCAACTAATCAATATACTATTATTATTATTATTATTATTATTATTAATAATAATAATGTTATAAATATTAACAATATTAGTAGTACTATTACACATTTATTAAAAATATCTGTAGGCCTACTGTAGCCTACAACTGAACAACGTATGTTTTTAATAAATATGTGTCTTTTATATTATAATTAATTAACCCTTTAACTGTCTTCTCAACCAAACGGTTGAGCACATTTTGAGTCACTATATTTTATTGAGAGGAGTACCTAACTTAACTCAAACTGATTGAGCCATCTCTGAGGTATGTTATGCCAAAAAAAATCCACTAGATGTCACAGTGTCAATCAACAGCACTTGTCACAACACTTCTTCTAACATGGATGTCGGAAACAAATAAATCACCCCAACCATGTGAACTGTTTTTGGTGAAATGTTAGAAGCACTGAAATGAAAACTAAGCAATTTAATCATCTGTGGGCAGGACTCGAAAAACTCCAGCCAATCATTTGCAAGACCACCTAGAATCATTGGACAGTAAGTCTGTCAATCAAACGGTCGTACCATACCCCCCTCCCCCCATCCCCCTCACGCGAATCAGGGCCAGCGTTGGAGGAAAGAAGGTAGGACCATTTGAGTTGCGTATTTTCAAAATCTGCCAGCCGTTTTGCAAATCACATACCCCACCTTTAAAATGAAAACCTGAAATATTCAATGGCATACTTCAATAAATAAAGAAGATTCAATAAATAAAGAAGATTCCTTATACAAAAATATTTTATTTTGATTGTTTTTAAATAAATTAGTATTATAGTTCATACTTTCTGATTTTCATAGTATGTGTATGAATTCTGGTAGGCTACTTTTTTTACCATTAAGTGACATCTCAACCATTTGGTAGAGGCCGATATTTAAAAAATTATGGGATGTGTTGAAAAAAAATGCATTGAGTGGGGTTACTAGCGACATGAGGAGATAAGAAATGCAAAAAAAAAAAATTTCCATCACTTTTTTCTTGGTGCAGACATTAAAGGGTTAATAAGGAATATGCTATTTAATAATTATGTTGGCCTATTATAAATAATGAGAATACTTGCAATCATAAGTTATTATTGATTATTAATATTTCCTTATTAGAACTTATAAGAGTTCCTTACAGTATTTTATCTGTTATTTTATCTTAGATGGACGAATATGTGAAAACTAAACTAAGAGAATGGAATCTGAAGTTAATTTGAAGGGTATGTAGTAATATTTTACAGGGTTAATTGAAATCGTAAGCCACTTGCACACTTTAAAACTGAAAAATTTGTGTAGAAATTACAAATTGACTTTTCTGTTGAATTTATCAAATCTGCTGTTCAAACAAGCGGAAATTGGGTACCCGTGTTTAAGGATAAGATTCTGCAGTTTGCCAGCAGAGAGAAACAATCTCTTGATCTACTTTCCAGTGTAGAATTGATGTCAGCAGGTAATGGGTATTAAGAACACTGTTACAAATGAATAATTCAGTCTAAAAATGTATTACTATCTATCATGTCATTCTAAAAAAAGAGAGATTTTCCCTGTTTACAATTACTGTTAGTCATGACAATTTTCATTTTGTTTACTATTTATTTGTAACAATTTAATAAATGAATGTCATACATCCAGATTTATTGCAGTTTTATGAAGACTTTTTATTTTTATTTTAAATTTTGAGTGATTTTTGTGAATTTTTTCATTGTATCACGCAGAGTGATGTCCTGTAGTCCTTCCAACATCAGTGTACAAGATTGGAAGGAAAACGTTTAAACCAACTTTCATTGAAACCCGGAAGGCCTTCATAGACATACGTAAGTTAACAGCTGTTGCTAAAACTACATGATTTAAGTATGTACAATATATTGTATGGACCCTTTTCACAGACTGACACATTTTAATAATTAATTAATTTTCTGAAGATACTTGATAGCTTTATGTGATGAACAGATTTAATTTAATTATTTATTTTTGGGTGAACTAACCCTTTAAGGCCATGACACAGCAAGCTGACATAAAAAAAACTAGTGACATCAAACGGTAACTGTGTTGTTGCCATGAGTCATTTGCCTCTGGGCCAAAAAGTAGGAACACACTGCAAAGGGTATGGCTAAGAGCCAACCCTGCCAACAGGGGTCCGACTAGTGCTAACATTGGCTGATGGTTGGCTTGGCGTGTTCTAGCCTTTAGTGTTCCTAAAGGTATTTACATTAGTTTTAAATTTTTGCGTTCTAAATTGATGTCAATTCTCTTCTTTTTTTGTTGTTGTCAGATTGGGACCAATATGGCTGAGTACCTGCGCTCAAAAGACTCTGAATTTCCACATATTCTCATGCTTGGAGACAACCAGTGCTTTCAAGCCTTTGCCATTATAAACGGAGAGGCACTCGAGCAAAATACATTGCTTGCTGCAGTTGATGTTTGCTTTCAGGCGTTCTATGTATTTGACAAACACAGCCCATCAAAGTTCAGGGCTCGCACGTATAAAATCGACTCATGTCGATTGTGCATTAAACATAGTGAATGTGCCCACAAACCAGTGCCCACAAAGACTATGCATTACATGTCCCGCGGTTTCTGTAAAAACAAAACCTATACACATACAGTCAGCTCAGGCAGACAGTGTTTTCAATGCAGTAAATGTGCCCGCTGTCACGCGCTCACATGCACTCACAGACATGTTAAGCCCCACGGGACTCGCCACGCTCTCACAGTAGAATGCCCTAAGAGAGTCGAGCACGGCCAGGCTTCACGCTGTACTCAGCGCGCCCCCCGCCTCATATGTTGCAAACACAATGTTTCTGCACACCGAAGCTCTTCGGCCGCCACTATGTCACGGCCAGAGCCCAGATCTCTACCCTTAGCCATTCATGCCAAGGCATGGGCGAAACTCGACGGGGTATCAGAATGGGTGCTGAACATTATAAACAGAGGCTATTCGCTCCAGTTCGCTCGACGCCCGCGCCGTTGCACAGTGCGAGTCGAAACCACGGTGAAATGTGAGGTAGCTCATTAACTTCGAGCCGAAATAGCGAAACTATTGAGCAAAGGGGCCATAGAGCGCTTGTGAAACGCCAGTTCAAAATGCTCACGACCAGGAAAATCCTCGCCCATGTTTGCCAAGGGGACTGGTTTATAACAGCCGTGTCTGAATAGTATTGCAGTTTAAATTGTCATAACACTTAAGTGAGCCACTGGCCAACAGCTAGTTTCTATTACACCCATTTTCGGATAATTTGACGTTGCAGTGCTAATTGCTGGCCAGAGACAGCCACTGTAAACAGATATAAACTCGAAGAGATCTTGACATGGCCAGGACAACGGTCAGTCTGTGGAAACGACAAGAGCGCGCAAGTGGACTTTTTCTGAATATCCAGTTCTCCTGTTGTTTCAGTTTAGTTTCTATCACAATGTAACCGCAACCAGATGGCTAAATCCTACCATTTGATTAAGTTACTGATTCAAATTTGCAGACACAGCGTTTTACTCTGAGTAAACAGAGGACTCCCTGTTTTACTGACATGTGACCAAAAGGCGCCGTTCTGGCTGGAGATCCCGTGGAGAACCCTCCAGGGGCTCCTTCCTGGATGACACCTCACAGACAAGACAACATTGTTTAAACGGATGTTCAACCACTATTTCGATGTTAAACTCATCAATTACGCACACACATATACTTCCCCGGAGGGAGGGGGGTGAGCACGAGTTCACCATCCGGCCGAACGCTGAATGAACTTTGCCACACACACACACACATAATAACTTTTAAGGAATTCCTATTTAAAGACATTTGCTAAGATATATTTTGATATGTTTTATGTGTGTCTGATGGTTTACTTCCGATTGGAAGATCTGGGAATATTTCGTAATTCTAAAGGAACACAAATGCCTATATTATGTATTTGAGATGTAATCATGAATTCCTCTAATTGTTATATGTCGTGTTTGAGGTCATTTTACTGCCCTTTGTCTGACGCAGCCAGATATATGTATTTGGTTATGATAAAATGTGCCTTGTCATGTTTAATCATCTTCCTGAAGAAAAATGAGAATTTAACACCCCTCATAAACCATGTAGATTTGGCTGTCAGAGCAGACAAAGCAATTCTCCCGATCACCGATCTCTCTAAGGGGATTGGCTCCTCTCCCAAAAGGAGGCGGAAACTTCAGATCCCTAAGAGGACTGAAATCCAGTTTATCTCTCTCTTACTCCTGTCTTCTTGTCCTTGTTGTGGCAAAATTCTCTTTAAACAGACATCACTGCGTAAAAGACACTCAGAGTCAAATTAGTAAAAAGAAAAGTATTTATTCTTGCAAGAACAAATAGGCTCAGTCCAAATACACAGTTGCCCATGCAAAAGGAGTGACACCCAGAACACAGACCAGAGCAAATCTTTATACTTCTTCCAAGGCTATCTCCTCCCAGGCCTCCCAGGCCTTTCACAGTAACATCATCATGTGATAGAGAGAAAACAAAGGACTACATTCAGTAGTCTACATTCATGACTAACTAGTCCTGCCTCCCCCCGCATAGAAAACAGTTTCCCCGTTCGTATTTCTCTGCATATGGCCAGATCATTTGCAGTATATGCTGAGAATGAATTTAGAACATAATACATACATTGAAGGTTCCCTAGAAACTCATGACCTAGTAATCAATAGAGATTAAAATTTCCATAACAAATCCCTGCTTTTTTATCATTCAGATTATCCATAATCACAATAATAAAACAATAAGACAAATTTTAAGTCATATCACCACATAAATGATCACTCTTCTTAAACATTTGTGAAAATTGTAACGACATTGAGGGCATCCGGCCAGATGTCTTAATCAGCGAATCCTAATTGAATCAAACACAGCTCTACCCTTCTTTTTGACTGTGACACAAAACAGATAGCCTAGGACTTTTTAGTTGAGTTAATGATTCTCTAACAATGAAACAAAGAAGTGCGCTGTCGTATTGACATGTGACCAAAGAGCGCCCCTCTTGTCGTGGCACATGACACATTGAAAACAAGCCGAGCGTTGTTGCACAATGGTCACCCATTCCCCTGATGCAAAACTCGCCGTCTCACGGGACACACATCCTGACTCCCCCTGAAAGGAGGGGGGGAAAGGACAGCCCGAACTCTAAAGGACAATCACATACACACACATTGACGCACACACAACACGAACTTTGAAAATTAAACTTAGAGCATAAGCATGTCATGTTTTCATAATACTCCTGTGTGCTTCCCGGATTATATTCACTTCATGTATGACGTTTGTTTGAAGGAACAACTTGCTTTGAAGGAGCTAAATGCTTATAATATGCATATCGTATGTAACTCTGTATTTCTATGTATTTCTGTGACATGTTTGATATCTCTGTAATTCTCTCAATCTAACGGAGCCGAATTCCGATTCTTTTACACATTTCATGGTTCTGGAGCCGAACGGCTCAATACAATCTCCTCAGTCCAGTGGGCATTCCCCCCCACAGGACAAAGGAAACTTTTGTCCTGAAGGAACAGATAAGTTATGAGAAATATGAGAAATTGATAAGTTAATCTTACGGCCGTTTGCTGGACAGACAGATTGTTTGATAACTAAATTATTCCATTAAAGGTTATCTCATATAATCGATCTGTAATGAGACTATTGATATATCAATGACGAACCATAACTCATTGTGGAGATCATTCATGTATACAATCGATCTATTTGCAGCTTCGATAATTTAATTTAACTGTAATATGCAATATATTAATCATATTCATGATTAATTATTAAAATTCCCTATATATAATTTGAGCTAATTTAATGCAGTAACCCAATGTTGCTACAGTTTGGTGGAGGACGCAACGCATTTCAAACTTTGTTTTATGAGCAAAATCCAGTTTCAATCTGTTTATATGGTTATTAATAATTTTGTGCACGCGCGCTATGAAATTTTGAAAATGTGAGATAAGTCGCAACGCGAACTCACTCCCAACTGACCGAGGCAAAAAGCCGATGTCAGTCAGTAGTAACGCATTTTAACAGCTGCTAAAATATGCATAGACATTTTTTTATCACTGTTAAATGCTGAGTACACTGCAGTATTAATATTACAAATGTCCTGTTAAGAGATGCAGAAATCCCTCCGCAGGTGATACATTTTAATATTTTTTATAAAACCGCCTATTAAAGACGAAGAAATCTCTTTTTAGTGCGAGACGTAAATCTGATCAGAGCGAGACTCCTCTTTTCAGTAGTAGAAAGGCCTATTATAATCGTTACCAATAAACTCCTGGTTAACGTTGAACTAGCTAATCAATTGTAAACCTAAACACAATTTACTCATAGTGCTAGTGATAGTTGTGTGTATTGGAGTAGCTACAACAGACGGAAAATTCCTGTTGTTCACATTTGTGTGTTTTTGCAGCGAAGAAATCCTGCTACACGCTCTTGTGCCATTTAGCACCGCAAAGGTCCTAAAACCTTTGTCTGTTCGTTTATTTGTGATTTATTGCAGAAAAGATTTATATTTATATTTGTGATTTATACGCGAGCTGAAAGCTCTTAGCTCTTGAATCACATTAAAAAGTGGTTGTAATTCCGCTGACTAAACAGTAGAGGGCGCTTAGAAGTCTCAAATTACGCCCCGCCTTCTGACTTCAGCCTGCATGAGCGCAATTACGCCCTCTCGTGGCCGTTTCAGATAATGCTCTCTTACTGCTAAATTCCATATGATCAGTGAATTAGCCTGTCTAGATTCTCAATAATTATTTGCATATACAGCGTTGCTCGTGCGAATATTATTTTGTGTTAGACAAGTTTCCTGCTTTTGACTGGCACATTTACTTTGAGTTTGGTTCAAAACAAAATTTGAATTAAAACTTAAATTAAATTCCAACACAGCCAGAGAGAGCCCACTTGGAAGTCCACCTAGTGGCCATCACCCGCTAAGCCGGTTCACTCAGCTCTCCTTCCTCTCTTTTCAATTCTGTTGTGAATAGTTTTTATTTCCACTTTTCCCTTCTGATTATTGTATAATTATTGACGATTCTTCACTGTTGTCGTTAATTATTATAGGATATCATCCTGATTTTTTTTATTCCCTTACACATGTATTTAAATTTGGTTTGAGGCCAGTTTGAACTTAAAATTTAAATTGTGTTGGTCTGTCAGCCACTGATATCCATTTGGAGGAAACAGCGCCACCGTGTGGCCTTGTGGATACTAAATCGGTTTCACTCTTTTGAAGTGTGCATCTATATCGTCTTTCTCTCTTGATTATTTTATAAGTAGTACTGATACTTTAATGGATCTGGACTATTATAGGATATCACTCTGATTATTACATTTCCTTACATGCTTATTTAAATTTAATTTCAACTTCGTTGAATTTGAATTTGAATTAAGGTGTCTGATTCAACCAGGTTAACCACAGGAAGGAAGTGCGCCCCCTTTGTGGCGAAAACCCACTACTACGGTCTGCCTCCTCCTTTGTTTAATCCTGCTTGGCTTATTTCTTTATTTTATTTGCTATCACTGACACTGTACAGTTATCGTGGTCATTATCGGATATTATTCTGATTGTCCTTTTAATTCTTCTTACATGCTTATTTAAATTTAGTTTAAATTTCTTTGAATTCAATTTAAATTAAGTTTGTCTTTTCAACAAGGTTGACCCCGGAGGGGAAAGAACGCCTCCTTGTGGCATAAACCCCATTACTACAGCTTGCCTTTTTTTCATCCTGTCTCTTTCTATTTTACTTTTCTTTTTTCTCTTCTCTTTTGGGTTAGGTTATTTTGATAAAATTTTATCATAATTTCCTTTTGTTTATTATTATTTAGTAAAACCTTTGACTCTTATTGCTACATAAACAATCAATCCCTTTGGTTTAAACAAGCAAGCCTTAATCCACTTTACGTTTCACTTGTTTAACCTTTGTGTATTTAGAGGTGGCACTCACCAGAGCACGGTGGTGAGTTGCAGCATTCTCTGATTGGTATCCCGCGAGCGAGGTTACCCGACCGGCGGTAATGACGCGTGGCCGTGTGTGAGTTTCGGACACTTCCGAATCCCGTACCATCGTTGTGGCACGCAACTGTGACATCAGCAATTGTGCACTCCAAAGGTAACGTCAACCACGCTAGTCGACACACAAGGCAATGTTGGAATAATTACCCAAACCAGGGCCTGAAGAGGGGCCACTCTTTTTGAGGGTTCTGGGGAAAATCCACTTTGCTGTGCCGTCTGGCAGTTGACACCTCGGGGTGCCGGTTGTGTTTAAAGTCAGGTTGTTTGAGAGGGCGCAGCAAGGTACAGGGAGACAACGAAGTTGCCCGAGAACACTGCGGTCAGGTGTTGGGAACCGTCGGAGGGGTTGACTGAGCCACGGGTTCCCCCCCAGAGAGGCCTCAATTCACCGCAGGTAAACTAAATTTAGTAAAACCCATTCCGCTTACTATAAGCCACAGAATACTAGATATCTCCAGGATATTTTAAGTGTTTGGCCCACCTCTTCTCCAAGCCACACCATCTTCCTAGGTTTCCCGATAGCCCCCACTCACCTGTTGGCCCTATCTTAAACCCTAGCAGCAGGCTTAGGCCTCCTTATTCTCCCTAACACATACCGTGTTAGTATAGTTTATCTCATTTCAAGTGTTTTTGTTTTACTTTGATCTTTTCTATCCTTTGTTCTGTTGTGATTTGTTTCTTTCATTTCACCTAGAGACAGAACCTATGAGTGACACCAAGGAAAGCTAAATAACAGATCGACGACCAAGCAGCTAGCGTCAGCACCTGACCCACTAGGCTGCCGCCCTGTCAAAATCTTTATTTAAGCCCTGCACTAACCTAAGCAAATTGTCCAAACCTAACTGTCTAACTGTTTGCATCAGTTAGCCCAAAATTCTCATAAACGGCATAGCCCGTATGAGTATAGCTTGTTAACCGTAGAACAAAACTTGCATTTTGGCCTCTCTGTGTGTGTGCTGTGTTCTCTCGCCTACAGCATGTTCCGTGCATCCAGTCCTGCATCCCACTGGGACAAACTCGAAATATGGCTGACAGCCATGACTACCGCTTTCCTGCCCGAGGACGCCGGTGACTCAGAGCCCCCAAGCCAAGAACAGCTGGACGCCAACTTGGACAAGCTGAGGGCCCACGATCCAACCCAAAGCTACAAACACAAAGACTGGGCCAGAATTGTTGGAAACCTCGCTCACAATCTCGTCGAACAGGCGCGGCTCAGCGAAAGACACGCCGTCAACCTGGAGCAAGAAGCCGCAACGCTAAAGCTTCAAGCGGAGGAGGCCCGGAGGAACCAAGCACACGCACAAAGTCGTCTGGATCAGCTACTCCTTGAGACCCACGACCAGCGCGGGAAAGAGGATGCAACAGACACAGAGCTACAAGATGAAGTGGAAAGACTTCAAAATGCCCTGTCTGATCTTCGTCTGGACACAGACCAAAGAGAGCAGTCGGAGGAAGAAACCAGAGAGGAACTCGACAAGAAACTCCGACGAGGTGAAGCTCTCAGTTGGGAGAGCAAAGACTGAACTAAAAGAGAAAGACATTAAAGCAAAGGCCTGTGAAAAACACTTACAAGCGGGCCGAGCTGAAATCCATGAACTCATTCAGCACAAAGACAATATCATATACGAAATTGACATTGTTCCCAGAGAGCTGAAACACTCTTATAAACTACAGAGTGACCGGGAAGGGGAAACACACACAACACAGTTTCCCCTGACCAACCGGCCTTTACCTTTCAGCCAAGAACCAAGAGCTGGAAAGGGGGGGTGAAAGCCCACTTCTAAAAATATCACCAGCCAGCCTCCAAGAACCCCCGTCAGCAGCGAGGGGGGGGACAGCTCGTCCAGAGAACCCCTGCCACTAACCATGGCACGGCCCCGAAAGAACTTGACAAGCTGGCCAGAAACATTCCTACGTTCACTCCGGACGCTGCAGGAGGCCACGACATGCACGCCTACCTGCGAGACATAGACTTTCATTTACAAACTGTTGCCAACGTGACCGCTTGGGACAGCTTGTACCTGAATCAGACAACGGGCTGTTCACCGCCATGGACATCAAGCAAGCCCGACTCGAAACCCCTGTGGGGCTCCGACAAGCATACTTCGGAGCACAGAACCGATCAGGTATGGAAGAAGATGTCAACTTCAGAACTCTGTTCCTTCGAAACCTGCATCCCACAGTGAGTCATCACTTAGGCGTTCTGGCTGTCCGCGGAGCATGTCTACCCAACAGCTACGAGACTTAACCCACAAAGCTTACACCAAACAAAAGACTTTATCTGTAAAGACTGTGAAAGACACCACAATTTGCCCTGTCTCTGAGCACTATCCAGAGCTAACTCTAGAGGGCGCCCAACCGCACCACAGTCACGGACCTTTCGACAGAGGGTCCAGACCGTTCCAGGCCAGCAGAGGGCAGCACTACCACGATGGTGCTCATCCAAGACACCAGAGTGAACGCTCTGAAGGATTCTGGGAAGCCAACCAACGGCCCAGAACGAGCCGAGCCCCATCGACCAGATCATCAAGCCCAGACAGCCCAGAGCGGAACCCCTCTCGACATGCCACTGGTGAGCACAAGTCTGGACACACATCAGACGAAACAGTGCTGCCACGTCCGAGACAGCCGAGATCCTGAAGTTGCTGAAAGAGCCTCTTCACAAAAGACTTTCCAAAAAAGACCAGGAAATGCTGCTTTGTCTGTCTGTCTCCGCAGAGAACTACACAAGACCGGCCCTAACCACCGTCGATCACCACACCAGCCCAGACACCAAGACTCCTCGGGCACATGGTCGAAAGGGGGGTGGCACGGAAACTATATCTAGCCATCACTTTGGAAAATGAGGTGAGCCTCGAAGCACTGGTTGACACCGGCTCAAACCTCACTTTGATGTCAGCTCAACTCTTTGAAAGACTCAGTGCTAAGATCGAACTCTTACACCCCAAACGTGTGAGCTGAACGTGCAGTCGTACAGCCAAAACGACCTCAGGCTCGAACAGGTAGCTCACATTCACCTGACAATTGGTTCTTTTAGTCTGAAACACCCTGTGTACACCTCACAAATGGACACTTACCCCTTTCTGATTGGCAAAGATCTGCTAGAGCGCTTTGAGCCTTTACTAGACTTCAAACACCTGACAGTCTGGGCCCAAGTTCAAGAACCCCTCCCCCTCCAGTCACACAGGTCACCAAAGCCAGACTGGCCGGTCACAGAGGTCATTAGAACTACAGCAAATTCAGACTCCAAGGTCACAGAGTTCCCAGGAACTCCAGCAGCCATCCATGGGTACACAGCCTCAGCACCAAGTCAAGGTTCAAGTTCGCTACCCTGCACCTTCCAGCTCACCAAAGACCACGCAATGCCAACTAAACGATGCGTGACCTAATGCAGAAGGCCTCTAACACAGAAGGCCTCCTCAGAAAGAATTCCTAAAACCCCAATGATTTTGAACTGCAAAACCAGAAGACACTGCTCGAACACAGTGCAAGACTCTGCATTATAAAAATTAGAATTTTACTGATTTAAAGAAAATCTTGAATGGACATGTAAGCCTCACCTGCCAACAGACTATGCACGACTCTTTTGAAACAAACATTTGCTACATGCTGGTTGAAATGACACTGCTAAACATTAGTTTCCATGACAATGAAGGGTTACAAGAAACACTAGCTCCAAATAGGGCATACGTCACCTTAACACCAGATTGTAGGAAAACCACCTCAGTTTTAAACTACTGTTAACCTACAGGTGTGCATTTGATCATTGCGATCCAAATAGAACACAACATGCGATACGCATTTTGATCACTGGTTGCTGGCTTGTCTAATTGCAGATAAAACAATAGCTGGAATTGACATCTCTACTGTAAATGAAAGAGTCTTAGATTTCCAACTAATATTAGCATGTTCAACAGTAAAGCGTAAGTCTGTTTGACAAAGAAATCTCATCTCAGCAGCTTGTAAACTGTACCGATATCTATTCTGCTTTGGTTAAAGAAATCCAAATTGCAGTATTGCTAAACCTGTTTCTGACAAAGAAAGCTCAGTACAGTGTTATATATACGTAGACCTGGGTGTTGCTCCCCTTTCTACAATGTAAAGGCCTTACAAATTATTGTTAGATTGATGTAATTCACCTAAATTTTATCTGCATCTACAAGCAGAGAGCTACCTAGCGATCAAAACTGGTCACTCGCTGAAAATGCAGTACTTATGCAGGAGATGGACGTAACTATAGAAGCTTAGACAAGCTTTGACTTACAGCAAATCTATTTCCTTACTCTGTAAACAAATAGAATAAGTTGCGTAAAATAAAGAGAAGAGTTCCATGAGTAGAATTAGCAAGTGCCAAAACACATCTGCATTTTACTTAATGTAACACCAAGTTCTGGAAGGACTTAAAAAAAAAATTGGTGCCTCCTGTTAACCCGTTTAAACATGCATAATTCATGTAAAATGTACAGACATTCTTCAGGGACTGTTGAATTGTTCTGACATGCTCTGGTTCCCATGACAACGACTTTTCACAGGAAGTGCTAACTTGTGATGTCACTTTGTAAACAAACCAGCCTAGGTGGCTAAGCTAACTTAACCTAGCATCCATCTACCTTAGGCTAAGCTAACTTAAACTAGCATCCATCCAACTTAGGCTAAGCTAACCTAACATAGCATCCATCCAGCTTAGGCTAAGCTAAATAATAACTTCCACAGTTAGCATAATTTACTTGAACCCTTAATCACCGCTTGTGTTTACACAGTGCAAAGTATTCTAGAATACTTTCCTTAACACCAGTTAGGGTTTCTAATTATTCACTTTCCGTGTTTGCAATTCCTCTTAGCTAAAGTTCACCTTCACTAGTTCAGGCATAGTCCTTGCTAACCGTCGAAGGCTAACTTCGCAGATGCCCTGATAATTAAACTTAAGTTTAACTACATGTAAACTGTGTAGCTAGAGAAGAATTCATATAGCAATAGGAAGTTTCATCGGCATGTGACTACTCCTTTGATGGGACACACACGGTGTGGTCTCGAACACGCAACCGCTGTAACACACAATGGAGTGTTGGTCCAGGCAAATCCAAAGTTTAGTCACTAATGCCACTTATTATTCTCGCCTTAAGATCATTCCCGTTGTTTTGATCACTTTATTCCTTTTTGCTTTTAATTTACATTTATTTATTTATTTTATTTTTTGCTCTTCTTTAATTTTTCATTTCTTTGATTTTGATAATACTAGCAGTCAGCTATTCCCTTGGCTATTTGGTCATCTACATGAGTTAATTTCATTTCCTCTCTTGTTCAAACGTGGTTCCATTTCCCATAGGGCCCAGAAAGGAAACAGAGACACCTTTATTTGTGATTTTGTTTATTTTCAACAAGTGCACTCATTTTTGTGACCCTGCAACACAAGTAATTTCAACAATTACTAGGGCAATAACTATAGGTCCTGAGGATTGATAATAAGCATAATTTGAATAGGAAAGCTGTCCTTTTCCCCCCTATCATTCACTTCGTCAAGCCGTAGTGAACCACTAGTTAAGTCCAGTGAAATAATTTAGTCAGAAGAACCATCTTAAGTCATTTATTTCATCTCGGCTATCCAGGAAATGCTTTCGGAACCACATAAGTCTTAGCGTCCTAACATCCACAGCTAAGATAAGGATACAAGACACACTTCACTAGCTAGCTACAAGTGAAACACCTAGCTGTATGCTACATACCTAGCGAACCAGTTAAACCGTGGTTCTGAACTTTTAGGGTCATTCATTAGTCTCTCACCGCAAGTGTGACAAAGTGTCACAGAGTCTCTGCTTAACCTGACCTTAACCTTCCAGCTTACCAATGGACATTGTGAGAAACCACCTCTCAGACCCCTCCAACCACCCTAGCACGCCGTCTGAACCCACCGATAACCGGTGCCCCAGACACCTGCCATACACCTTGCACATGCTGCGTGCACAAGACAACATTCAGCGTTCTGCACCTGATGCCATCACTGCGCCACAGCTTGTGGTACCACAGTGCAAAAGGGGGGTCATGCCATGTGCTGCACACCGCAGCACCAGAGACACTTGCAAGACACCGAAGCAAGTGGCATACCGGCGTCCTCAAAGCGAAAAGACTGTCCTAGCCAACCAAAGACGACACTCGCTGAAATTTTTCCTCCCTTTCTCTTTCTCTCTCTCTTTCACTTTTACCAGGATGCTGCTGTGCTTCGCCATCCTGTGCCTCCAGCCAACCAGAGGGCAGCCACAATCGGACATCTCACCAGGTCCGGCATCAGGCATCGTCCTAAGGGAACAACCAGGACTCCTCATCACCAACGGCTGGACCCACACTCAGAAAGTGTATGCGCCACCTGATCCTCGCAACGTCTACAGAGCACACTACCCCAGCGCAAAAACACAATACAGCTGGGTAGGTGCCCGATGAACAGAGGACTCCCTCACTCACGTTGAGGCCAATGTTGAACACATGCTCAACCAACTTGAGAAAATGACTATCACGCTAGCGGAGCCAGGTGGCCACAACCGCCGCTCCCAACGGTTCCTACGAGCTTTGCTCGGAGCCGCCACTGCCGTCAGAACTCTGTTTAACACTTGTATGTCCAGCGCGAATGCAGTGAACCTAGCCAACGTGAGGCGGCATGTAGCCGAAATTCAGACTGAGATTCCACAGATAAAAGAGCAACTCACAACACAGAGTGCGTCCCTGCAGACCATCGACAAGACACTAAAGGGAACTGTGAAAATTTTCAACACTCACAGCGTTCTGCTGACCCAGACAGTGAACTCCATGAAACAGCTGTTTACGGTCTTCAAGAATGACTTTGCTCAAACTCAGCTGGTAACAGCCCTGATGACACGCTTCAGGAGGTGAACTCCTCCATTGACAGCCTAGCCATTGGTAGAATTCCACCGCACCTGATACCCTTAAGCCTCGTGCAAACCGTGCTGGCGTCCGCCATCACCACACCAACTGACTCTCTACAAATACACCTTGCCTACTCGCTGGGTAGTGCCATCCCACTCTATGTCGACCACAAGCAGAGAGAAGTGGGTTTTGCTCCTGCACAAGATCCGCACGCCGGACGTGGTTGACTTCAACGACAGCTACACAAAGCTGTCCTTAGCTCCAAACCTGCACATGTGTACTTCGACCAAAGACATTCACTATCTCTGCCCTAGCAAACCCTTCCTCAGAGACAACACTGACGGAATCTCCGGGTTGCAACCCATGATCAGCGACACACGCTGCCTTGCAGAAGCCAAGCCTCGCATACAAGTCACCAAGATACAAGCAGAGACTGTAGGTGACAGATGGCTTGTCAACACTCCCGTGCGAACTGCTACTCTCACTTACAACCAGCAGGACACAATCAGCCGTGTCAACATGCCCAACCAGAATATGGGAATTCAAGTACCGAAAGGTGCCATCCTACAACTTGATGGCCTGGCATGGTACCATCCTCCGAGCAAAGAGGACCAGACAGCACTGGAACTCCCATCCTTCAAGAACCCCAACTTCACCTTAGATCCAGAACGGGAACTCTGGATTGAGGAAAAGGGGGTCCCAGCTAATTGGCATTGTTCCTATCGACACTGCGCGGTGCATCTCTACGGTGATTGGCCTCCACTCTGCAAAGACGACTCAACGAGATGCGATACAGTCAAGCTCACGAAAGCCGTGTCTGAAGGTTTCAGACGGAATCCCCGGAAAGGGGGTGCCAAGTCAGAGACCACGCCGAACCTCAGCGAGCTGAATCCTCAGCTCTAAGGTCCACCTGCTATCCTTACCATCCTGGTCCACCTGCCATCAGCCCGTCGTGATGATTTGTCGTCCAATGATGTCCACAAAGGGACGTCATCCGACGAAAAGGGGGACTGTAACGACATTGAGGGCATCCGGCCAGATGTCTTAATCAGCGAATCCTAATTGAATCAAACACAGCTCTACCCTTCTTTTTGACTGTGACACAAAACAGATAGCCTAGGACTTTTTAGTTGAGTTAATGATTCTCTAACAATGAAACAAAGAAGTGCGCTGTCGTATTGACATGTGACCAAAGAGCGCCCCTCTTGTCGTGGCACATGACACATTGAAAACAAGCCGAGCGTTGTTGCACAATGGTCAACCATTCCCCTGATGCAAAACTCGCCGTCTCACGGGACACACATCCTGACTCCCCCTGAAAGGAGGGGGGGAAAGGACAGCCCGAACTCTAAAGGACAATCACATACACACACATTGACGCACACACAACACGAACTTTGAAAATTAAACTTAGAGCATAAGCATGTCATGTTTTCATAATACTCCTGTGTGCTTCCCGGATTATATTCACTTCATGTATGACGTTTGTTTGAAGGAACAACTTGCTTTGAAGGAGCTAAATGCTTATAATATGCATATCGTATGTAACTCTGTATTTCTATGTATTTCTGTGACATGTTTGATATCTCTGTAATTCTCTCAATCTAACGGAGCCGAATTCCGATAGCAGAATGCAGTAATGTGCATTCTTTTACACATTTCATGGTTCTGGAGCCGAACGGCTCAATACAATCTCCTCAGTCCAGTGGGCATTCCCCCCCACAGGACAAAGGAAACTTTGTCCGCTCCAGATCCTCGGACAGTCATGGGGGTTCGCGCAAACAGAGGCGTGAACCCAGTTTTTCCATAAAAAGACTGACTCCAGAGAGTTCCTAAAGAGGGTTTTTCCCTGAGAGGTGTCCGGATGGCTCCTTAGGGAGCTTTACGCTGTGTTCTCTTCTTTTTATTTTCTTTCTCTTAAGTTTGTTTTTTCCTTTGTTCATTTCCCCAGAAATGAACTTAGTCTGATTTATTTCTTTGGTAATTTACGTCAAAGACTTTTAAGCCTTCTTTGAAACTGCGCGCTCCAGACCGCAGCAAACCACGTGACGCTCCAACGGAACACACAAAGACCAGCCGCTCACATGCGCAGCAGAGCTCAGCCTCAGACACATGAGAACCATTACATGCAAGTATATTTGAATTACCGAGATGCTAGAGCATTAAGATTGTGTTTTTCGGTGTTGTCTCTTAAGGGTTCAAAATGTCTAGATGAAATTTGCCATCCTGAGAGATCCTACAGATCTCTCTCTCTCTCTCTCTCTCTCTCTCTCTCTCTCTCCCTCTCGATCTCTCTCTCTCTCCCTCTCAATCTCTCTCTCTCACTCAATCTCTCTCACTCCCGTTTGTTATTCGTTTGTCTCGTTAGTTTTACTGTTTACTGTACATACATGTATCCCGTGTTTAAATGTAGAATTCTGTATCCGTAGTTTCATTTTATTAAAACCATTATATTCTTGATTGCTTCTGTCTAAAATGCTCATTGTTACATTGTCAATGAAATGTTTGATCTAGCTACAAAGCTTTACAATGTGTTACTATTTCAGTAACCTAAATTTTATAATAACAAGAAGGTGATTTTTCATGGCCAGAAAATAGCTTTTTGGAATTATAAGAAAGAGACAATTTTTGTTGAGAAATTGATAAGTTAATCTTACGGCCGTTTGCTGGACAGACAGATTGTTTGATAACTAAATTAATTCCATTAAAGGTTATCTCATATAATCGATCTGTAATGAGACTATTGATATATCAATGACGAACCATAACTCATTGTGGAGATCATTCATGTATACAATCGATCTATTTGCAGCTTCGATAATTTAATTTAACTGTAATATGCAATATATTAATCATATTCATGATTAATTATTAAAATTCCCTATATATAATTTGAGCTAATTTAATGCAGTAACCCAATGTTGCTACAAAATAGTATTTTAAAAAAAGAAAGCTTAAGGCTGTTTTTGTGGAGGAAAGCCCCCCCTAAGTTATATAGCAAGCAAGTAAGAATTCATGTAAAGCCGGGCTAAATGGACAGGCACTGCTATCGCATTCCCGACAAAAGCCGGACCATCTGTCACTTCACATAAACAAGAAATAGTGTATAGATCAGTAAGAAAAACAAAGAATAAAACTAAAATAAAAAATCCCTCAGTTCAACCTGTAACAGCCTGCAGTTACATTTGTCTTATTAGCTCTCTGTACCGTGTAATATTCGGTTCTACCACTGGGGGGTACTCTAGTCAGGAGGGTTCCTAGTAGCATAAAAATGGTAGAAGAAGTAGAGTAAGGAAGGAGAAGTTGGTGGCGAGGAATTGATTACGCCCGAGCAACGATTGATGCACTTCAGCCCGTTTAACCCTCTGGGGTCTGAAATCACGCCGGCGTGATTTGCTCGCTTTTTTTCTTATCAGTGCAAAAGAGACTCAAAATACAATTGATTTTGATCTTACATTTAAGTGTTATACATCATTAGATCCTGTTAAGTGTCTATTTTTTTTGTGGATACTCGCAATAAAAACAAAGTGTTGTGCTTTTCGCCAAATAAAGAAAAACGAACATGATGCGAGTTCTGCGTTCTCTCTGTCTGTGAAGTCCATTCTGAAACACGTCCTAAGATTAACTGTAACTCCGCGAATACTTGTCACACAGGCACGAGAGATTTTTCTTTATGAAGCTTGAATTCTCTTCTTTTAAATGAAGTAATTTATATAAAAAACAAATACTCACAGTTTATGTAATCCGTTTGAAACCAAGGAGAGGTCCAGTTTTTTCTTTCTCCCCTCATTATTTTTAATGAGTTGAGGCCGCCACGCCCCCGGCGCTATTCACATGTAAATAGTTTAGGTGATCTATATGCATCGCACACGCCCCCGATCAATGCCATAAAAACACAAAGTTTCTTCATGAGATTCGCTGATAGTTCATCGCGTTTTGAGGATGGCACAGCGGAAACGCTACTCCGGTAAAGAGGCCGCCAGATGATTCTGTACAGCGAGGAAGAATTCACCTTTTTTCCTCAGAGGAAGATTATTGCAACTCAAGACGACGAACGGCTGCATTTTGAAGAGAGAATTGATCCCGCCGAGGATACAAGTTCGGAGTAAGTGTTATATTGTTTAGTGTTATATAATTATTTTTCTGATCATATAGAACTCATGTTTTCAGACTATATTTTGCTTAGTATTGCCTTACAATATAACATTCGTGTACATGCTCAAGTGTAAACTTTCAATATGATAACGTTACTCTCTAAACATTTGTATATTAAATATATTTCACTGAGTTTTGATTAGCTTATGCGTAATGTAGCTTATTTGCGAATATCTGCTTAGGTGTAGCCTAAATATAATGTGATTTAGTGCAAATATATTTCAGCTTCCGGTAAAATACTGTCTAAATACTAGACATTATATTTTTATATATAAATGTTCTGTTTTGGTTAGCCTATGACACTGCTTATCCTGCTAAAATACTGCACAGATGATTGTGAATACAGGTGTAAATGTTTGAAATGCTCTAAATGCGCGCGGTCTATACGTTATGGCCCATCAGCAGATTCTCGCGGTGTATGGCCCGTAAATAGATATTTCTCCGTCCTATGGCCCATCAAGAGATATACATTGTGCGTCCATACCCATTAATTGCCCACAGTTTACTTTGGATTATGTATGCTAACAGTTTTTGTTGTTGTTATAGGATTGTGTCTGCATCACGCTCTCCTTCTCCAGCACCACAGAGGAGCACGCGTGTCATTCAGTTCTCAGTGCGATCGAGAATCATACTGAGTAAGTGCACAGACATAATATTTACAGATGAAATGTAATTGTGTTTACATCGTCATAATATACAAGTACCCATTCTTGTGTGAAATTACAAAAACTTTTTGTCTTTTTTTTTATCCATGGCCATTAGTGATTGATAATGATAATAATACAGCTTCTTTGATTGTGTTATCAGCAAATATAAATGGATGGGTATATGTAGAATTTTATACAGGTATCCATCAAAAGTTTGCAAACTTTTTAAATGTTTTAGAAGTCTCTGATGCTCATCACGTCTGCGTATATTTGATTAAAAAACAAACAAACAAAAAACCCAGTAATATTGTGAAATAGTATTACAGTCTAAAATAGCCTATATTTTAAAATGTTGTTCTATGATTCATCATTACTTCAGTCTTCAGTGTCACATGATCCTTCAGAAATCATTCTGATATGATGATTTATTTTAAAAAAATCAATGTTGAAAACAGTTGTGCTGCTTAATATTTTAAAAAATATAAAAAATAGTAATGTGTTCTAGGAATTACAATAAAACAGATTGAAAAACCAAACCTTTGCATCTCCTGTCATTCTTTGTTCAGGTTGCCTCACAGCACATTGATGGGGCATTAGCCTTTGGGGGAGTGTCTTTTGTCTGACCTGGTGTGAATCTCATTAATATTCATGGCCATTGACACTCCCACGCATACAGCAGTGCTGACACAAAAACTGACTTACAAAATTATAATTGTTATATTGTTGTTTGTGAAAGAGTGGTCAGAATGATTTTCACATCATTTTGTAGTAAAAATTCTAGCCTACAAGAATAGTAACTCAAAAGTCTTGTGGACAACTGTTCAGTATGTGTTATATGGCCTTATTGCGGTGACAATTTTTTTCCCAAAACTTACTAACCACGCATAATATTTTTTTTCTATAAAATGCAAACATGTACATCTATTTTGCTCACATATTATTGTAGCAGAGTTTGTGCTGAATACAGCCAAATTACATGTTGGCCAATGGTATGTTGTAAGTAGCTGAAATAAGCACAAATGTCAGAGCATGTCAAAACACCTCAAAGGCCTTAAAAACACCTCAGACCCCAGAGGGTTAAGCAACAATAATTAAGATATTGCTCCTGCAATGCAGGACAAGGATGAAGGTGGGGGAGAAGGGGATCAAAATAGTAAGAGGAAAAACAGGAAAAAGAGAAATAAAACTAGTGATTCACAAGAGTCAGATGGAGGGAGAGATCAGCAGGTAAAGGTAATGAGAAAAAACAGTATCCAGTCAGAAGAGTATAAAGTGATTTTTAAGTTGAAGGAAGGAGAGGCTGGATTTAGTTCTCTCAACCCAATCAGGCTTGCTGGGGCATTGAAGGAAGAGTTGGGTGATATCCTGAGTGCAAGCATTTTGGGTGATGGGAAACTGCTTGTATTTTGCAAGTCTGTGGCTCAGATGAACAAGGCTGTTTCACTGGATGCGATAGGGAAAAGGCGAGTGGAAGGATTTATTCCAGGGAGCAAGGTGGGCTTGAAAGGGGTGATTTATGGGGTTTCTCTGGAGATTTCCATGGTTGAGTTGGTGAGGGGCATAGAGGGGGCGAGGATTGATGAGGCTACACGAATTAAAGTTTTTCGTGATGGAGTTAAGCGGGAAACATTAACTGTGGTGGTATCTTTTCAGGAAAGAGCCCTGCCAGAACGAGTGTTCCTAGGATGTTTGTCATTTAAAGTGCATCCATATAGAAGGCCACCTTTGAGGTGCTTTAGGTGTCAGAGGTATGGGCACATTGCGGCTGCTTGCAGAGGAGATAGAAGATGTGGAAAGTGTGGAGGTGAGCATGAGTTCTCTGAGTGTAAGGAGAAGGTGGTAAAGTGTGGTACATGTGGTGGAGGGCACATAGCTGGAAATCGTGAATGTGAACAATATAAGCAGGCTATGAGGGTACAGCAGTTTAGGGAGATTAACAAAGGGGTGTCTTATGCTGAGGCTGTTAAAAAGGTTGTAACATGTAGTAAGGTGGTTGACTCAAGAAGGAGAGAAGCGGAAAGCCCTCTACCGGCAGCTTATGTAATAGAAGAGTCAGTGGTGGTGAGTAAGATGAAATTCCTGGCTTTCATTGTGGATGTGATGTGTGACATGAAGCAGACTAAGAATAATTCAGACGTTGTTAGAAGTGTTGTGAAGGCTGCTGAGAGGAGTCTTGGGGTTGTAGAGGTTGAGCCAGCTGCCCTCTATAGATATGTGTTCTCAAGAGATAGAAAGGGAAGGAATAATGGAGGTCAAATGGAAGATGATGATGATGATGGCGATGAAATTGATAGTTAGTCTAGTAATGTTTTGTATCCTGCAGTGGAATGCCAGGAGTTTGATGGCAAATGGACAGGAATTAAAAAAGTTTGTGGATGGTTGCAAAAATAAACCACAGTTAATATGTATTCAGGAGACATGGTTAAAACCGTCTTTAGATTTTGTGATACCAGGTTTTATTTGTTTACGTAAAGACAGAAATTTGACTGGAGGGGGTTGTGCAATATTTGTTAAAAAAGGTGTTCAATACAAACAAGTAAATATAACCTCAGGACTGGAATGTATAGCAATTGAAGTATGGAGCACAGTAGGTAGGTTTTCATTGGTGAATTTTTATAATCCTTGTCTTCGGTTGGAAATGGATAAATTAGATGATATAATGAATCAGGTGAGACATCCAGTAGTGTGGACAGGAGATTTTAATGCTCATAATCCTCTTTGGGGTAGCAGAATTAGAGATGTAAATGGGGTTTTAATAGAAGATTTTATAGACAAAAATAATTTGGTGTTGTTAAATGATGGAAGACCGACTAGGTTTTAGATAAATAGTGGGAGTCTTTCGTGTATTGATTTAACCTTTGCGTCAGGAGAACTTGCTAGGTGTGGGAGTTGGTACCCTATGGGTCTTAACACTTTAGGGAGTGACCATTTCCCTATTTTTAGTGAATTTGGTAGTGTTTTGCAGGTGGAGAAGGAGAGAGTGGAGAGACGGTTTAATTTTCTAAAAGCAGATTGGGAAAAATTCAGAGATCAGTTGGTAGGAAGTTTAGGAGATGTAAATAGTCAAGGTAGCACTGGTGAGTGGAGTATTTCTCTTTGTGGAGTTGTGAGGAAAGTAGCAGAAAAAGCCATTAAAATGAAAGGTGAGAGGAAAAAGAATAAATTAGTGCCGTGGTGGAATCAGGCTTGTGATGAGGCTGTGTGGATTAGGAATAGAGCTTATAGGCAGCTTCGTAGATGTCCTGTTGAGAGTCTTGTTATTGAATATAAGCAACGGAGAGCTGAGGCTAGGAAGGTTATAAAGTGTGCGAAGAGAGAGAGTTGGCAGAAGTTCTGTGGCACTCTCGGCTCTGAGACTAATATTAAACAGGTTTGGAATATGATTCATCGGATGGCGGGAATTAATAGAGGTTTTGCTATTCCTGTTTTGGTAGAAGGGTGTAGAGAAGTGGTGAGTAACGAGGACAAGGCTGATCTGTTGGTTAGGAGTTTCCAGCAAGTGCACAGTGATAGTAATGTTGGTAGTGAAGGTTTGATTAGGAGGGAGTTAATGCTTAAGCAGGAAGGGCATAAACTTAAGAAGAGTAATGACAACAGTGATGTAATTAATAGGTTTTTCTCTTTATATGAGTTAAGAAAGTCAATAAGACGAGGGCGGCACACTACTCCTGGGAGAGATGGATTGGGATATGAGATCTTTCAGCAGATGGATGAATTTGCATTGGAGGAGGTATTGGCATTAATTAATACAGTGTGGGAGGAATGATTAATTCCAGCTGAATGGAAACATGCAGTAATTGTGCCGATTTTAAAACCCGGTAAGGAAGCTGAAAGCCCTGGTTCATATAGACCAATTGCTCTTACAGCTGTTATCTGTAAGATTATGGAAAGGATGGTTACCGATAGGTTGGTATATAGATTGGAAAAGAAAGAATTTTTCTCTACATATCAGAATGGTTTTAGACTGGGTCGAAGTACTATGGATTCAGTTTTAGTGCTGGATGATGATATCAAGAAAGCCCTTATAAATAGAGAGGTGGTGTTAGGTGTGTTTTTTGACATCAAGAAGGCCTATGATATGCTGTGGAAGGAAGGAGTGATCATTAAGTTGTATGATGCTGGGATTCGGGGCAGAATGATCAATTGGATTAAGGACTTTCTTAGAGCACGATGTATTCAGGTAAAAGTAGGAGGGAGCTTTTCTGATTCTATGTTTGTAGAAAATGGGACTCTGCAGGGTAGTGTAATCAGCCCAGTCTTGTTTAATATAATGGTTAATAATATGTTTGATGAAGTAGGAAGTGGATTTCAGCGATCTTTGTTTGCTGATGATGGAGCGTTGTGGAAAAGTGGCCGTAATACAGGATATTTATTTAAACAAATGCAGTGTGCTTTGTATAAAGTGCAGGATTGGAGTGATAAGTGGGGTTTTAGACTATCATTGACAAAAACAAAGTACATGGTTTTTGGCAGGAAGAGAAATATAAATAGTCCAGGTCTTAAGTTGTATGGGGAACCTCTTGAGAGAGTTAGGGTTTTCAAGTTTCTTGGGGTTTGGGTAGATGAAAAGCTAACGTACAAAGAACATGTATGTAGAATGGTGAATAAATGTGGAAAGGTTATCAATATTTTGAGGTGTTTGACGGGGTGCTCTTGGGGTGCAGATAGGAATCTTATGATGATGATTTACAAAGCTATGATAAGATCAGTTTTTGATTATGGGTGTCTTGTATATGGATCAGCAGTTAGGTCCACGCTTAATAAGTTAGATGTGGTTCAATCTAGGGCTTTGAGGATATGTACTGGGGCATTCCGAACAACGCCGATTCTGTCGCTGCTAGTGGAAGCAGGGGAGGTTCCGCTGAGGCTGAGACGTGTAAAATTGGCATTGAATTATCTTGTAAAAATTAAAAGCTCTGGATCATCTCTTCCTTCAGTTTCTTTGTTAGCAGAGTGTTGGGAGTTTAGTAAGGGTGAGAGTAGACTAAATAGGTATAGTGTTCTATATTCTGTTAAGACATATGCAGAGGAGCTTAAGCTTAATGAAAAGAAAATGGTGCCTTCTGTCTACTGGCCACCTATCCCTCCTTGGTTACTGCCTGAGGCTGATGTAGACATATCTATTAAAAATGTCATAAAGGAAGGAAGTGTAGGAAATGTTGATCATTATGTACAAGAACATCTTAGGAAAGTATGGAATAGCTACATAGATACATATACGGATGGATCTAGAGACCCTGAGAGTAAGAAAGTGGGTTTTGGTTATTATGTTCCTCATTTTAATGTTAGACAGAGTTATAGATTGCCTGATGGTCTGTCAATCTTCACAGCTGAACTGGTAGCAATCATAGCGGCTTTGTGGTGGGTGGAAGAAGGTGGTGTGGAGAAAGCCATAATTTGCTCTGACTCACTATCTGGTTTGATGGGGATAGGGGGTGAGAGAGGAGGGGCTAGGTTGGATTTAGTCGGGGAGATTTTAATAAGGGTTCATAGATTAGAGAGGCAGGGATGTAGTGTGGGTTTCTTGTGGGTTCCAGCACACGTGGGGGTTGAGGGGAATGAGGCTGCTGATGAGGCTGCTAGGGCAAGTCTAGTTAGGGAAAATGTGGAGGTGGAGGTGCCATTTGGCAGACTGGAGTGCCATAGCATCATTAATGAAAGATTGACACAGCAATGGCAGTATGAGTGGAGTAAAAACACTAGCGGGAGGAAGTTATATGATGTAAAACCATTAGTCAATCCTGGGAATATAATTACCCTTCCTCGGATGGATCAGATTAAATTGGCCAGATTAAGACTGGGTCATTGTGGATTGGCAAGTGGGCTATTTTTGGTGGGAAAGCACAAGGACGGCAAGTGTCAAGTCTGTGGAGTTCAGGAATCTGTCAAACATGTCATCATGTCCTGTCCGAGATATGCTGAGGAAAGGAGACTGTTGTTCATTGGACTAAAGGTTCTGGGAGTTGATATAATCTCTGTTAAATCTCTGATGGGTGATGGTCCTAATCAAACAGAGAGAGCACTGGAATTATTTCATTTTCTGAAAACAGCGGGCATTTATTGGAAAATATAGACTAGGGGAGCCTTAATGTAGTTTGTCTTTATAATCTGTGGGAGGCAGCAATGCACTAACAGTGCCTAGTCTGCCGGAAAGGAAAAGAAGAAGAAGAGTAAGGAAAGAAGGATGTGTTATGCACATGGAGAAGCTTCCCTACCAGTGTGGTTGTGTTTTTCCCTGATTTGAGGAACCTGTGGTTCTTATGCTCAAATGTAAGTGTTCAGTTTGTACTTTGTTTGTATGTGTAATGTTAGGTAATGTGTCTTCAAATGAGATGTAAATGTGTTATGGTGGCACTCAGTTTGTTTGTTTGTTTGTTTGTTTGTTTGATGCAGAGGGTTCATCGTGCAGGCATGAGGCAGCAACTCAACTATAACTAAACCCTTGACCAATATGGAATTAATTGTCTGCGTTTTATCAACAACACCGTTGTCATCTGCTGTTTGTGCCCTGAGCTACAGTTTGTTCCTAATATCAATCACCGCTTGGACACTTGGATTCAGACCGTTGTGAACTCATCCGCTCTGCACTTAAGTACTGTTTCTTATTACTTGTGGGATTCTAAAGACTGAACTCTTGGCTACCAAAGACATTATTTGGAAGAATCATACCATTTCAACTTAATTTGACTTCCATAAATTCTATCAGCTCATCCTTCCCATTCTTCCCCTATAGTTCCTTCTACATCCTTTTCTCTCTGCCGCATCTAACCAGTACATGATTGTTTACTTACAATCCACACTCATATAACAACTTCCCTCTTCCACCAAGTCTCTCACTGCTGTCAGCCTATTTACACTTAAAGTTCCCTCTTTATCTTGACTGTTTTTCACAAACCAAGAAATCTGAGTAACAATATTAAGCCCTAAATCACACAGACTGCCATATAGCTGCTTCATCCTTCAAACTTTATAACATAAATTGTAATTCTCTTAGACATCTAATGTCATAACATTTTCTGTGCTATTTGCTATTGCTAGTACATTCCATGCTAACCCATTCTCCAATCTTATAAATCCGTTGTACCCACCTCTAGGAAAATAGACCATCCCTAGAAAACTGACTACCCTATGTTCACTCCGGATGTCATCCATTGATCAAATAATCTGTACCCTGCATAATTCCATTCATCCTTGGGATAGACTGTCATTTTCCAATTGAACAGACTCCTATTCACCCATGAATAACAACATTATCAGAATAACACATTAACATTAATCCACGCCTCCATTTTCCTAGCCATATTCTGTTAACTTTTAAATCTTAAAACTTTACTTAGTATGCTCTATTTTATGCCTTATTCAATAAAATCTTTCCAGAAAAGTTTTATAATTTTATCAATTCTCCTAATCAATGTAGTTGTTCAAAATTAACTCTTATATTTCCATTACTTCACCATAATTAATAGATTTTCTACTTTTCCTGAAAACATTTGCACCAATCAATCAAATCATTAGATCTATACCAATACATATTTTGATTCAATCAAATAAAATCATCAAAGTCATCACAAAAACACTCCTCTGCTAAACTTAAACTGTTAGTTTTACCACATCCTCCTCTAGGTGTGTTGATCATTGCCCCATGGACGTTCCGTCTTCGCCAGGTGTAGCTCTTTGCGAGCCGTAGCCCTGGGCTTCCCACGTTGGTGGAGGAGGTTACGTTACTAGCACGTCCTTGATTCCCTCACTTTATGCTTCGCGTTGGCGTCTGCGTTTGGGGTAGCTGGGGTTGGTTGGTGTAAGATGCTTGGACTTACAGTATTTCTGAATTGCTAACACTAAAATCCATTTGCAAAACCAAAGTTGCAAGTGTACAAACCACTTTATTGATTGAATCACACAGTTTGCAGAACTTTAAACACTTCTCATGTGGTTAGACACAACTAGCAAATCGGAATCACTCTTTGTGCAAAACTGTGAACACATTGTCATTCACAAAGCACATGTAGCATTGTGGTGCACTTCAACTCAAAATGGCAACTTCAGCCCCCAAAAGTGAAACCCAAGCAACACACTGTTGTCATCGGTAACACACAAGCACTCAAAATTGAACACATCTGTTTCAAATCAGTAATGGATATATCAGGATATAAAGCCATGTCAAATCCAAATGGCATGTGTGATTTTCACAATGGAGGGCAGGAGAGAAGGAGGAAGTGGAAGTGGAAGAGGAATAGGAGGAAGAGACAGAGACAGATGAGGAAGAGACAGAGGAGGAGGAAGAGGAGGAATAGACAGAGGAGGAAGAGACAGACAGAGGAGGAAGAGACAGAGGAGGAAGAGACAGACAAAGGAGGAAGAGACAGAGAAGGAAGAGACAGAGGAGGAAGAGACAGACAAAGGAGGAAGAGACAGACAGAGGAGGAAGAGACAGATGAGGAAGAGACAGACAGGAGGAAGAGACAGAGAAGGAAGAGACAGAGGAGGAAGAGACAGAGACAGATGAGGAAGAGACAGAAGAGGAGGAAGAGACAGAGAGAGAGGAGGAGGAAGAGACAGAGAGAGAGGAGGAGAAAGAGACAGAGAGAGAGGAGGAGGAAGAGGAGGAAGAGACAGAGACAGAGGAGGAGGAAGAGGAGGAAGAGACCGAGACAGAGGGGAAAGAGACAGAGACAGATGAGGAAGAGACAGAGGAGGAGGAGGAAGAGACAGAGGAGGAAGAGACAGAGACAGATGAGGAAGAGACAGAGGAGGAGGAAGAGGAGGAAGAGACAGACAGAGGAGGAGGAGACAGAGGAGGAGGAAGAGGAGGAAGAGACAGAGTCAGCGGAGGAAGAGACAGATGAGGAAGAGGAGGAGGAAGAACAAGAGCAGTAATTTCCAATGAAATTAGAGCAACAATCATACGCCATGTTCTGGTTCATGGAATGAGTATGAGGGAAGCAGGACTACGTGTTCAACCAAATTTAACCCTCTGGGGTCTGAGGTGTTTTTAAGGCCTTTGAGGTGTTTTGACATGCTCTGATATTTGTGCTTATTTCAGCTACTTACAACATACCATTGGCCAACATGTAATTTGGCTGTATTCAGCACAAACTCTGCTACAATAATATGTGAGCAAAATAGATGTACATGTTTGCATTTTATAGAAAAAAAATATTATGCGTGGTTAGTAAGTTTTGGGAAAAAAATTGTCACCGCAATAAGGCCATATAACACATACTGAACAGTTGTCCACAAGACTTTTGAGTTACTATTCTTGTAGGGTAGAATTTTTACTACAAAATGATGTGAAAATCATTCTGACCACTCTTTCACAAACAACAATATAACAATTTAAATTTTGTAAGTCAGTTTTTGTGTCAGCACTGCTGTATGCGTGGGAGTGTCAATGGCCATGAATATTAATGAGATTCACACCAGGGGAGACAAAAAACACTCCCCCAAAGGCTAATGCCCCATCAATGTGCTGTGAGGCAACCTGAACAAAGAATGACAGGAGATGCAAAGGTTTGGTTTTTCAATCTGTTTTATTGTAATTCCTAGAACACATTACTATTTTTTATATTTTTTTAAATATTAAGCAGCACAACTGTTTTCAACATTGATTTTTTTTAAATAAATCATCATATCAGAATGATTTCTGAAGGATCATGTGACACTGAAGACTGAAGTAATGATGAATCACAGAAATGAATAACATTTTAAAATATACAGTTAGGCTATTTTAGACTGTAATACTATTTCACAATATTACTGGGTTTTTTGTTTGTTTGTTTTTTAATCAAATATACGCAGACTTGATGAGCATCAGAGACTTCTAAAACATTAAAAAAGTTTGCAAACTTTTGATGGATACCTGTATAAAATTCTACATATACCCATCCATTTATATTTGCTGATAACACAATCAAAGAAGCTGTATTATTATCATTATCAATCACTAATGGCCATGGATAAAAAAAAAAGACAAAAAGTTTTTGTAATTTCACACAAGAATGGGTACTTGTATATTATGACGATGTAAACACCATTACATGTCATCTGTAAATATTACGTCTGTGCACTTACTCAGTATGATTCTCGATCGCACTGAGAACTGAACGACACAGTTCAGAACTGAACGAGCACTCTGCGGTGCTGGAGAAGGAGAGCGTGATGCAGACACAATCCTACAACAACAACAAAAACTGTTAGCATACATAATCCAAAGTAAACTGTGGGCAATTAATGGGCGCACAATGTATATCTCTTGATGGGCCATAGGATGGAGAAATATCTATTTATGGGCCATACACCGCGAGAATCTGCTGATGGGCCATAACGTATAGACCGCGCGCATTTAGAGCATTTCAAACATTTACACCTGTAGCCTATTCACAATCATCTGTGCAGTATTTTAGCAGGATAAGCAGTGTCATAGGCTAACCAAAACAGAACATTTATATATAAAAATATAATGTCTAGTATTTAGACAGTATTTTACCGGAGGCTGAAATATATTTGCACTAAATCACATTATATTTAGGCTAAGCAGATATTCGCAAATAAGCTACATTACGCATAAGCTAATCAAAACTGAGTGAAATATATTTAATATACAAATGTTTAGAGAGTAACGTTATCATATTGAAAGTTTACACTTGAGCATGTACACGAATGTTATATTGTAAGGCAATACTAAGCAAAATATAGTCTGAAAACATGAGTTCTATATGATCAGAAAAATAATTATATAACACTAAACAATATAACACTTACTCCGAACTTGTATCCTCGGCGGGATAAATTCTCTCTTCAAAATGCAGCCGTTCATCGTCTTGAGTTGCAATAATCTTCCTCTGAGGAAAAAAGGTGAATTCTTCCTCGCTGTACAGAATCATCTGGCGGCCTCTTTACCAGAGTAGCGTGCCCGCTGTGCCATCCTCAAAACGCGATGAACTATCAGCGAATCTCATGAAGAAACTTTGTGTTTTTATGGCATTGATCGGGGGCGTGTGCGATGCATATAGATCACCTAAACTATTTACATGTGAATAGCGCCGGGGGCGTGGCGGCCTCAACTCATTAAAAATAATGAGGGGAGAAAGAAAAAACTGGACCTCTCCTTGGTTTCAAACGGATTACATAAACGGAGAGTATTTGTTTTTTATATAAATTACTTCATTTAAAAGAAGAGAATTCAAGCTTCATAAAGAAAAATCTCTCGTGCCTGTGTGACAAGTATTCGCGGAGTTACAGTTAATCTTAGGACGTGTTTCAGAATGGACTTCACAGACAGAGAGAACGCAGAACTCGCATCATGTTTGTTTTTCTTTATTTGGCGAAAAGCACAACACTTTGTTTTTATTGCGAGTATCCACAAAAAAATAGACACTTAACAGGATCTAATGATGTATAACACTTATATGTAAGATCAAAATCAACAGAGTATTTTGAGTCTGTTTTGCACTGATAAGAAAAAAAGCGAGCAGATCACGCCGGCGTGATCTCAGACCCCAGAGGGATAAGCAGGTTCTCTGTGGCCTCCATTGTCAGGACATTCAGAGAAGAGAACAGGTAAGTGTCCTATCATTTGTGCTCCCTCAAACTTACAGTACAGTCTGTACAGTTGTGGAACATTCAGTAAATTACTGTAACATATATCTAATAATTGGCCCTTTTCTTGCAGTATTACAGTAAAACTACAGTTTTTTTCAATCGCTAACAAGCGCTTACCCATACTTCAGATACTTTTTCTAAACTCTTAACACAGACTCACACCTACAAAACACAATTGGCCAAATGGATAATTTTCTTCTCAAAAACACATTTTGTTAAATATACTAGCGATTTTTTTCTTTCTTCATTACTCTATGCCCAGCATTTAGTTAGGACAGTTAAAGATAAATTAGATCCTTGGCAGTTTGCCTATAAGAAAGGCTGTAGTACTGAAGATGCAGTTGCTGCTTTAGTACACATCATCTCTAAACATGTAGATAAACCTAAAACAATTGTAAGAACTTTATTTTTAGATTTTTCTTCTGCATTCAACACATTACAGGTTGACAGATTGGTGTCAAAACTTGCACGGTTGAACGTTAATCCCTATCTGATCCGATGGTATACTTCATTTCTCAATGACAGAGTTCAGAGAGTCAAAGTGAATGAAACTGTGTCGTCTGCAATCATTACAAATGTCGGAGTCCCGCAAGGTTGCGTAAGTTCTGCCGTACTTTTCACCTTATACACAGATGACTGTCGAACTGATATGCCAAATCAGTATATTTTGAATATGATGACACTGTTTTAATATCTGCGATAAATGATTCGGATAGTCCAGAGTTTCATCAACAAGGTGTGAATAAACTGATTGAGTGGTGTGAGAATAATGCTCTTATCATTAATACCTGTAAAACTGAGGAGATTGTATTTGGGTCTGTGGCCGATATAATGTCTGTTTTTATTCATAAGGAGGAAATTAGATCGGTTAAGACGTATAAATATTTAGGAGTGATTATAGACGATTTGCTGTCATGGAAAGATCACATTGACACACTATGTAAAAAAACAAAGCAGAGAATCTATTTTCTTTGTCGTCTTAGATCATTTGGAGTCAGAGTAAAATTTTAGTCTCAAGTCTGTCAAAATTCTAAGAATTACATATTTTTACTCTTATTCCTAAACTTAAGAATAAGTGTGATTCGTGAAGGTTCCTAAGTGTCAAGACTTGGTCTCAGCTCCTAAATTATTTAAGAGAGCTGGAGAGGTCTCCTAACCTAGTTAGGAGTAACAAGATGGCAGCAGAGAGGTCGCGACCATGCACTTTTCAACGAAAATATGATGTATTGTAGTTAAATGAGTTGATCAAACGATAAAAATGTTTAATCATCAAGGTATTATTTTTGTAACTTACCTTTAAGAAATTTTATAGCAATGAAATGAAAGTAATAATTATATTGTTGGCGACTGGGATGCAGCAGTGCACCTGTGATGACTCGGGCCCTTCAGTCCACAGTTAGCAGGCTCTTGAATAGCACTATTGACCACACCAAATATACAGTGGTGGCCAAAAGTGATGCGCAGTGGTTTTTTAAAAATGTTTTAAATGACCCTACATGTTTGCTTAAACCATCAAATTATGAGGAAAATATTTTTATATTTATAATTTTTAAATATTTTAAAATATGAGGGAAGAACAAAACACTAAACTTAGTGAATGTATTTATCTGACACAATTATTTCAAGTCACCTTTATCTCTGTAGACAAAGTATATACATTTATTAACAGCCCAGCAAGCAAGAATTGTGTTATAAAGTTATTTGGCGTACCCCGTCCGTAGCTCGCATTCCGAGGGTACGGAAACTGCATTTCCTAGCTGAAGATGAAGGCAGGGGCGCAGCCGACCCCTGGGGGGTATGGGAAGGGACCATCCTGGTAGTGATGGGTAGGAAGCAGGGGAATGTAGGCGCTAACATCTTCGAATTCAGACGTGTGTAAGTAGGCTACCGATCTTTTAACACGATTGGATAGATGAGAAGGCAAACAAGGGACATCCCCGGGACTTTTTAGGTCCGCTTTGTAACGTTCCAGAGCGGACTTAATTGACGTGACAATTTAGTCTTCCTGACAGAAACTTACGCTAAAGCTTTAATAAGTTACTCACTGGCCTTCAACACATGTGTTGAAATCCCCAATGCCTTACGGGGATTCACCGGCTGAAAATTTCTAAGTCAGAAACAGCATCCCACCTGCAACCTATTTGACAGCGTCCCTATAGGCTGTCTGTGGACAGTTGAAAATTATGCAAATTGTGCATAATTAATGGCTGTACTGTTTATGAGTGTGTTGTGTAGTGTCCCCTGTGTGGCATACAACAGGTTAAACCTCATAAAACCACTGTATTTATGAAATATGACCTTTTGATGTATTGGCATCCCACCTGTAGCTTAATAAGTTACTCACTGGCCTTCCACACATGTGTTGAAATCCCCAATGCCTTACAGGGATTCACCGGCTGAAAATTTCTAAGTCAGAAACAGCATCCCATCTGTAGCTTATTCGACAGGGTCCAACTAGGCTGTCTGTGGACAGTCCATTTTTAGGCTAGTAATATAAAATTTAGGCCTTTAATGTACATCAGTGTGTTGTATTGTTTCCCCTGTGTGGCATACGGTGAGTTAAACCACATAAAAGCACTGTAATTATGAAAAATTACCTTTTGATGTATTGGCATCCCACCTATAGCTTAATAAGTTACTCACAGGCTGCAACCAATCGGTCAATGTCTCTCCCATCTCTTTTGGTTTTTGGCTAATATCTCAGCGAAAACACCACAGAAAAGCATAAAAATTTTACTGTTTTTTTTCAGAGTGACGAGCCGGTTCCAGCGTGCTGACTTTTGCAGAGTTTTCGGCAGATTAAAAAATTTTGCAGTAGGTTACCGTCCTTCAAACTGCATGCGCTCATGGTTGGGTCTAGCCAAGCAAGGCCGCCTAGCTACATACCCGGCCCGGATCCCCTTGTGCCGCCCTTCACCCTGGGGCCTTATGGTGCACAGAGGGTACCCTGCAATGGGTGTCTTAGGTTTTGGGTCCCCCTGGGAGCCAGGTGCACTTTGACTGGGTAAAAACTCCTGGAGGGAGATGGCCTCTTGGAGAAATGCAAGCCCAGTCTGGTGCACTCAGGCTGGGGAGGAACTCCTGGAGGGAGAGGGCCTCCAGGAGCGACCCAAAACCTAAGTCCAAAACATTGCAGTGCTTGTGGGGATCCAGGCACTCCGGACTCCTTGGCCAGCCCCAGGGAAGGTGACCCTTCCTGGGTCAAAGGCAGATTTAACCGCCTCCCCTGGAGGTCCATCTGGAGCTAAGACGGTCTTAAAATGGACCTCCGGGGTTATATGAGGAGAGGTACAAGGAGCAATCCAATCCAGGGGGCACTCTGGCTAGGGTAAAAATCCTGAAGGGAGAGGGCCTCCAGGAGCAATCCAAGCCCAGCCAGGGGGCACTCTGGCTGGGGTAAAATATGAATTGGGCCGTGCCATGGAGCTCTGGAAGTCCTGGAGGGAGAGGGCCTCCAGGAGCAATCCAAGCCCAGCAAGGGGGCACTCTGGCTGGGGATAAATCCTGGAGGGACAGGGCCTCCAGGAGCAATCCAAGCCCAGCCAGGGGGCACTCTGGCTGGGGTAAAATATAAATTGGGCCGTGCCATGGAGCTCTGGAAGTCCTGGAGGGAGAGAGCCTCCAGGAGCAATTCAAGCCCATCAAGGGGGCACTCTGGCTGGGGATAAATCCTGGAGGGACAGGGCCTCCAGGAGCAAGTCCAAAACATTGCGGTACCCATGGGGCTCCAGGCACTCGGGACTCCTCTGCCTGCCCCGGGGAAGGTGGCCCGTCCTGGGTCAAAGGCAGATTTAACCGCCACCCCTGGAGGTCCATCTGGAGCTAAGACGGTCCTAAAATGGACCTCCGGGGTTATATGAGGAGAGGTTCAAGGAGCAATCCAAGCCCAGCCAGGGGGCACTCTGGCTGGAGTAAAAATCATGGAGGGAGAGGGCCTCCAGGAGCAATCCAAGCCCAGCCAGGGGGCAGCTCTGGTTCTCAGACGGCGGACCAAGGTGAGGGTCCCTGCCCAGAGCTCTGGTTCCCCGAGTGAACCTCGGCCAGAGGGAACCAGAGAACCAGAGCGGCCGCCAAAACCTACGTCGATTTTGGGTTACCAGTGGCCCGGTTCTCTGGTGGCGCGGGGTGGCTGGGACGGTAATGCCCGGGCTTAAGTTTGGGACCCCCGGGTTCGCCTGGTGCTCGGGTGAGGGTGGAGGCCGGGGCAGTGGGGTAGCTCTGGTTCTCCGAGTCGGGCAGAGGGTGGACCATGGTGTGGGTCCCTGCCCGGAGCTGTGGTTCTCTGAGTCGGGCATTGGTTGGGCCAGGGTGGGGGTCCCTGCCCGGAGCTCTGGTTCTCTGACTCTGGGCAGAGGGTGGAACAAGGTCGGGGTCCCTGCCCAGAGCTCTGGTTCTCCAAGTCGGGCTAGAGCCGGAGAACCTCGGCCGGAGGGAACCAGAGAACCAGAGCAGCCGCCAAAACCTAAGTCGATTTTGGGTTACCAGTGGCCCGGTTCTCTGGTGGCGCGGGGTGGCTGGGACAGTAATGCCCGGGCTTAAGTTTGGGACCCCCGGGTTTGCCTGGTGCTCGGGTGAGGGTGGAGGCCTTTGCTGTGGGGTAGCTCTGGTTCTCCGAGTTGGGCAGAGGGTGGACCAGGGTGGGGGTCGCTGCCCAGAGCTCTGGTTTTCTGAGTCGGGCAGAGGGTGGACCAGGGTGGGGGTCCCTGCCCGGAGCTCTGGTTCTCTGAGTCGGGCAGAGGGTGGACCAGGGTGGGGGTCCCTGCCCAGAGGGGTTAGAGTAAGAAAAGTCGAAAACAGCATCCCATCTGTAACTTATCCGATGGGTCCCCTATAGGCTGTCTGTGGACATGCCATTACCAGGCTTTGACCAGGTGTATCTTGGGAACAAAGCCGACTCGGAGCTCCATACTCTGGGCATGAGGTGGTACCAATGGGGCCCCCATGAGCCCAGAGTATGGAGCCCAAAATCGGCTTGGCTTTGGAGCTATGAAATATGACCTTTTGATGTATTGGCATCCGACCTGTAGCTTAAGTTACTCACTGGCCTTACACCACATATGATGAAATCCCCCATTGTTTACAGGGATTCACCGGCTAAAAATTTTGCTCAATTAATGGCTGTAATGTACATGAGTGTGTTGTGTAGTGTCCACTGTGTGGTGTACAGTAGGTTTCACCTCATAAAACCACTGTAGTTTATGAAATATGACCCATTAATGTACAGTCCAGGAGGAAGCCTATAGGGGCTCTGTCGAATAAGTTACAGGTGGGCTCCGAACTTTGAACGGCTATAACTCGGGGACCCAGTGGCCTAGCGACACCAAACTCGGGTCAAAGTAAGGTCCCCAGGGGCCCTCTTCAACGCGCCCTAGCCCATGATTCTAGTGCCCCCACAGGCCGAGATACGGGGGCCAACAGGAAAGGGTGCACTTCAGAAGGAAGGGTCCCAGAGGCTCAGGACTCTGGGGTCTGAGAGGGTCCCTAGGGGCCCCTCCCCACCCCGAAGGACGGTCCGCTGGGACCCGCCCTTTCCGAGATATCGACCGTTTTGTCCAAAAGTCCCTTATGTATAACCGGGTGTATCTTGGGAATTAAGCCGAGTTGGAGCTCCAAACTCCGGGCGTGGGGGGGGGGGTACCCATGAGACCCCCTTGACCCCAGAGTATGGAGCCCAGACTCGGCTTGGTTCCCGAGATACGGCAACTTCCGGTCCAGCTTTGACCGGGTGTATCTCGGAAACCAGGCTGACTTGGAGCTCCATACTCCGGGCGTGGGGGGCTACCCATGAGACCCCCTTGACCCCAGAGTATGGAGCCCAGACTCAGCTTGGTTCCCGAGATATGGCAACTTCCTGTGGATCTTTGACCGGGTGTATCTCGGAAACCAGGCCGACTTGGAGCTCCATACTCCGGGCGTGGGGGGGGGGGGTACCCCATGACCCCCGAGTATGGAGTCCAAAGTCGGCTTGGTTTCTGAGTTATGCCCGGTCAAAAACAGCATCCCACCTGTAACCTATTTGACGGCGGCCCTATAGGCTGTCTGTTGACAGTTCAATTTTATGCAAATTTTGCCCAATTAAAAGCTGTACTGTACATTAGTGTGTTGTATTGTGTCCCCTGTGTGGCATACAACAGGTTAAACCACATATAACCACTGTATTTATGAAATATGACCTTTTTAATGTAATGTCCACGAACAGCCTAGAGGGACCCTGTCAAATAAGTTACAGGTGGGACTTCACCACATTGACCTGCTGAAAATGTCTAAGTCAAAGACTGCATCCTTTCTGTGACTTATCTGACAGGAAGGGCGGAAAGCATTTTTAGGGCCATTTAGTTTCGGGGCCCCGGGTCTCGGGAGACGGGACCACCGTCCCTGGCCTCAGGGGTAGAGGCCGGATCGAACCATATGCGTCGTTTGGGGGCCAAAAAATTATGAAGAGTAGGCGCCTATTCTTCATGAATTCGTCCACAGAGTGCCTAAAGTGCCACCTAAGTGACTACTCTTCACCGTAGTCTTCCTCTAGTCCAACGAACAGCCTATTCATCCACCTAGGCGCCTATTCTGCATTAATTCGTCCACAGAGCGCCTAAAGTGCCACCCAACTGCCTATATGACCCAACCCCATATGGGACTTTGACCGGGGTGTATCTCAAAAACCAAGCCGACTTGGAGCTCCATTCTCCGGGCATGGGGAGGTACCCGTGGGCCCCCCATGACCCCAGAGTATGGAGCCCAAAGTCAGCTTGGTTCTCAAAATACACCCAGTCAAAACAGCATCCCACCTGTAACCTATCTGACAGGGCCCCTGTAGGCTGTCTGTGGACATTGGACCGAAAGGTCCGATTGGCCCGAAATCGACACCCACGCCTCGTCAGGGGCCCCTGGGGTCGTGTCTGGAGCCTCGTGTCCCTTCGACCCGTTTTCGTGCTTAATTGGCCAAACTGTCAACGAACAGCCTACGTCAAATAGGTTGCAGGACGGACGTCTGGAAAGCAGGGGTCAAAAGGTCGCAGGGGCTCCAAATTTGACTCGGTGGTAGTCCAGGGGCCCCCGGGTCAGGATCCTGGATAACAGGGTCCTAGGTGGGCCCCGAGTCTTTTTCCTAACCCTACCCTATATTTTCACTGGGCCCTTTGGAGAGGGCCTGTCGGTCTATGAGCGCAAGAGGCCTTTGTGAGAGATTTTGACAAAGCAGGCCAAAAAAATGTCCCTGCGCTCTAGGGACTCGTCCTCCTAGTATGTGGCAGTGGGGACCCTAGGCTACCAGGATGTGAAGTTTGGGGCCCCTCGGACCCCCGGGGGCCGAACGGCAGCCGAGGACACGTGCAACTTATTGCATGCGTTTTCATAGGTGGTTGGTGGACCGAAAGGTCCGATTGGCCCGAAATCGACACCCACGCCTCGCCAGGGGCCCCTGGGGCCGTGTCTGGAGCCTCGTGCCCCTTCGACCCGTTTTTGTGCTTAATTGGCCCACCTGTCAACGAACAGCCTACATCAAATAGGTTGCAGGACAGACATCTGGAAAGCAGGGGTCAAAAGGTCAAAGGGGCTCCAAATTTGACACGGTGGTAGTCCAGGGGCCCCTGGGTCAGGATCCAGGATATCTGGGTCCTAGGCGGGCCCCGAGTCTTTTTCCTAACCCTACCCTATATTTTCATTGGGCCTTATGGAGAGGGTCTTTCTGTCTATGAGCGCAAGAGGCCTTTGTGAGAGAATTTGACAAAGGTATATCCTGGATCCTGACCCAGGGGCCCCTGGACTACCACCGTGTCAAATTTGGAGCCCCTGCGACCTTTTGACCCCTGCTTTCCAGAGTTTACGCCTCTAGAGCGCAGGGAAATTTTTTTGACCTGCTTTGTCAAAATCTCTCACAAAGGCCTCTTGCGCTCATAGACAGAAAGACCCTCTCCAAAGGACCCAGTGAAAATATAGGGTAGGGTTAGGAAAAAGACTCGGGCCCAAATTTTCACTGGGCCGTCTGGAAAGCAGGGGTCAAAAGGTCGCAGGGCTCCAAATTTGACACGGTGGTAGTCCAGGGGCCCCCAGTTCAGGATCCCGGGTTTCAGGGTCCCAGGTGGGTGCAAAATAAATTCCCTGAACTCTAGAGACCTGTCCTCCCTGTATGTGGAAGTGGGGACCCGAGGCTACCAGGATACGAAGTTTGGGGCCCCTCTAACCCCTGGGGGCCAAACGGCAGCCGAGGACACATAGGCTGTCCGTGGGACGAGAGGAAGACTACGGTGAAGAGTAGTCACTTAGGTGGCACTTTAGGCACTTTGTGGACTAATTCATGAAGAATAGGCGCCTAGGTGGACGAATAGGCTGTTCGTGGACGTGATGAAGACTCCGGTGAAGAGTAGGCTGATAGGGGACGTTTAGGCGCTCCGTGGACGAATTGATGAAGAATAGGCAGTTAGGGGGACGAATAGGCCACTCGTGGACGTGAGGAAGACTCTGGTGAAGAGTAGGCTGTTAGGGGACGTTTAGGTGCTCCGTGGACGAATTGATGAAGAATAGGCAGTTAGGGGGACGAATAGGCCACTCGTGGACGAGAGGAAGACTACGGTGAAGAGTAGTCACTTAGGTGGCACTTTAGGCACTCTGTGGACGAATTCAAGAAGAATAGGCGCCTAGGTGGACGAATAGGCTGTTCGTGGACGTGAGGAAGACTCTGGTGAAGCGTAGGCTGATAGGGGACGTTTAGGCGCTCCGTGGACGAATTGATGAAGAATAGGCAGTTAGGGGGACGAATAGGCCACTCGTGGACGAGAGGAAGACTACGGTGAAGAGTAGGCACCTAGGTGGACGAATAGGCCGTTCGTGGACGTGAGGAAGACTCCGGTGAAGAGTAGGCACCTAGGTGGACGAATAGGCCGTTCGTGGACGAATGGATGAAGAATAGGCAGTTAGGAGGACGAATAGGCCAGTCGTGGACCAGAGGAAGACTACGGTGAAGAGTAGGCGCCTAGGTGGACGAATAGGCCACTCGTGGACGAGAGGAAGAGTAGGGGGTTAGGAGGACCCCTTAGGGGGTCCGTGGAAGGCCCCTCAGCACAGCTCAAGAGCGCCCCCGGAGGTGTCCCCAAAGCCCCTATTGGCCAATTTGGGGTCCTAGTCGTCGTTTAGGGGAAAACATCCAACGTGCCATCCAAATAGGTTACAGAGGGACGTCCACGAAAGGCGTACGGTCCATCGCACCTCCTATGTGTCATCTGCCAACTTATTTGAATGGGCCGACGTCCGGCGAAGCTCCTAAAGGTCCTAGCTCCTATTATGGACTCAGAGCAATCTGAGCTCTCTAAGAGCAGCACACATCCAAGGCTCCCAGAATTTGGGGATATGCTGTCACGGGGCAACACTCCCATTGGCGAGTGGTCCCTGAATGCTCGTACAGTCAACGAGATATGGAGGATATTCGGCAAAGCCGAGGTCGACCTGTTCGCCTCACGAGCCAACGCCCATTGCAGGGTGTTTTTCTCAAAGAGCAGGGATGAATTGGCCCACCTGTGGCCCAACCTCCCACTGTATGCTTTTCCCCCCGTATCTATGATCCCTCAGGCAGTGGTGGACGAAGTACTCATACCATGTACTTGAGTAAAAGTAGAGATACTCAGGGTAAAATAATACTCAAGTAAAAGTAGAAGTGCTGCCTTTAAACATTCACTTGAGTAAAAGTACAAAAGTATTTGCCTTCAAATGTACTTGAGTATCCAAGTACTTTGATTTTTTTATGGCTATAATGTCCTATTATAATTTGTCACAAGATTCTTGCTTAACTCAGTCTACATGAAGACTAATGTCACTCTTGGCACACCAATCTATTAATAAAATGACATGAATTAGTCATATATATATATATATTTGAATTAAATACATTTATTGTGGGTTTAACCCTCTGGGGTCTGAAATCTGGGGTCTGAAAAAAAGCGAGATTTGCTCGCTTTTTTTCTTATCAGTGCAAAAGAGACTCAAAATACTCTGTTGATTTTGATCTTACATTTAAGTGTTATACATCATTAGATCCTGTTAAGTGTCTATTTTTTTGTGGATACTCGCAATAAAAACAAAGTGTTGTGCTTTTCGCCAAATAAAGAAAAACGAACATGATGCGAGTTCTGCGTTCTCTCTGTCTGTGAAGTCCATTCTGAAACACGTCCTAAGATTAACTGTAACTCCGCGAATACTTGTCACACAGGCACGAGAGATTTTTCTTTATGAAGCTTGAATTCTCTTCTTTTAAATGAAGTAATTTATATAAAAAACAAATACTCACAGTTTATGTAATCCGTTTGAAACCAAGGAGAGGTCCAGTTTTTTCTTTCTCCCCTCATTATTTTTAATGAGTTGAGGCTGCCACGCCCCCGGCGCTATTCACATGTAAATAGTTTAGGTGATCTATATGCATCGCACACGCCCCCGATCAATGCCATAAAAACACAAAATTTCTTCATGAGATTCGCTGATAGTTCATCGCGTTTTGAGGATGGCACAGCGGGCACGCTACTCCGGTAAAGAGGCCGCCAGATGATTCTGTACAGCGAGGAAGAATTCACCTTTTTTCCTCAGAGGAAGATTATTGCAACTCAAGACGACGAACGGCTGCATTTTGAAGAGAGAATTGATCCCGCCGAGGATACAAGTTCGGAGTAAGTGTTATATTGTTTAGTGTTATATAATTATTTTTCTGATCATATAGAACTCATGTTTTCAGACTATATTTTGCTTAGTATTGCCTTACAATATAACATTCGTGTACATGCTCAAGTGTAAACTTTCAATATGATAACGTTACTCTCTAAACATTTGTTTATTAAATATATTTCACTCAGTTTTGATTAGCTTATGCGTAATGTAGCTTATTTGCGAATATCTGCTTAGGTGTAGCCTAAATATAATGTGATTTAGTGCAAATATATTTCAGCTTCCGGTAAAATACTGTCTAAATACTAGACATTATATTTTTATATATAAATGTTCTGTTTTGGTTAGCCTATGACACTGCTTATCCTGCTAAAATACTGCACAGATGATTGTGAATACAGGTGTAAATGTTTGAAATGCTCTAAATCCGCGCGGTCTATACGTTATGGCCCATCAGCAGATTCTCGCGGTGTATGGCCCATAAATAGATATTTCTCCGTCCTATGGCCCATCAATAGATATACATTGTTCGTCCATACCCATTAATTGCCCACAGTTTACTTTGGATTATGTATGCTAACAGTTTTTGTTATTGTTGTAGGATTGTGTCTGCATAACGCTCTCCTTCTCCAGCACCGCAGAGGAGCACGCGTGTCGTTCAGTTCTCAGTGCGATCGAGAATCATACTGAGTAAGTGCACAGACATAATATTTACAGATGAAATGTAATTGTGTTTACATCGTCATAATATACAAGTACCCATTCTTGTGTGAAATTACAAAAACTTTTTGTCTTTTTTTTATCCATGGCCATTAGTGATTGATAATGATAATAATACAGCTTCTTTGATTGTGTTATCAGCAAATATAAATGGATGGGTATATGTAGAATTTTATACAGGTATCCATCAAAAGTTTGCAAACTTTTTTAATGTTTTAGAAGTCTCTGATGCTCATCACGTCTGCGTATATTTGATTAAAAAACAAACAAACAAATAACCCAGTAATATTGTGAAATAGTATTACAGTCTAAAATAGCCTAATATTTTAAAATGTTGTTCTGTTGTTCTGTGATTCATCATTACTTCAGTCTTCAGTGTCACATGATCCTTCAGAAATCATTCTGATATGATGATTTATTTTTAAAAAATCAATGTTGAAAACAGTTGTGCTGCTTAATATTTTAAAAAATATAAAAAATAGTAATGTGTTCTAGGAATTACAATAAAACAGATTGAAAAACCAAACCTTTGCATCTCCTGTCATTCTTTGTTCAGGTTGCCTCACAGCACATTGATGGGGCATTAGCCTTTGGGGGAGTGTCTTTTGTCTCCCCTGGTGGGAATCTCATTAATATTCATGGCCATTGACACTCCCACGCATACAGCAGTGCTGACACAAAAACTGACTTACAAAATTTTAATTGTTATATTGTTGTTTGTGAAAGAGTGGTCAGAATGATTTTCACATCATTTTGTAGTAAAAATTCTAGCCTACAAGAATAGTAACTCAAAAGTCTTGTGGACAACTGTTCAGTATGTGTTATATGGCCTTATTGCGGTGACAATTTTTTTCCCAAAACTTACTAACCACGCATAATATTTTTTTTCTATAAAATGCAAACATGTACATCTATTTTGCTCACATATTATTGTAGCAGAGTTTGTGCTGAATACAGCCAAATTACATGTTGGCCAATGGTATGTTGTAAGTAGCTGAAATAAGCACAAATGTCAGAGCATGTCAAAACACCTCAAAGGCCTTAAAAACACCTCAGACCCCAGAGGGTTAATTTTGGAGGGAAGGGGACTGTTCCCATAAGGTATATTTACAGTATTTATTGTATATATTTTTCTCAAGCGTCTATGGTCATAATTATTAACATCCTAATGTTATGATACATTCACATAAACCTGCACAACGCCATTTAATATATATATATATATATATATATATATATATATATATATATATATATATATATACACACACACACACTACCGGTCAAAAGTTTTAGATCAGTAAGATTTTTTATGTTTTTAAATGAAGTCTCTTCTGCTCACCAAGGCTGCAATTATTTGATAAAAAATACAACAACAAAAAAAAAACAGTAATATTGTGAAATATTGTTACAATTTAAAACAGCGGTTTTCTATGTGAATATATAGTGAAGTGTAATTTATTCCTGTGATCAAAGCTGAATTTACAGCATCATTACTCCAGTCTTCAGTGTCACATGATCCTTCAGAAATCAGGATAATATGATGCTCAAGAAACATTTATGATTATTATCCATGTTGAAAACAGTTTTTTACATTTTTATTTCAGGATTCTTTGATGAATAGAAAGTTCAAAAGAATAGAATTGATCTGAAATGGAAAGCTTTTGTAAAGTTTGGGGTCAGTAAGAATTTATTTTTTATTTTTGGGGGAAAGAAATTAGAAAATACTTTTATTCATCAAGGATGAGTTAAATTGATCAAAAGTTACAGTAAAGACATTTATAATGTTAGAAAAGATTATATTTTAAATAAATGCTGTTTATTTAATGCTTTTGAACTTTCTATTCATCATAGAATTTTGGGGGAAAAAATGGTACACGACTGTTTTCAACATTGAAAATAATAATTTATGTTTTTTGAGCATAAAATCAGCATATTAGAATGATTTCTGAAGGATCATGTGACACTGAAAACTGGAGTAATGATGATGAAAATTCAGCTTTCAAATTACATTTTAAAAATATATTAAAATAGAAAACAGTCATTTTAAATTGTCATAATATTTCACAATATTACTGTTTGTCTTTTTTTTTTCCATCAAATAAAGCAGCCTTGGTGAGCAGAAGAGACTTCATTTAAAAACATAAAAAATCTTACTGATCTAAAACTTTTGACCGGTAGTGTAGGCTCTATACACACACACACACACGATCTATATATTCTATGTTATGGGAAGAGCCAAAATTAAACACACAAACGTATTAATGCAGTGTTTCTGCTACTCCCCAGAAGAAAAAACATTATACAATAATAGTTGCTGCTCTCTGCTCCGCTTAAAATCATTGGCAACGCGATTTGTTTGGAACTATTGAGAGCTACACGAATAACGTGACCGTGACCGCGCGGCGGCGAGATCACTGTGTCGCAACCATAGGTCGCAACCGTCCCTGGCCCATGTCCCCCAGCACTCGCGGTCAGTCCGCACTTTCGTGACCTAACGGCACTGAGTGTCGGGAAGAAGTCTGCTGCGGATACCGCATCAGTGCGGACTCGGCAAAGGTGCGCATCGAGGGCGCAAATCGACAAATGGCAATGGCAAATGCCTAAAATGACAAATGGGACACGCTACTCTCACGGACTTAACGGACACGCGCACGTAGCAGTCCGAAAGACCGAAAGTGCACATAAGTGTGCCATTTGGGATGGGGCCATTCGCAACTCTCATATTTAACGGCTCTGGTTCGCGCAGGCAATTCAAAACAAAGCGTGCGCGCTATACTGTGATTGATTGGTGGCTCGTTTGACCAGTTACGTTTTTATCCACTCATAAATAAAAAGGAACGACTGATTTTGAAAATGTAGTAGAGTAAAAAGTAAGGTATTTGACTTTGAAATGTAGTGGAGTTAAAGTAAAAGTCTGCCCAAATTTAAATACTTGAGTAAAGTACAGATACGCAAAAAAGCTACTTAAGTACAGTAACGAATTACATTTACTTCGTTACTGTCCACCACTGCCCTCAGGTCATCGAACGGGTCAGGGTGAGCGGATGCCCAGTCCTTTTGGTGGCCCCGCTCTGGGAGTCCAAACCTTGGTTTCCGGAGCTGATTCAGCTGACGGATACGAGCCCTTGGCCGATTCCGCTGAGGAGGGATCTCCTCACGCAGGCCAGGGGGGCGATTTGGCATCCCCGACCTGATTTATGGGCCCTTCACGTGTGGCCCATGAACGGGTATGTGAAAACCTCCCAGAAAAGGTTTTAAACACTATATCTGAAGCCAGGGCCCCGTCTACGCGCCGCCTTTACGCTTCAAAGTGGTCAGGATTTTCCAGCTGGTGCTCGAAAATTAACATGCACCCTGAATCATGTGAGGTTTCTGAATCTGCTGGATGCGGGGCGCTCCCCATCCACGCTCAAAGTGTATGTGGCAGCCATAGCAGCGCATCGTGCTCTGGTGGCTGGCCAATCACTGGGGAGAAACGAACTGGTGGTTCGTTTTCTGAAGGGAGCCAGGAGGATGAACCCTCCTAGGCCTCCTTCGGTCCCGTCCTGGGACCTGTCATTGGTTTTAGGGGCCCTCAAGGTGCGAAGGTGCTATCAGTATTATAAGGCCTGATGAGTCATTTGGTCTTTTATGTTGGCCGTGCATAATCACACACACATGAATTATAAAACCCGCTTCGGCTGGTTATTTCATTACTCTAAATATTCCCGACAGTGTCTGGTTTATTAGGGTATGAATCAGTTAATACTGATTATTGTATGTAAGTGCTCAGGCATGATGGTGTCTGGTCTGTCATTTATGCTTATCACTGGTTCGTTCTACGGCTCAGGGTTCTGAGTTGCATGGCAACCGGTGGTGTGGTGCGGCATTTCAAATAGCGTCCCCACTGCATATAGCTACGCAATACGAAGTGACCGTTCGAAAGGGAACTACTCAGTTACTATCGTAACCTCAGTTCCCTGAGATAGGGAAGGAGTATTGCGTAGCCTGCCGAACCACACTTATAGTTGGGTTGTCGCTTCATTCGTTTAAAACCTGCTATAAATGGCGGTTACAGGGTGCTATATCAGTATGAGGACACGCCCCCTGTGACGGGCTCTGACTATGCGCTATCTCATTGGTATGCGTCAGAGGCGCCCGCGCCATTGGTAAGGCAGTTGCTGCAGTACAGCCTATGAGCGGTGTGTGCGCTCATTGCACTGGCTGTTCAGCCGCAAATGCGTTTCAAATATATGAATTCAGTAAATCGAGGAAAAGGAGTTTCCCCACTGCGTATAGCTACGCAATACTCGTTCCCTATTTCAGGGAACTGAGGTTACGATAGTAACCGAGTAGTTTTTAGAGAGAAAACTCTTTACATTCGATAATCATGAAAACAAATCTCAGAGAACGGTTGACTATGTACCAATGTGTAATTAAGATAAGATAAGATAAGAATCACTTTATTCGCCAAATGCATCAGCAGATACACAGGAATTTGATATGGCCATCAGTTACACACAACTCAACACACAAACATATATGCATATAGCTGCAAAAAGCATGCCTAAAACAATCAAATCAAATAATAGAATAGTCCAAAATAGTGCTAGATCAGCTATTCATAAGGGAAATGGCTCTTGGAAAAAAACTATTAAGATGGCGTGAGGTCCTTGTCCTCACTGCTCTATACCTTCTTCCTGAAGGAAGCAGCCTAAAAATGTCACTTGCTGGATGGGACTGATCAGCAGCAATTTTAGCTGCCCTCTTCCTGACTCTGGCCTCATATAAGTCGTTAAGTGACAGCTGCCTCTGTCCAGTCAGCCTCTCTGCTGTGCGCACAATACGCTGTAGTCTGACCTTCGCCTGGGCTGATGCCGATGCAAACCAAACAGTAATGGATGCTGAAAGAAGGCTTTCCACAGTGGCCCTGTAAAATCTAGACCGAACAGAGCTGGAAACGTTCAGTTTATTTAACTGTTTTAGAAAGAACATTCCACTATGAGCTCTCTTAAGAATGGAGGTACTGTTTTCCTCCCATTTCAAGTCATTTGTGATAACAGTACCTAAAAATTTAATTGACTCCACCCTCTTCACAACAGAGCTCTTGATAGTTAGAGGTGGAAGGGAGGCGGGTGTTCTGCGAAAATCTATCACCATTTCCACAGTCTTTTGCTGATTAAGCTCCAAGTTGTTCTCATCACACCATGCAACCAATTTAGACACTTCCTGCCTGTAAGCAGACTCGTCATCTCCCTTAATAAGGCCGACTAATGTAGTATCGTCTGCAAATTTAATCAGCTTGATGGAACCATTATTGGAAGTGCAATCATTGGTATACAGTGAGTAGAGAAATGGTGACAGCACGCACCCCTGCGGTGCTCCAATGTTAGTAGTCTGAGGATCAGACATGTGCTGGCCAAGCCGCACATACTGTTGTCTGTCACTAAGAAAATCCATAATCCAGTGGCAGATAGAGGGTCCCACCCCCACCAGTGACAGCTTCTCCCACAGTCGCACAGGTAGAATGGTGTTAAAGGCTGCACTGAAATCCACAAACAGCATCCTTACATAGGAGCCAGGAGAGTCAAGATGGTCCAGAGCATAATGCAGTCCTAAATTGACCGCATCATCTACCGAGCGGTTTTCCCTGTAAGCAAACTGTAGTTGATCAAGATAAGGAGCTGTGATAGGTTTAAGATGTGACAGAACCAACCGCTCCAAACATTTCATGACCACTGATGTAAGGGCCACCGGTCTATAATCGTTTAGGTCCACAGCTTTGTTTTTCTTCTGCACTGGAATAATGGTTGATGACTTAAAACAACTCGGAACCCTGCATAAAACGATTGATTAAAAATGTCTGTAAAAACTGGAGCTAGCTGACTAGCGCAGTACTTCAGGGTGGCAGGTGAAATCCCATCAGGGCCACTCGCTTTCCTTACATTTTGTCGGCTAAATAGCCGATGCACATCCTTGTGACTTCTTGTTTTTTATTTTTGTAGCCTGTCAAGTTCTTCAGCGACCTCCAAGCTGAAGAGGAGTCATTAATGCCAAATTGTTCCTCCATATTCACTTTATAGGCACTTTTTGCTTTCCTAATGGCTTTATTTAACTTTTGTCTGGCCAGCCTGTATTCATCTCCATTTCCTTCTCTGTAGGCCTGTTCTTTGGTTTCCCTGAGCAGCCTAAGGGATTTTGTGAACCAGGGTTTGTTGTTGTTATATTTCACCACAGTTTTGGTGGGAATACAAGCTTGCTCACAGAATGAAATATATGAACACACAGTGTCTGTATATGAGTCCATAGAGTCACAGGAGACACGCATGGATTCCCAATCAGTGGTGTCTAAACAGACCTGTAACATCCCAATTGCCTCTGTCGTCCATCTTTTAGATGTATACTGTACCGCCCTTGCTAGTTTTAGTTTTTGTTTGTAGATGGGGACCATCTGAATTAAACAATGATCTGAATTCCCAAGAGGAGCACGGGGAAGTGAACGATATGCTGCTTTGTGAACAGAATAAAAATGATCCAGTATATTTCCTCCCCGAGTCGGACAACTAACTAGTTGTCTGTATTTGGGCAGATCATGTTTCAAATGACATGCATTAAAGTCGCCCATAACAAGTAGTACAGAGTCAGGGTGCTTATTCTCAATGTTTATAATCAGCTCTGTTAGAGCGTACTGCGCTTCCCGTGTGTTAACTTCAGGTGGAATATACACGCATGCAAATATAACAGAGGCAAACTCTCTAGGGGCATAAAATGGCCTGCAGTCTTGTTATGGGATTTTTTGTTTCTATGTTTCTCTATCTGATTAATAACTGCTGATGCTGCTGATTGATGCGAGCAGGTGAGCTGGGTGAACGGAGAGGGACGGATGGACTTTGACCCCAAAGGGTCAAAGGACAGGCCGGGTTTAGAACAGGCAAAGAGCATGGCCAAATCCTAAAGTTCAGGTTATTCTCATTATCCTGACAGTGTAGAACTGAAGTTTAGTCTATCTATGGGCAGAAGAACAGGCCTTGAGATAAGGTGTATAAAAGCCACTCTCTCCCTTCACTCCGGGTCTCACTTGTCTCGCAGACTGTACACTGTTTACCTCTGTGGGCCAATTGAACCTTTCTTGCAAGAAATAAATCATTTTAATTCTCAGACTGTCTCTTACGCATTGATTGTTTGGTTAATGACTAATTCTGCTATTACAGTTGGTGTCAGAAAGTGAGATGAGTTCCTCTCCGTGAAGGGATTCTGGACCTGACAGCGGACGGTGGAGAGAACGCCCTGACGCATAGGCGCCAGTCTAACCTCGCAAGAGTTAAGAGAGAGAGCCGACCGCTTCCTCAGGCCCAGAGAACTTCAGGGGAGAACCTCAGAAAAGAACTCAGCGGAAAACGGAAAAAAGAAAATCTCTGGTAAGAGACAGTAGATTATTTTCTATGGGGATTCGGAAATATTTTTTTCATGGGTGTACTATGATGGCTGTATTTGGAAATTAAAACCAGAGCTGTGGCACGAGGAAAAGGGGGAGGAAATTGAGACCACGGAAGCGGGTCAAGATATTATCCAGCCCAAAACCGAAACACTCGTGATAAGTACTTAATCGCTGGTTAGAGTCCAGAGAAAGACATTGGAAGTCACTGGTTAGAGTCCAGGGGACAGACATTGTAAGCAAGATTAACTACGACCCGTCTGATTTTGGGTGAAAAGTCAGTATATGCGCATAAATTGTAAAGCCACAGGCCGAGGTGATAATAACAGGAACAGCCATTATGGGGACATCCAACAGCAAGAAGCTGTGTACACCAGTGTACTGCCTAATAAGAAAGCGTTATGGGAAAAAGGGTATGAAAGACATAAAAAAGCTGATAAAATATCATGATTTTCCAAAAGAAGGAACACTGAGCACTACCAGATTGAGAGTGGTAAAAGAATCAGTTGAGAAAAACAGCAGCAAAACACAAGGATGTGGTTGTGTCAAGCATGCGTGCAAAAATTGTGATGAAACGATTGAATGTTGGATTGAGGAAGCGATCAGGAGAGAACGCAATATGTTGAAAAAACAAGAAAAGAGTGAGAGTGAAAACCAGAATGAGGAATGTGAAGAGGCTGTGAGTGGAGATAATGTGTGTGCGAGTAAATGTGGGAGTGAAAGCAAAGTGACTGAATGTGAGAAGCATGGAAAACAAGCACTCATTAATGGTTGTGATTGTGTTTTCCCACATGTACACCCGGCACCGAGCGCGCCGGCTGTGGTACCGGCTCCGCCGGCTTACGCAGCACCACCACACTACCCAGAGAGGGAGCTGGCGGCCTTAAAGCTTGATCAGGACCTCGACCGCTCTCCGCCGAAACAGCCAAAGAAGGACGAATCGGAGTCTGAAACAGATACAGTGAGCAGACCGGCAAAGACTGCAAAACCCGCAAAGAAGCCAGAAAAGAAATCAAAGCAAGTCAAACGTACAAGACCCGTTGAAACAAGCACTGAAGAGGAAACGGATGATGATGAGGACGGAGCGATATCTGACACCCCGAAAGTCAGAAGGGTGAGCATAGCCAAGAAACAGATGGTTACAAGATCAAAGGTGAAAAGTGAGCCGAGGAGCTTTACAGCGCCGATGGTTGAAGTCGCGGGTCCGGACGGACCGATGTTAGTCCACAGGCCGTGGACGGGATCTGATTTAAAAGATCAAATGATGAATCTGCCGAACCCGGAAGATGCGGGGGACAGGTTTGCGGAAGAATTGATCGCATTCTGCCAAGAATTCAGCCCAACTATAACCGAACTAAAAAGACTTTTGGGCCTGAAACTGGGTGCAAGCAAATGGCAGATGGTAACAGGACGGAATGATGTGGAAGAACACAGGCGAGCGCACCCTGACTGGCAAGACCGAAGCAACGCCGAATACAGGGGAGCTGTCTTGGACCTTGCACGGTCGATAAGGGCGGCATTCCCCTCTCGAGTGGACATGGAAAAGATAAGTTGTTGCAAGCAGAGACCAGACGAAGCGGTCGGTGACTTTTATCTGAGATTGTTTGAAGCGTTTCGACAACACAGCGGTCTTGTGGAACCAGCTGATCGCGGGAACGTGCCGTCCATATGGGAGTCACATCTGCTGGGCTGCCTCCTGTCTGGCCTGAAGCCAGATATTTCCAAAGCCGTGAAACTCAGTTATATCGATTGGAAACGAGGCAGACTTTCCACTGCACTGTCACACGCGCAGCACGCGGAAGAAAGCGCGGAGCTGAGAGAGGCCAGCAACAACATGCAGCTGGCGAAGGTACCATATTATGGCAGAAATAACTTTTATGCAAAGAAAAAGGCGAATCAGAACAAAGCCAATTCAGGTGCTGCCGTCGTCAACAAGTGTGCTGTGTGCGGGTCAAATGATCACATCATGAGACATTGTACGAAATGCAGACTGTGCAAGAAAGATGGACACTGGGCCCGAGTTTGCCCTGGGGCAACCGAAGCGGATTGAAGCCAGCAGCTGTGCGGAGAGCGCGAGGGGGAGAGGCAGCACGAGGTCCGCCGGCTTTCATCTCAAGTAAAGGGAAGTGAACATTTAATTTTAACACAGCACACAGACACACACACATACACTGATTGTCACTCTCCTGCTCTCTGCAACGAAGCAAACGCTTGCAAATCTTTTTGTGTAAATGAAGTTTTGGGTGATGATTTGTCTGAGGTATGTTTGAAAATGTATAAAAGCGGTGCGTTTTCCAAAATGCCTAGATATTCAATGATGATTGAAGGGACATTTGTAAATTTTCTCGTGGATTCAGGGGCCAGCCATTCCACAATAAGACCGTGTGATTTGCCGTATTTGCCAGAGTTAACAGATTCTGTGTACAAAAGCACATCAGCGTCAGGTCACCTGATAACTGAAAATTTCACTGTGCCATTGGAGTGCGAGACGGGGAAGGGTACGATTTTGAGGCATGCGTTCCTCCTTTCGGCCGGCTGTCCGACTCCTCTAATGGCAAGGGACTTGATGTGTGAATTAAATTTGACGTTGACAGCAGGGCCAAAAGGTATTTTAATTGAAGAGAGTCCTGAGGCATGCTGTTTGAAATTTGACCCACAATGGGCCTATGGATGGCAGGTGACTGATTTCGATTGGGCAAAAATGATTTTAAATTTGGCAAAGAACCGAGTTAAATCAGAGAAAACAGACTGTATGGCATTTGACAAGTTACATTGCACATCACACGTTGTTATTGACAGAGAACCACAGTATGAAGCAGATTGGTTTGACGATACTGAAAACGAGACTATTAGCTTTGATAAAATTTTCTGGACAGAAAATGTGTGTGCGCTTTCAGCTCGTCTAACAGAAAAACAGCAGGCTATGTATTTAATTGCTGGAGGAACTGTGCCATGCTTATCTCTGTCCAAGGCCAGAGAGCAAGCATGGGCGGACGTGAGTGATTTTGTTGGAATGTGCATGAAAGCTACCGATTGGGAAGAGAGAGGTGGCGGAGCGCTGCATAGCAAAACTGTGGGGGGTTTTATGACTGTTTGTGATTTTGAAGTGAGTGTGGAAAGGACCGTAAAACCTATTGAAAGGTGTGCAGTGGAGAATGGGAAGGGAGAGGTGACTTCTGCGGCTGCAATACACAGTGCACTGGCAGAGGTACCGTCTACATTGTGGGCCAAACACAAATATGATGTGGGGTTAATCAGGGGTTGCGAATCGGTCGTGATTACTGCCAAGTCTGATTACCGGCCATGTCAACCGCAATATCCTCTAAAGCCAGAGGCATTGCGGGGGATAAAGCCAGTGTTTGATTCCTTATTAAAGGAAGGCATTATTGTTCCCTGTCCAGATTCTCCAGTGCGCACCCCAATTTTTCCCGTAAAAAAGATATCTGGTACGGCTCCCGACTCGTGGCGGTTCGTACAGGACCTACAGGTTGTAAATGCGGCGGTGGTTCAACGTGCACTGCGAGTTCCTAATGCGTATACGATCTTATCACAAATTCCGCAGAATGCAAAATTTTTCACTGTGGTCGATTTGGCTAATGCTTTCTTTAGTGTGCCTGTAGCCCCGAAAAGCCAGTTTTGGTTCGCGTTTGACTTTGATGGGGAAGGATTTACGTTCACGCGCTTGGGGCAGGGGTACGCGGAGGCCCCAACGATTTACAACGAGGCGCTCAGACGAAGCCTCGAGCCTTTGAAGCTGACAGCGGGAACAGCCCTAATTCAGTATGTGGATGATTTATTGATTTGTGCATGTGATGAGAAAACATGTACTGCTGACTCTGTGTCTCTCTTGCAGCATCTGGCGAGAGAGGGCCACAAAGCCAGCCTGTCGAAACTGCAGTTTGTCAAACAGGAGGTCACCTTTCTAGGTCATGTGCTGAGTGCGAACAGCAAGGCGCTGTCAGAGCGGAGGGTGCAGGGAATCAGAGCGGTGCCAAGGCCAGTCACAGTGAAACAGTTGCTGTCATTTCTGGGAATGTGTGCTTACTGTCGTACATTCATTCCCAATTATGCCATCATTGAACTACCCTTGCGAGCCCTTACAGCAGGGAAAGGGTTAAAATCATGTGACAAACTGACTTGGACAAAGGAAGCAGAAGAAGCATTTTCTATTATGAAAATGCAGCTGGCTTTGGCACCTGCTTTGGGTTTGCCAGTGCAAGATCGGCCTTTTGTACAAATGGTAGATGAGAAAAATGGGTTTTCGACTTCTGTTCTCTTGCAGACTCATGGTGACAGGCTGCGTCCGGTTGGCTACTTTTCAACGAAACTCGACCCAGTAGCAGCAGGCCTTCCACACTGCTTAAGGGCAGTGGCTGCGGCTGAACAAGCTGTGATGGCTTCAAGGGAATTTGTGGGGTACGGTGATTTGACCTTGTTTGTGCCACACGCAGTATCCATGATTTTGCAAGAGCGGAAAACTTCACACTTGTCTGCGGCAAGGTATTTGCGATATCATACCATTTTGCTGGATATGCCGAACATAACTGTTAAACGCTGTAACATATTAAATCCTGCAACACTTCTCCCCATTGCCACAGATGGTGAGGAGCACCATTGCTGTCTGACCACTCTGGAACAGGTGTGCACGCCTAGGCCAGATTTGTCAGATATGTCGCTGGATAATTGTGAGAATGTCCTCTTTGTGGATGGGTCCGCGACAAAAGATCCACAAACAGGACAAAATAAGGTGGGTTATGCCGTAACTACCGAGTTCGACGTAGTTAAAAGTGGCACATTGCCATCGAACTATTCAGCGCAGGCAGCTGAACTAGTTGCTTTGACAGAAGCGTGTAAAATTATGGCTAACAAGTGTGTAACTATTTACACAGACTCTAGATATGCGTTCGGGGTCACGCACGATTTTGGGGCCTTGTGGAGGCACAGAAAGTTCCTGAAGTCGGACGGACGTCCGATATTGAATGCGCCGCTGGTGTCTGACCTTTTGGAGGCCATTATGTTACCAGACAAGGTGGCGATATGTAAGTGCGCAGCGCATTCTAACGATAAAACTTCTGTATCAGCAGGAAACGCGAGAGCAGACGCGGCGGCGAAGGCCGCGGCAGCAAAGGAGACAAAAGAAGCAACTTGTGCTTCGATATCTGATACTAATGACCATGACATTTCCTCTTCCTTACAGAGTATGCAGACGTTTGCAACAGCAGCAGAGAAAAATCTGTGGAGGAAGGCTGGATGTAGCCTAAAGGAGAATGTGTGGAGGAGTGTTGATGGTCTTGCCTGTCTTCCTAAACATTTTTTTAGACATTATGCTTTATGGAGCCATGGGCGAGACCATGGCTCCAAGGGGTGTATGGTAACACAGATGAAAGATTTGTGGTTCACAAAGGGCTTCACAGCATATGCTGAAAATTTTTGTGACAGATGTGTAATTTGCACAACACATAATGTAGCAAGGGGAGTAAAAATGCCTGTGGTTTCTCAACCGTCACCAGCAGGGCCCTTTGAATATTTAATGATGGATTTCATTGAACTGACCCCATGTGGAAAACAGAAATACTGCTTGGTGATGGTGGATATGTGGTCAAAATGGGTTGAAGCATTTCCAACCTCGAAACAAGACGCGGCGGCCGTAGCAAAGGCACTGCTGTCTGAAATTGTCCCAAGATGGGGGATACCACGGAAAATCAGTTCGGACAATGGCACACATTTTGTCAATGAAGTGATAAAGCAGGTGGGCCAGTTCCTGGGCATTGATATGAGAACACACACCAGTTATCACGGAGCGTCCGGGGGAGCTGTAGAGAGGCAGAATCAAACGATTAAGAACAAACTGGCAAAGTGCTGTGAGGAAACTGGGCTCACATGGGTTAAGGCACTCCCTATTGTATTAATGTACATGAGAATGAGAAAGCGGGTCAAACCAAATTTGAGCCCTTTTGAAATTTTGTTTGGGAGACCGCCATTCATGGGAATGGAAGGGGGAAGACAGAGATTACCATCAACTGACATGTGTGAAAATGACATGTTGAATTACTGCAAAGAAATGTCTTCTCTGTTGTCTAATATTTCTGTCCAGGTGAAGGCGGCACAGAGGGGAGTAGCAGACACATTCCTGCATAAGATCAAGCCTGGTGATTTCGTGGTGATTCGTGATCTCAGGAGGAAAAACTGGAGGGCGAAAAGGTGGCTGGGACCGTTCCAAGTGCTTCTGATAACGCACACGGCTGTGAAGATCGCAGAAAGAGCTACGTGGGTACACGCCAGTCACTGCAGAAAAGTTCCCTCGACATCGCGGGAACAGGAGGAATGACAACAGGAGGAAGCTGCAAGTCAATAAACGCCGAGGTCAAATACCAAGCACCGTTATCAGCAGGGAGAGCAAGACCGGTCTGCAGGGTAACGCCCAGAGTGCAGGGAAAACAAGTAACACTAATCATCGTGAAAAGGTACGAACTGACAAAGACTGAAAATTTATTAGCAACAGACCCCTGTGTTATAGCAGCAGTGACAACTGGAGCCAGATACATCCTGAAAGGGGGAAACTGGACAAGACAAACAGCCTTGGTTGCACAGACAGCGCAGGGCTGGGAACCATTAATAAACAAAGAAGATAAGCTCCTCAGTGCTTCAAAGACAAACCTCCCTAACACATTCTGGTCATACAGCTGTGCACCTCATCGAGAGAGCTAGAGAGATGGCACGTCCAGAGCCGTGGCACCCATTCAGGGCACCGGGCATGTGTGGACTGGTAAAGACTACAGGTATATTGCTTGTGATATCAACAACCATTTGTTTACTAATAATGTGGTGGAACGAGGAGCTGAAAGCAAAACCACTAGCAGACTACATGGACGAGAACAGCACTGAGGTGGAGAACAGCACGGTAATTCGACGCATCAGGAGAGAAGCGATATTCGTAAAGGCGACAGAAGGCACAGAGGGACGCATCGTCACGATTGAAGAAGGTACAACGGTGAAATTTACCTGTAACCCTTTTCAGAAAAACTGTCCAGAATGCAGAGGGATCGACTCAGAGTACGCGGCTCCGTACTTCTGCCGTGGGTCGTGCGGATGGGACAACGTCCTGGCTTACTACTACGACTACAAACCAGGGCGTGAACCGAGATTCAAAGTGTTCTCGAACAATATGATGAGCAACAACAGGTACGGCATGACAGTAGAATTGACTAACGCACAACTTTCGGACCAGGGCAGGTACTACTGCGCTCTGGACAGGCAAGGGAAAGACTGGTACGACCAAGTGGACATCATGGTGAACGAGGCACGGCCGCAAGGGACAGTGGTTGCTCCAGTGATGCCTGAGCTTGAACCAGCTACGGAGGAGGAAACGGCTTGGATGGGAAATGGAGACCTGAGGAAAGACCAAGCGAATCCTGAAGTTAAGAGAGCTATGTCAAAATGTCAAGGTAACAAGGCCTGTGCATTGGCGATGTTGCAGAGAGATGAATTAGGAATATCAACAAACTGTTGGCTTTGTCTGCAAATGTCTCACGCCTTTAAAGCTGTCCCATTGACCGTAGCAACAGTGAAGGACACTAAGTGTCTGATCCCACAGCAAATGACTGACGTGCTAAGAACTGTGGCTGATCTGGAAAAAGGAAGGACACCGACAAAGGAACTGGCGGGAAACTGTGAACATGTGCATCAGTATAACCATTCTAACATTGCACTGCCTCCTCTGAGGGTGGCACAGGTGACTGGTGACGTTTGTGTTTGTCTGAATAAACAAAAACTGTTCAATGTAGGTGACTCTGATTGCAGAGTCAGAATCGACGTGAAGGAAGGAACAGTGAACAATTGTACGACTGTCATCAACGGTAAAATGATTAATTTCACATGTCCATTCAGTGCACCAAAGGAAACGACGCCGGCAGCGGTTTGGGTGTGTGGAAGTAGGGCATTTCACAAACTGCCTAAGAAATGGTCTGGGTGTTGTTTTCCAGGGTTAATGAATGTGGGGACATCTGTGTATTTACCAAATAAAACAAGGGAAGCTAGGGAAAAAAGAAGTGTCAACATTCTGCCAGGGCCACTACCGACACATTATGCAAGGTTCACATTATCTGACCCATGGACGACGCCAGGGGCAAATATTGGGTTGTCTTTATTTCTGGGGGTGGGGACAACAATTGCTATTAACAAAATTAACGGACTGGCATGGACTGTACTGGCAATAGCTAATAGCTCTGAAAATGCTTTGACAATGATAAACGATGAAATGAGACAAATTAGAGATGCTGTTGTCCAGAATCGGCTCGCGCTTGATCTTTTAACCGCGGAAAAAGGCGGAGTCTGCCGGATGTTGGGCACGTCTTGTTGTTTTAACATCCCTGACTACGCTGACAATATCACTAATGTAATTGAACACATGAGAAATGCCGTAAAGGAGCCTGAGCCCGCTGACAGTAGCTGGATGAGCTGGCTTATGACAGAGTGGGGAGGCTGGGTTTATTGGGTGTTGCAAGTTGTGTTGCCGATTGGAGCAATAGGATTACTAATATTGTGTTGCCTTCCATGCATTTTTCAGTGTATTTCCAGCTCAGTACAGAGACTGGTGAGTGCAGGGACCGAGGTTAAACTGACCAAGGTGACAGCGGATGACAAGGATGACAAAAATGACTACGATACTGATAGTGGTAGCTACAGTAATATGTGGTAAAATGTGAATGTTCTTCTTTATTTTTCTTCAAGTGATTATGTTTTTCTCTACTATATTTTCTCATTATGATTTGATTTTATTGAAGTGTTTAATTTCCTTAAAGAATGATGATAAGTAAAGGGGGTTAAGAGCAGTTGCCATCCGTGTCACGAGATGGCGTACAAGGGCAGGGAATGAAAATGAAGGATTTTTCTTTCTGTGTTTTTCCATGATATGTTTTAAGTAATCAAGTGTTTATTGATATTGTATTTCCTACTAATCTGTACACTATCTCTTCTTTATGATAAGATGACTGAGGGTCCGACCTAGGTTGGGGATGCAATAACAGTGTTTGTTCGTCTAGCCCGGTCTTAGAATAAATCTTTATCTTAGCTTGCTATAAAATTAAGGGCCTATCCCTACAAAAAACAGCCTAAGCTTATTTCATTTTAACTAGTTCTTTCTTACAAGTTTTAACGAAGAGTGATCAGTTATACGGAAATCAGGAATGAAGGTATAAGTGTGATGTAAACTTAAAACTTGGTTCATTTATTATTATTTGCCATACTTTGTTGATTGATTATCAGTGAATGATAAAAAGGAGGGATTGTTATGGGATTTTTTGTTTCTATGTTTCTCTATCTGATTAATAACTGCTGATGCTGCTGATTGATGCGAGCAGGTGAGCTGGGTGAACGGAGAGGGACGGATGGACTTTGACCCCAAAGGGTCAAAGGACAGGCCGGGTTTAGAACAGGCAAAGAGCATGGCCAAATCCTAAAGTTCAGGTTATTCTCATTATCCTGACAGTGTAGAACTGAAGTTTAGTCTATCTATGGGCAGAAGAACAGGCCTTGAGATAAGGTGTATAAAAGCCACTCTCTCCCTTCACTCCGGGTCTCACTTGTCTCGCAGACTGTACACTGTTTACCTCTGTGGGCCAATTGAACCTTTCTTGCAAGAAATAAATCATTTTAATTCTCAGACTGTCTCTTACGCATTGATTGTTTGGTTAATGACTAATTCTGCTATTACAAGTCTATAGCCAGAAACTCCAACAAGGGGCAACAATGTTTATATAATACTGAAACGTCAGTGCACCAATTTAAATTAATATAACAACACAGACCTCCGCCTGATGTCTTCCCACTTCGTCCTTTGTCGCGGTCGGCTCTGATTAAGTTAAATCCAGGTAATTCCACCGCTGAATCCGGAATGTCCACGTTCAACCAGGTTTCGGTGAAGACAAAAGCCGAATTCATCCGGAAATCTCGGCTGGTCCTTAACAGTAGAATAAGCTCTTCGATTTTGTTTCTGAGGGAATGCACGTTAGTCAGGCAGACAGCAGGGAGAGAAACCCGGTGTCCCCGCATCCTCCACCTGTGGAGAGCCCCAGCTCTCCTCCCTCTCGCTCGGCTGCGTCGCTTAACTCTTGTCACTGACTTAATGATATCCTCCTCAAAAGTCAGGAATTCGGGGATCAAGCTGGCAGGCTTTGTTCCCCTAATGTTCATAAGCATGTCACGATTGTAGCTAAACCGCATATTTAGATAAACAACAGCGAACAACAGCAAAACAAACAAACAAACACACAGCACTGAAACGCCGCGGCTGCCCTGCATAATGGGAGGCGCCACCTCAAGGACCAAAGGTTCATTTTGCGCCGGAGTTGTCCTTTAAGAAATGTTTAATTTAGGTTCCAATACAATAGTATATAAACTGAGAAACGATCTGTACATTGAATTTAGCATTTAAGGTTAGGATGGTGATTATATCCGGCCCATCCTGTTTTTCTGTATTTGTCAGATTACTGAAACTCTTTATGGTTCTTTCCTGCCCGTCCTATTTCTCTCTATTGTAAATTAAATGAGTCAGATTACTGAGACCCTTTGTCTCTGATAATGTAAAGGTTGGATAAATCTAGTCAGGCTGATTGGATTAGTATCTATGCTGATTAGATCTGGCGATGAGCTGACTTTCCCTACTACATTTGCATGCTTTGTTTCAGAGTGACTCATTTACACGCCCCTTTTTTGTAAATCCCTCCCCCTTGGAATGTATATTTAGACATACATAGACTAGCGAGCTTTGAAGACTACAGCAATGAACAAGCTTGTGTGCACAAAGAACCTGCAAAAAATACACCCGAGTCTCCTGGTCTTTCGCTTCTGAGTCTCCTGGTCTTTCGCTTCTGAGTTTTCAACACTTTATAAGAAAACAGATCACAACAGATGGTGCCTGTGATCCGGATATAATTAACTTCACCTGAATCCAGATTGAAACTTCAAGCTCAAAGATCTGACTGCATTCCAGACTGAATCACCTGAATCATCAAAGAAGGAACTTTTCTGACTGAAATCCAGACTGAATCTGACTGAGTTCCAGACGGAATATTTTCCGTACAAACAACGATTTGGTGAGTTTCACTCTATTCAAAGAACCGCTAAATGACCAGTACAAATTTGTACCTCCAGAGAGAAAAGAGTTATCAGACAGCTGTAGTGTTTAGTTAACAAAGTTACCCTTTAAAAGTTTATTTTAGTGATGAAAGTTTTAGCCTCTGCTTTGCCAGGGAAGTGTTTATCCTCTAAAGTTAGGAAAGGTGGTATCCTTTGCATTTCTTTCAGGGAAGATTAGCGTAACATGCTAATATTTTGTGTTATCCTTTGCTCTGCCAAGGAAGGTTAACAACAGTTGATCTGTGTTAATAAGTGTGACCCTCTGTTGATCAGATACGTTTTTAGTGTTTGTTTGTGTGGTAACAAAGAAATCAACAAAATGGTTAGGAAAAATGAATCCATCAACTGAGAAAGGTGGACTAGCTACTCTATGGACAGACAGTGAGTTTCAGTCATTGTTAGGAGAGCACATGGACTCCATAGTGACTGACTGAGTCAGTCAGATTGAATTTGACAAGGAAATTTGGTATTCACCCAGAAGAAGTATGGTCTATTGAAGATTGCAAGAAGGTGTTAGGTGCATGTATCAGGAAGAAAAACATAAAAGGCATTGTTTGTTCCCAGAGAGAATTTAGCTTATCCATTGCACAAGAACAAACTATGTGTATTGCTAAGTTAAACAAACAGAATAAACAATTGCACACTCAAGTGTCCTGTCTCACAGACAAGGTGGGCCATAACAACGCCTCAACCAAATGTGACTCTGAAGACCAACAGTCAGATGAAAGTTATCCTGATTTACAGTCTTTTTATAGAATATAGGACAATGTCAATGCTGAATTGATGAATAAAGATGTAAATGTAGTTGAACTGTGTGGAGCAAGACAAAAAGCTCAGAGTAGGGGAAAAGGGATTGATACAGTTCCATCTGTAACCCCCATACTGCAGTTACAGGCAGTCAATTGCCGTGTTTCCACTGCCGGGCCAGGGCCGAGCCGTGCTAGTGCGTGCCAGGGCCAGTTGCGTTTCCACTGGCACTTCCGGGGCTTGATCGGGGCTTACTCGGGGCCAACGGCCAGGATTTCTGGCCCGTCGAATACCTTGGGCCAAAGCGGGCCAGCTCGGGCTAGAGGTGTGGTTACGAACAGGGGTTTACCTGAGTCTGGAGACGACAGCGCCGGATGATTCTGTCAGCATTAAAGACTTAAAATAATTTAACTCACTTTCATGTTTGAATGCCTTCTGTTTGTGATCCGATGTGGATTCTACCGTATAAGGTAGAAATATTTACGCAATGCAAAAGACTATGTGCGCTAACCATTACCATGGTAAACATGGTAAACGCTTGAAGTAACGCATAGTAAAAAAAACAAAAAAACATGTTGAACGTTTGAAGAAATCAGACCAATCATAAAGGCTATCACAAAGAATTTTTTTTATTTTATCTGTCAGATAGCCTACGTCTCGTCTCTTTATACCGGACTATCATAAAATAAAGCAACTTTTTTTTGGGAGCTTAATTCTTTTTCTCTGACTGAAAATAGCCTATCTGTAGCCTACTGGGAGTCGAGAGAGTGCTAAAGCTCCTCAGGTCGTATTTTTGGTGGCATATAGTATTTGTAGAAATTATCTTAATTCTTTCTAAATGTGATGTAGCCTAAATATGTCCTGTAGCCTAACTACCAAATAAACAGAAACGGACGCGACTGAAGAAGTGTATCCTCTTTCTTTTGTGAAACCTAACGCTAATTTATTTCTGTGTGTGACTAATGTGCAATTTTGACATAGGCCTACATTAATTCATGATCAATGTATCACTTTTTTATTGTAAATCTGTGGTAAAACATCGATGCTTGGGTTTAAAATATTCAAGTTAAAAAATGCCAGCAAACGGTCGCTTTTATGTTTGTTTTGCAATGCACGCTGTTTCCAGTGATTTCTTTCTGATTAGTTTTCTGATAAAACTTCCATTTGTTTGTGAAATGATGGGTTAGTGCAGTGTTTCTCAAACTTTTTCAGCCCAAGGACCACTTTATCTTCCCATTTTTTTCTGAGGACCACCTAACAAAATCCCACTCTATAACGCCCCCAAAAAACAACAAAATTGTAAGGATAAGCTAAATTTAAGTTTAATATGCAACTGTTTAAAGTCAAAAACGAATTATTCAAACACAAATGCAATTTTATTTCATTTGAAAAAGTAAATGTGAAATGAGCTGTAGCTTAATATGAACAACAAACTGCACATGTTAAAAAAAAAAAAAAAAAAAATGCAATTAAACATACTGTAACAGCCTAGGTCCCACTTAATGTCATTCCAAAGAGCCATTAGTTTAAAACTGAGGTGGTGGGTATAGAAGTGTATGGTTGTAACTATGGTAACAATAAAATGATGAAAAAATTTTTTCCCCTTAATGTCCAATATCACTGAAATTACTGGGATTTTACACATGAAACAAAAACTAGTAGCCTACATTACAAAACTAATAGATCTGTAGATTTTATATTTTGAGATTTCCATCTAAAACTTAATGTGAATATTAATGAGACGAGTGGTGCTGATTCTCACACATCAGTTTCTGAATGTCTGGCTCCAAAGAGGAGAGTTTCAGTTGCATACTAGCAGACCCGGCGCCAGACACAAATTCACGGATGGGCATTCATTTTTTTCAGGGGGGCACAAATGAAAACAACCTCATTGCATAATAACATGAATCGATTATGATACTATGTAATGATCGATAGAGCATAATAATTAGGCCTGTATAATAGGCTACTGACGCTAAAGGTTCGATCTTGCACAATGAGTCCGAAATTCTCACATCAAATAGGCTACGGCCTCAAGTTGTGTCAATCACGTTTACACACTGCCTCCGCAAATTTCGTCCGTCATAAACATTTTTTTTTTAAAGTATTTTGAGAGGTGTTTTCAGGGCCGCTGGAAGTAATTGTGATCAGTGGGTGCTGTGAATTATTATTTAAAAAAGAATAATAAAATGGCATGTTGTGTGGACCTGTGTCCCTAGGGGGGTTCGGGGCATGCTCCCCCGCAAGAATTTTTTTTACATTTTAAGTTTAAATGCATCAATCTGGTGAAACATTGAGAGCTCAAAATTAAGAGCTTCAACCGGCTTCGACCCATGAACTGTGCACGCACATTGAACAAAGAAAAAGCATTGACTTGTAGCTAAAGAGGGCTCAAACATCTTGTTAGTTATGATATAGTCTCAGTCTACATTACATTGTATTTTATATTACGCTATAGAACAGGAACATTACAATACTTTTGTCCTAATTTCTTCACTTGTAATAAATAAACCCTTGAGCTTTTATTTAGGAGAAAACACCAGATCACCATGCTGATCGTGTGAGCGAAGAGCGCACTTTTCTTTAAATCACGCAGCAAAAACAGAATGCCTATAACGTTACTTAATTAAAGTCTTGTGCTGTTTAGCCAAAAAAACGAAATATAATACCGAAAACACTCGAGATGTCAACAAAACATAAACATCTTCCCAAACACATATCAAGCTTATTTAAAAACCTCGAAAGCATAAACACTCAAAGTAGCCTACCTGAATACAACGTATTACGTATTCAGAATACAAATTATGAGTAGGCTAACAGTAGTCTCCACAGAGCATAAAATATTCATTTCATTTTATGTGTTCGCATTTATGAGGAAAAAACAATTATACGGACGTGAGCGCTCTGAAAGCGGCATTAAAAGATGCTTTAAAACTTTCACAGAGACATCAAACAGAAAGCACAACCTTTCTTTAAAGTGAATTTCGTTTTGTATTAATTGTATCTTAATTTTAATCAAGGTTTCATCAACCAATTGCCTGGATTTAATAAATAAGAAGCAAATACAGCAGACAATATAATCACTAGAGGCGCCGGCGCGATCACTTGCATTGCACATGAACTAGAGCTCATCTCTTCATAAATTAACTGAAACTCAGCATAGCCAGACATGAGAAATATATCTATCTATAGAAAGCTTGAAATGTCTTTAAACAAAAAAAAAAAATTCAAAACGAAAAGTATAGGCTACTCTCTGATTATGTAATCTATTATTTGCATTTCTCTCTATAGGCGCGTTCATACGGAGATGGCGATCGTCAACTTTTGCAGCCGAGATTGACACAGAAAAAAATAGTTTATTAATAAAAGTCAATGCACATGTCACCGGATTTACAAATACACATCTTGCTTGTTACACGCACACATTATGTCGAAATAACGAGATACGGTGAAATAACATTATTAATAATAAAAAATCTTTAACAATATTTGATCGAATGCTGAATGTTGTGCTTGTTTAATTTGATCAAATTAAAACTTTAATTGTGATAATTAAAGTAATTGAATATTAAATATCGAGTGGCCAAGTTGTGCTCATTTTCAATGTTTATATAAATCGCGCAGCACCCCCTCAGCACCTGCATTAAAAATTATCTGGCGCCGCCCCTGCTGACTACACAGTTTATGGGAATAAATTGTGTATTTCCCTCACAATTGTCACAAAAAACTCACACTGTCTGTCTGATCTCTTTGCGCGTTGCTTTGCGAGATCAAGCGGCGCAATTTTTTTTCCCCCCTTACTGCTGCACGAGTGTCTGCGTGAGAATATGGGTGTGTGGCGTGAGAGCGTGAGAATTGGGTCAATTGCGTGTGCCTCACGCTGAATGCGTGAGAGTTGGCAGCCCTGTTAGTTGTGATATATGACAGCACTGAGCGCGTCTGTCTCTGCATCGAAAGGGTGTAAGTGAATAGAAGAATAAGTGACGATTTTGTAAACACTTGCCTAGTTTAGGTCATCTCCATTCGCGGACCACTAGGGGGCGATGGTGGACCACTAGTGGTCCGCAGACCACACTTTAAGAATTACTGGGTTAGTGTGACATTGTTCCCGAGAGGCGTGTTACAGGCGTGTTTTAGTGAAGCACTGTGGAGCTTCTGGCCCGACAGTGGAAACACAGGCCAGGTGCTACTGGCCCGAGGCTATTAGCCCGGCACGGCCCGTTTAAAGCCCTGGCCCGGGCCTGGCCCGGCAGTGGAAACGCGGCTAATGCAACTTTAGGTCCTGAAGACATAGAGCGAATTGCTGAGAGTTTGCCATCAGTACATGGAATTTTTTTCTGAATTTAGAAGTGCATTGATCAGTGAAATGCGTGTCTACGACATGTCGTTGGCAGAAGTCACACAGCTGATGTCACAAATTCTAACTGAATCTGAATTAAACAGTTTTGAGTCTGCTGTTACTTCTGAACTGCAACATCCCAGAAAAGACAAATTGAGAGAGGGAGTTCTCAGAGTGTTAAAGAACATTGTTGGACCAAAAGTGGACTGGTCAAAGATCACTAGTTGTGTACAGAAGAATGATGAAACTGTTAGTGAGTACACTAAAAAATTTTGTCAGTCAGCTGCCGCATACAGTGGAATAGCAGACACGTCAGAGAAGGTGTTAAATGATAATGGTCCAATAGTTCGCACATGGTTTGATGGTTTTTTGTCAGAGCATAGAAATGCATTGCCTTTCTTAGACTTCACATGGTCTAATAGAACTAGGGAAACTTTAGCTACTTGGGAAAGAGACTCTGATGTCAAAGCAAGAGTTAAAATTGCAGCAGCCTCTTTTAAGGTCAACACAGAGAACCAACAGAAACGTAAATGTCCTAAGAGAGAGGGCAGTTGTTACTACTGTAGTAAGCCTGGACATTGGAGAAAAGAGTGTAGGAAAAACAAAAAGAACTTTAGCCAAGTTAACTATATTACTCAGCTTCTGCTCAGTCTACTTGCTACTCTGAAACAGCCCCTCCCCTCTTCATTAAACTCGTTGGGCAGCTTTTTGAGGTGTTTACCATTTAGGCTGTGAATGCTTAATTTCCCCAGTAACTTACAACAAAGATGAAAGACTTATTTTTGTTTAATAGAACAAAAGGAGAGTGACTGTCTCAGCTTTCCTTTGGGGGACACTGGTTAAGTAAACTCACAGCCTTAAATGTTATTCTACAGTCTAGCCTTTCATCAGTAAAAGTGTTAGGTCAGACTGTAACCGTAAAATGCCCTCATGCAGTGTCCACACTAATGAATCAAGAAAAAGTCAGAAACAAGCCATTAGATCCTAAGTGGTACGGACCACATCAAGTGATGTTGATTACAGCAGCTGCAGTATTGTGTCAGGGAAAGAAAACCTGGACTCATGTGTCATATTGTAAAGTTGTTCCCCCTACAGGGATAGGATAGGACACGGACCAGTGAGGAGCCCAGGGAAGAACCAAATGCAACAGGCTTTGGGGGCCAACCCTTCGGCAAAGTCTTCCCTCATAGGCCTCCCCATCCATTAGTAAATCCTCACCTCATTGTTTCTTTAGGTGTCAAAATAATTAAGAAATAGGGAAAGAAGGAACAACAATAGCAGACTATGAAAAGTTTACAACCCTAGTGTTTGAACAAATTCTGTTCTACTGTCTAGCAGACTCTGAAAAGTTTACAACCATAGTGTTGAATAAATACTGTTCTCCTGTTTTTTGTTTTTCTGTCTTCCTCTGTGCAGATACCACTTGGCTGTCCCAAGACCCATATGCACCGACCTCCTCACCGGTGTATGAAGTCACAACCTTCCAGAAAACAACAAGACCCACTGAAAAGAAAAAGAAAAAACACACAACGCAGAGACCCACATACGGAACCTTCAGTCATCCATCAACAAGATCAAGACTTGGTCTTTCAGCAAAATTACACCAAATGACTGAAGATAATTCTTCATGGTTCGGAAACTTGTTAGGTAAACTGTGAATGTGGATAAAGGAAATAGCAATTCTGCTGTTGTTTCTCCTACTAGCGTACTATCTATGCATCCACAGTATCAAGTGTTTCATCCAACAAATGAATCACGCCTCTCACGAGAAAATCCCAGTTCCTACCAGAAAAGACTATTACCCGTAAGAACTTCACGGACCTTAATTGCATGTTTTGTTTCTGTGTCAGCATGCAATTGCAGAAACAACACAGAACACGGAGCATGTGCCTTTAACAATCACAAGTTACAAAAATGAACTTTTAAGTGTTTAAATTTGTATATAATGTGAGAGTTATTAGAACTCTCAAAGGGGCAATTGAAGGGTTACAAATTTAAGAATATGTTTAATTTATATTCCAATACCAAAGTATATAAACTGAGAATGTTCTGTTTGTTGAAGTTAGCATTTCAGGTTAGGATGATAATGATATCAGCTGTGAAGCAGTTTCCAGCAAGAGAATCTGGCAAATCCTGTCTTTCTGTATTTGTCAGATTACTGATACTCTTAATATTGCTTCTTCCTGATATTCCTGTTTCTCTCTATTGTAAGCAGATTACTGAAACTCTTGGTCCTGTTCTTGAGTTTCACTGTTTGAATAGGTATGCGGATTGGATTAGGAGTTTCCTAAACCTGTTTATGTCATTTACATGCTTTGTAAATCCCTCCCCTTTGTAATGTTATAAATGTAAGGCAATGTTTTCCCTTAGTCAGACTCGAGACGAGAGAGCTTTGAAGACTACAGCAATGAACAAGCTTGTGTGCTTCAATAAAGAATCCTGCTTAAAGACACAATCCGAGTCTCCTAGTCTCCGCTTCTGATTTTTCTACACTTTAAAAGAAAACAGATCACAACACCCTTAATCAAACATTTTATCAAGCATTTGTTGTTTCCTAAAACTTTTCTTACAAAACCCATATCCCAATCTGTACAAACATACAGTAGTCTCAAAGTCTTAATAATTCACAAGATTTAACAAGTTGTTGTCACGGTTTATAAATTCATTGGCTCCTTCTAGTCTCGTGTTTCTGTTGTTTTATGTGTGGGTGTGTGTGAGTGGGCGGCTCCACTCTGATCAGGAAGATCAGTGATCCAGCTGATCGCAATCATCTCCCCAGCTGCTGCCTATCTTCTCACCTTTAAATACTCACCGAACTTTCCTCTCATTGTCAGATCGTTGCTTGTTGTTCCTCGTGTTTGATCCGGTTCCCGTCATCGTCTTGTCCTGTTTCCAGTCTGGTTCCACGGTTCGTCTCACTTCTGGATTTCGTCACTCTGCACTATGGCACTTCACTCTGGATTACTGACCATCTTGTCCCTGCGTTACCAGCTTGTTGTGTGTGTTCTCTGACTTTTCCTGTGTCAACATTAAACGAGTTTTACTTGCACTTTTGCTTCCGCATCTTCTATCGTGATAGAAAGATCTGACCAGCGATGGAAGCAGCAGGTGAATCACCGACGTTGGATGATTTCGTCCAGTCTTCAGCGTATGGAGAATCAAGAGAGGAACTTGAATGATACGGCGCGCGCCGTGCAGGCGCTGGTGACGCAGGTGTCCGAGCTCACCCAGCAAATACAACAGCTACGAGCTCCCACTGCGCCACCCACACCAGCCGTTCCCCCCGGACCATCAGAGAGCGCATCCCAGTTAGAACCTCGACTACCAGTCCCGCAACCCTATGACGGTGAGCCCAGCTTTTGTAGAGCATTTCTGAACCGTTGTTCTATGCACTTCTCGTTGCAGCCTCGGACTTTTTCACACGAACCTGCCAAGGTGGCATTCGTGCTGACCCTGCTGACTGGGAAAGCCGCTCTCTGGGGAACGGCTGTGTGGGAGAACCAGGATCCGTGCTGCGCCTCGTTCCTGACACTCGCCGCCGAGATGAGGAGAGTATTCGACCGCGCGGTCGCGGGGAGAGAGGCAGCAAGAATGCTCGCTGAGCTGAAACAGGAGGAGAGATCGGTATCAGATTACTCAATTCAGTTCAGGACCCTGGCGGCAGAGTGTCACTGGAACGAGGAGGCGCAGTGGGACATGTTCCTGCATGGGCTGGCTGACCGCGTTCAAAGGGAGATCTACGCCCTGGACCTGCCCACGTCTTTGAATGGACTTGTGGACCTGGCGCTTCGAGTAGACGCACGACTGACCAGAAGTGAACGTCGGACTCTACACAGCCGGGTTCCGGAGGGTACTGAGAACCAGCGGTCCAGCGGCGGGAACGCGGTCAGCCCTACCTACGATCACGAGCCCATGCAGGTGGGGCGAGCTCGGCTTTCCCGGGAGGAGAAGGAGAGGCGGAGATCCCAAGGCCTTTGCCTTTACTGCGGGGCCGCGGGACACTTTGCATATAGTTGTCCGGTAAAAGGCCAAGCCCGGCAGTAAGCATGAGGCTACTGTCGGGTGGGATCTCCGCCGAGAAGACCTCATCAACATCTACGCTCCTCCCGGTAAGACTAAGATGGTCAGTACACAAACAGGACTGTCAAGCACTGGTGGATTCAGGGGCAGAAGGTAACTTTATGGACCATTCATTTGCACGTAAATTTCAGATTCCCCTTTTCCCGCTCACCAGTAGGATATCTGTACATGCACTCAACGGTCAAGACCTTCCCACCATCTCCCTCATCACCGGACCAGTCGCACTTACCACTTCAGGCAACCACACCGAGACACTTTCCTTCTACATATTGGACTCCCCACTCGCATCTGTTGTCTTAGGACACCCCTGGCTCCTCAAGCATAACCCAAGAATTGACTGGCAGCAGAAATCTGTGATGGAGTGGAGTAGTAAATGTTCTGAGTCCTGTCTGGTGTCTGCTTGTTCGTCTGTTGTTGTTTCTACGTTTCAGGAGGAGGCAGTGGATTTATCTAACGTGCCCGCGGAGTACCTAGACCTGAAGGAGGTGTTCAGTAAGTCTCGCGCTGCTTCTCTCCCTCCGCATCGTCCCTATGACTGTGCCATAGAGTTAATGTCAGGTAAGTCGCCGCCTAAAGGCAAGTTATATTCGCTCTCTGTTCCAGAGAGGGAGGCTATGGAGAAATATATTTCTGATTCTCTAGCAACGAAGTTTATCCGCCCTTCCTCTTCTCCAGCGGGGGCGGGGTTCTTTTTTGTGGGGAAGAAGGATGGCTCACTGCGACCTTGCATTGATTACCGAGGGTTGAACAGCATCACGGTAAAGAATACCTATCCTTTGCCGGTGATGTCTTCAGCTTTCGAGAGGTTGCAGGGAGCATCGGTCTTCACTAAATTGGACTTAAGAAACGCTTATCATTTGGTTCGCATCAGGGAGGGGGATGAATGGAAGACTGCTTTTAACACCCCTAGGGGGCACTTTGAATATTTGGTCATGCCGTTTGGGTTGTCCAACTCCCCAGCAGTCTTCCAGGCACTCGTCAACGACGTGCTGAGAGATATGGTTGACCAGTTCATATATGTTTACCTGGATGACATATTGATTTTTTCATCTTCTCTCCAGGAACACGTTCAGCACGTCCGACGAGTGCTTCAGAGGTTGCTAGAGAATGGGCTTTTTGTCAAGGCGGAGAAATGCGTTTTTCATGCACAGTCTGTTCCGTTTTTAGGATTCATTGTGTCGACTGAGGGAATTCGCATGGATCCTGAGAAGGTTAAGGCTGTGGTGGATTGGCCAAGTCCAGAATCCCGTAAGGCCCTACAGAGGTTTCTGGGGTTCGCCAATTTTTACCGGCGGTTTATTCGCAATTTCAGCCAACTAGCCGCTCCTCTGACCGCCTTGACCTCCCCCAGAACTACGTACAGGTGGTCAGACGCTGCTGAGGCAGCGTTTGCCAAACGGAAAAGTCGCTTCGTTTCGGCGGCTCCCATCCTCATCGCCCCTGATACATCACGTCAGTTCGTGGTGGAGGTCGACGCGTCAGAGGTGGGGGTAGGTGCAGTGATATCCCAGCGTTCTCCCACAGACGACAGGATGCATCCGTGCGCGTTTTTGTCACATCGATTATCCCCTGCCGAACGTAATTATGACATTGGTAACCGAGAGTTGTTGGCAGTCAAGTTAGCGTTGGAGGAATGGCGTCACTGGTTAGAAGGGTCAGGGGTACCTTTTATCTTCTGGACTGATCATAAGAATTTGGAATACATCAGAACTGCTAAAAGATTGAACTCCAGGCAGGCTCGGTGGGCACTTTTTTTCGGACGTTTTGACTTTACTCTCTCGTACCGCCCGGGTTCTAAGAACATCAAACCCGATTCTTTGTCGCGCATTTTTGATCGCTCCGAACACACGTCTACTCCCGAGTGCATTTTGCCGGAGAATCTATTCATCTCCACACTCGTATGGGAGGTCGAATCGAGGGTCAGAACGGCCCTAGAAGGGGTAACGCCTCCGCCCGGTGGCCCACCGAATCGTTTATTTGTGCCAGAGGGATTACGGTCTGACGTCATTCAGTGGGGTCATTGCTCCAACGTGGCTTGTCATCCAGGAGTTAATCGCACTAGTTTTTTAGTCAAGCAACGGTTCTGGTGGCCACTTATGGCTCGTGACATTCACAGTTTTGTTTTGGCTTGCTCGGTTTGTGCCACTGGTAAGACTTCCAATCGACCCCCAGATGGGTTACTTCAACCGCTGCCTGTCCCTTCGAGACCCTGGTCCCATATCGCGCTAGATTTTATCACCGCCCTCCCACCCTCCCAGGGTAACACGGTTGTTTTAACTGTGGTGGACCGATTCTCGAAGGCGGCACACTTTATTCCCTTACCCAAATTGCCCTCAGCTAAGGAGACAGCGTTGACAGTCGTTGATCACGTCTTTCGATTACATGGCCTCCCGATAGACGTGGTCTCCGACAGAGGACCCCAGTTTGTGTCCAAATTTTGGCGAGAGTTTTGTAGGTTACTGGGAGCGACTGTTAGTCTGTCCTCAGGGTTTCATCCCCAGAGCAATGGCCAAACCGAGAGAGCCAACCAGGATTTGTAAAGGGTGTTGCGATGTTTGGTTTCCAAGAACCCTTCCTCATGGAGTCAACAACTGTCTATGGTGGAGTACGCCCACAACACATTACCAGTGTCATCCACGGGTCTATCTCCGTTTGAATGTAGTTTAGGGTACCAGCCACCAATTTTTCCCAGTCTGGAGTCCGAGGTCGCGGTTCCCTCCGCTCACGCTTTCATCCAGAGGTGTCACCGCACATGGACTAGAGCCCGTGAGACTCTACTCCAGGTGGGGGCGCGCACCAAGGCCAAGGCCGATCGCCACCGGTCGAAGCCTCCCGTATACGTCGTCGGTCAAAAAGTGTGGCTTTCTACTAAGAATATTCCTCTCCGCTCCGTCTCGAATAAACTTGCTCCCAAATTTATTGGCCCGTTTACTGTCACCAAAATCATTAGTCCGGTGGCAGTCCGCCTCAACTTGCCTCCAGTGTACAGGAGGATTCATCCCGTCTTTCATGTTTCTAAAATTAAACCCGTGTTTCACTCTCACATTAATCTGCCAGTCCCGGTTCCTCCACCGCCGCGTCTCGTAGAAGGGGAACCCACTTATTCGGTCAACCGTATTCTGGATTCTAGGCGGAGGGGACGCGGATTCCAGTACTTGGTGGACTGGGAAGGTTACGGTCCGGAGGAGAGAAGTTGGGTACCTGCTAGAGACATCCTGGATCACTCCCTTATTGATGATTACAATCGACAGGTAGGGGAGCCTGGGACCGCCAGGAGGCGTTCCTAGGGAAGGGGGTACTGTCACGGTTTATAAATTCATTGGCTCCTTCTAGTCTCGTGTTTCTGTTGTTTTATGTGTGGGTGTGTGTGAGTGGGCGGCTCCACTCTGATCAGGAAGATCAGTGATCCAGCTGATCGCAATCATCTCCCCAGCTGCTGCCTATCTTCTCACCTTTAAATACTCACCGAACTTTCCTCTCATTGTCAGATCGTTGCTTGTTGTTCCTCGTGTTTGATCCGGTTCCCGTCATCGTCTTGTCCTGTTTCCAGTCTGGTTCCACGGTTCATCTCACTTCTGGATTTCGTCACTCTGCACTATGGCACTTCACTCTGGATTACTGACCATCTTGTCCCTGCGTTACCAGCTTGTTGTGTGTGTTCTCTGACTTTTCCTGTGTCAACATTAAACGAGTTTTACTTGCACTTTTGCTTCCGCATCTTCTATCGTGATAGTTGTCAAATTCGTACGATACTCGTACATATTTGTATACTCGTACATAATCGTGCAGCTTTTACTCCTACGGCTGTCATTGGCCACTGCCTCAATTCCTGTACATATTTATTGTGATATTTGTAAATCAGTTGCACTCCTTCTTGGAATGTAGTTGCATGTCCCACACACTGTCAGAAAGTTTATATTAATTGCACTGTATTCTTTAAAATCATTACAAATTGGACCCTGTCTGTTCATGTTCCAATGATACATGATGTCTTTCCACACCTCATAACTTACCTTCACTTGTCACATGACATCAGATACTCAATTATTTTGTCATGATCAGATCAGTTACACTGCTGATAACTGTTCCGTTTGCATGTAAATCGTGTTATTTTTAAACAAATTCATATGAGTATTGCTTTCTATTAAAGACATACTTTTATTCCTAGAAATGCTGTCATATCAGTAAACTTATTACTAGTGGTGGGCCGTTATCGGCGTTGACTTGCTGCGTTAACGTGAGACTCTTATCGGGCGATAAAAAAAAAATATCGCCGTTAATAAGTTGGGTTGGGAGCTGGGTCTATACTACGCAAGCTATGATGACTTTCACCTTGATATTTTAGCGTCAAACTACGATGTAGTACATTTACATTTAATGTAAACAAGCTGCTTTGCTTTGCGTTGCTTGAAAAGCTTGCGCGCCAACGTCATTCATCAGGGTTTCTGCACACTTTTTTAATTCAAATTGAAGGCTTTTTAAGACTCAAAGAAATTGTTGATTTAACTTATATAAACTTAATATCACATTTGCTATTGTGGACGGGAAAACGGCCCTCTTGCTGATGTGATATTGTATGATAACAACATAATATGATATATAGCCTATAAGACAAAAACCCGGGACATGTCTATAACTGCACACACGTCACGCAGTGGAAGCACGAGACACAAAAGCGATGTCACCTCACAGTGCCTCGTACATCGTTAAAACAATGATTACAATAGCATAATAGACAATATACAATCGCACACCACTACGCACATCAATGCGGACGGGACTCGACGCGCTGCGAGCCTGCGACTCATGTTGCTTTAAGTGCATCATTCTGCACTCGGGATGCGCATAAGCGCTTTGTGCCGCACTGTATTGGAGCCTTTCATATCATAATACTAATTTGCGCAATGAAATATTATTATTTCACACAGAGTTATAGAAATTCTACTTATATTTAAAAAAAAAAATGGTGGTCTAATGCGGAACCTGGAAACCCGTTCTCAAAGACTTACTTTTAGTAATTTTTTGGGTAGCACACATTTTTTGGGTAGCACACATATATCTGCCTTCGGCAGAATTCAAATCAGCCATTTTAATCTAGATGAATCTAGATTAATTCCAAGATTACAGTGAGATTAATCTAGATTAAAAAAATTCATCTATGCCCACCACTACTTATTACATAAAAATACATTTAACATTATGCAACACTTTACAGAAATAAATCCTACAGTTATATTTAAACTTTCTACTTGCATGTAATGTAATAAACTTACCTTCCTTTCTGTCTTGCAGGATTACTCAGTTCTTTTTAAGATCTCTACAATATCGAACTCTACAACTCTTTTAAGAGCCAACCCTCCTAAGAGCTACTAGTGAGTCGCAGCGAATCTTGCCGTGATCAGCTCTTCCCAGGTAAAGTTCCTAGAAGATTTCAATCAGTATTTACTCATCAAATGCTCTCTCCTAAATCGTATGGTAAATTAACTTATTTATAACTGTGTTAATCGATATGTTTCAAGAACAATAGTAATTGCATATAGAAAGTAAGTGGAGACTTTCTTGTTTTACAGCAGAGAAGGAAGACCAGTCCTTATATCAATGCAAGTGTGGCATAAGCGGTAGGGATGCACCGATACCGATACCAGTATCGGTATCGGTATCGGGCCCGATACCAAGCTCATGTACTTGTACTCGTAAAAATACCCCGATACCAAAGACCAATACCTCACGTGACGTAACTGACAGAACGTTCCAGTGCACACAGAGACACCAGCCGCAGCAGACACAATGTCAGCCTCAGCAGTGTGGAAATATTTCAAAATCAATGATGACGACCCACGCATGTCAATCTGCACGCTTTGTGCTGCATTAACCCCCTGGGGTCTGCTCTCGCGCTGGCGCGATTGTCTTGCTTTTTTTCTTATCAGTGCAAAATAGACTCAAATAACTCCATCTATTTTTGTCATACAGGCAAGTGTTTTACATCATTCAAAACTGTTAAATGTCGTCTTTTATTTGTGTACACTCATAATAAAAACAAAATGTTGTGTTTTTCATAAAATAAAGAAAATAAACATGATGCGCATTCTGCCGTCTCTCTCAATGTGAAGCTCATTCTGAAACGCGACAGAACATTATCTGTAACTCAGTAAATGTTTGTCACACAGACCTGAAACGTATGTCTTTACAACGCTTTGAGTCTCTATTTTTAAATGATGTAAATCATATCAAAAACAAATTTTCTCTGTTTAAGTAATTCGTATGAAAGCAACGACATGTACAGTTTCTCCAGCCTGAGCTCATTAACGTTAATGTGACCACGCCCACGCGCAACAGCTGCTCGCATACTAATGAGCCATGTGGAGGAACGTTACACTCTCAAAACAGATAATCCCCGACTTCAGTCTTCAGTCCTGCTCTGCGTTTCACAAGAGTGGAATACTGTGCTGTTTATCTTGGATTTACCTCAGAAGAGTTAGAAGAATACGATTTGATTATGAGAACGATTTTTAAGGTAAGACATGTTATTGTTTGTAGCATGTTAGCAGCATGTTATTGTTGCATAAACTTGTAGCTACTAGTTAAACTGGTGCTAGACTAAAATGTATGTTATAAAATGTGATTGGAGTAAAACATGAAGCCTAATGCTAAATGTATATACATAAAAGGCTACGAATGTTTTTATGTTCGATAATTAAACACAGCACGATATAACAGAAGGCTCGTATGATTGTGAATATTATAATGTTTAGACCTGTGTTTATTGTTAAATACTGTGTTAGTGGAATGTGGATATCTGCTCACACATAGATATGTATAATTATGTAAGAATAATGCTTCATAATTTGGTCCAGCTCGATCGCATTCAGTAAATGTTTGCACGCGCTGAGTTTGAGCAGAGGTTTGAGTCACGCGCGCTGTGGGTTTGAAAAACAAAACAAAACAAACATTAGGCTTCATGTTTTTACTCCAGCAATCTCATTTCATAACGTCGTAACGAATGGAAACGTTTGAAGCAACATGATAATCCATATAGTTTTCTCTAATGTAGTGTTACTGAACTTTTTAGTGATTTATAGGCTATTGTTATTATTTCATGCAGCCCTACACATATACCTGATAATCCATATAGTTTTCTCTAATGTAGTGTTACTGAACTTTTTAGTGATTTATAGGCTATTGTTATTATTTCATGCAGCCCTACACATATACCTAAGGCACAACACACTTGGGAGTTCATATATATATATAGTGTATGTATGTATTTAGTACATTTCATAATTTGAACCACAAAAATCTAAAATAGTTTCTCCTGATATCAGCATGTTCACAGCTGTTTTTTGTTTTTTCTAAAAAATGTTTTTACAGGGACCAGCACTGAGTCCAGCTGACATTCACGTGAGTCTCTGTACATGAACATGAACATGTAAATAGTTAAAAAAATCATACATTGTGATTTCTGGATTTTATTTTTAGATTATGTCTCTCACAGTGGACATGCACCTACGATGACAATTTCAGACCCCTCCATGATTTCTAAGTGGGAGAACTTGCAAAATAGCAGGGTGTTCAAATACTTATTTTCTTCACTGTATATATACACACTCACCTAAAGGAATAATAGGAACACCTGTTCAATTTCTCATTAATGCAATTATCTAATCAACCAATCACATGGCAGTTGCTTCAATGCATTTAGGGGTGTGGTCCTGGTCAAGACAATCTCCTGAACTCCAAACTGAATGTCAGAATGGGAAAGAAAGGTGATTTAAGCAATTTTGAGCATGGCATGTGTAAGGCTGAAATAGGTGGCTGAAGTTGGAAATTAACATTTGACCTCCCCCCTCTTCCTTGAGACAAATGTCTCACCTTATCCACACCATTCTTTCTCTCAGAGAGTGTATATATATGGTTTTAATGTGAATGATGATCATTGAAGGAATGTGTTTAGTATCATTTTAAAGGTCTCAGTGCGACTGGTACAATGGTCTCATTCCCAAAGAGTAAAACACAAGGTACTAAGGTTTTTAAGAGTTTAGAGATAACTGACTCAAAGAAAGGCAAATGGTCTTTTTTCCCCCACCCCAAGAGGTGTAACTTAATGCAAATTAGCAGGTTTTCCATGTGAAAAGATTCTGGCTATTTAATGGACTGCAGTGAAAGGCTCGAGGCTTCTCTGTAATTCTGAGAGCCCATGAGGTTGAGTGTCCAAAACTCAGCCTCATGTATTTCTTAAAATGTTGGGTTTGCATTTCTCTTATCCTAGAGCATTCGATGTTATTGTATTGATTATCTTTGAACTGATTGTGAAATTGGCATGATACTTTACCCAACATAATAAATTGTTACATTTGATTATTCTAATTGACTTTGACATTGTTCATTTAGCTAATGGTTACAAGGAATAGTCAAACACTCGCTCACATTTAATGATGCACAGATATCATTAAAACCTTTTCATTTTTGGAGTCAGATGAAATAACGAGTTAATACATATGAGAAAGTGTATTGCATTTAATCTAAAATCCCTTTAGCCTGGAAAGGACGGAACATGCGCGAGACCTTCGCCGCTGATCGTATGCCGCCATTGGATCGATTTAGCGGGGACTTACACATGGTTGTTGGTATGGTGGAACATTGTATGGTGAGTATTTCACAATCTGCTCAGTTACTGGGATTTTCACGCACAACCATTTCTAGGGTTTACAAAGAATGGTGTGAAAAGGGAAAAACATCCAGTATGTGGCAGTCCTGTGGGCGAAAATGCCTTGTTGATGCTAGAGGTCAGAGGAGAATGGGCCGACTGATTCAAGCTGATAGGATAGCAACTTTGACTGAAATAACCACTCGTTACAACCAAGGTATGCAGCAAAGCATTTGTGAAGCCACAACACGCACAACCTTGAGGCGGATGGGCTACAACAGCAGAAGACCCCACCGGGTACTACTCATCTCCACTACAAATAGGAAAAAGAGGCTACAATTTGCAAGAGCTCACCAAAATTGGACAATTGAAGACTGGAAAAATTTTTCCTGGTCTGATGAGTCTCGATTTCTGTTGAGACATTCAGATGGTAGAGTCAGAATTTGGTGTAAAAAGAAAGAGAACATGGATCCATCATGCCTTGTTACCACTGTGCAGGCTGGTGGTGGTGGTGTAATGGTGTGGGGTATGTTTTCTTGGCACACTTTAGGCCCCTTAGTGCCAATTGGGCATTGTTTAAATGCCACGGCCTAGTTTCTGACCATGTCCATCCCTTTATGGCCAACATGTACCCATCCTCTGATGGCTACTTCCAGCAGGATAATGCACCATGTCACAAAGCTCAAATCATTTTAAATTGGTTTCTTGAACATGACAATGAGTTCACTGTACTAAAATGGCCCCCACAGTCACCAGATCTCAACCCAATAGAGCATCTTTGGGATGTGGTGGAACGGGAGTTTCGTGCCCTGGATGAGCATCCCACAAATCTCCATCAACTGCAAGATACTATCCTATCAATATGGGCCAACATTTCTAAAGAATGCTTTCAGCACCTTGTTGAATCAATGCCACGTAGAATTAAGGCAGTTCTGAAGGCAAAATGGGGTCAAACACAGTATCAGTATGGTGTTCCTATCACTCCTTTAGGTGAGTGTACATACACCTAGGTCACAACTGATATAGAACATAAACTTTAAGTCTTTAGACTTGCTACAATACATATATAAGATCTCATTAAACGAAAAATAAACACAACTGTAGGCTACTATTTAAATCCATTGCTGGACTGTCATGTTTCCTGTCTTGTGTTCTTCTTGTCTTGTGTTGACTTTTGTTATTTCCTGTTCTGTGCTGTCATGTTGCGTGTTGTCGAGAGGCCTGGGAGAAGTTAGGAAGACTCAGTACAGTGGAATGTTTTTTCAAAATGCCAGTGGTGGTTTATTTTAGAAGCAGCAGCTCACAAGGTGCAGTCCACATGAAGGACAAAAAAAAAAACAAAGAAACAAAAAAATAAAATAAAACTTAATGCAACATATACTGGTGCTAAAACAAAAAGAAAAAATGCTGTGAGCAGCAAAAACTGGCACTAAACAATGCCTAGTGGCACATCCACCAAATCATCAGCATGTCTCACCTCAAACATGTTCAATCAGTTTGCACAGTATACACAGGAATGCAACTGCTCTCAAACTAGATCTAACAATGGTTTAAATACACAAGTTTCCCGCCACACTAGTGGGACGAACCATTGTCACGGGGTGGAACCTTTCCCTGTAACACTCACTGAAGTCCACAGCAAATCATTGCCACACAAATACAACTAATGTCCATTAACTGATTTCTACATGCAATAATCATAATACAAACATGCATAACATACAATGACAAACTCAAACATTTAACACCTCACAGCACTCATGTCTCTCTCCAACTTGCAACATGGTACGTTCTGGTTATGCGCACTACCAGAACCCACCTCCAAAACACTGGGTCAGACAGGTAAGATCTAACCTGTGCTATAATATGCAAATGTATACAATAAAGAAATAGTTTAAAACAAACAATGACTCTGTTATCATTTAAAACATTTACACATTAAACACTTAATGTTGGAATTGTCCATCCACATATACATAGTCAACACATAATACATACTACACTATTCCTGCACTCCACACACAAAGTAAATTCAAAATATCACCAGGCTGGCACACTAGTGATGATGTCATTGACCTGGTTCATCATCACATACCCCCCTCCTCAAGACAGCCACTCTTCAAGAGAGGCGTGACAAAAAGTCTGCAAAAACGTTCAATGTTCCAGCCCTATATTGGACTTTGAACTTAAAAGGTTGGAGGGAAAGATACCACCGTGTAATTCTTGCATTACTGTCTCTCATTTTATTGATCCAATGCAAAGCCCTATGATCAGTCTCCAGCACAAAGTCTTTGCCAATCAAATAATATTTTAAAGTGTCCAGGGCCCATTTAATGGCCAGAGCCTCTTTTTCAACGGTTGAATAGTTAGTCTCACGAGGAAACAGCTTCCTGCTAATGTGCTGCACTAGGTGTCGATCTTGTCCATCACCCTGTAACAGTACTGCACCCCAATCCCAGTCCAGATGCATCTGTTTGAACTACAAAAGGAAGGTCAAAGTTTGGGCTCTGTAGGACAGGGTCTTTACACAGACAAACCTTAATATCTTGAAAAGCTTGCTCACACTCCGATGTCCACTTGACTTTTATGGGACTACTCTTCCTTGTAAGGTCAGTTAACACTGTGGCTCTGCTTGCAAAATTGGGAACAAATCTCCTGTACCAGCCCACCAAGCCCAGAAATGATCGAACACTTTTCTTCGTTGTTGGGGGTGCACATGACAAGATAGCTTGCACTTTATCTACCTGAGGCCTGATTGATCCTCCTCCCACGACGTAGCCTAAATACGAGACTTCCTGCTTGGCAATCTGGCACTTTTTGGCATTGACAACCAAACCTGCGTGATGGATCTTATTGAACACTTCAGCGAGATGCTTTAGATGTTCTTCCCACGAATCGCTGAAAATGACAATGTCATCTACACTCACCGGCCACTTTATTAGGTACACCTGTCCAACTGCTCGTTAACACTTAATTTCTAAGCAGCCAATCACATGGCGGCAACTCAGTGCATTTAGGCATGTAGACATGGTCAAGACAATCTCCTGCAGTTCAAACCGAGCATCAGTATGGGGAAGAAAGGTGATTTGAGTGACTTTGAACGTGGCATGATTGTTGGTGCCAGAAGGGCTGGTCTGAGTATTTCAGAAACTGCTAATCTACTGGGATTTTCACGCACAACCATCTCTAGGGTTTACAGAGAATGGTCCGAAAAAGAAAAAACATCCAGTGAGCGGCAGTTCTGTGGGCGGAAATGCCTTGTTGATGCCAGAGGTCAGAGGAGAATGGCCAGACTGGTTCGAGCTGATAGAAGGGCAACAGTGACTCAAATAACCACCCGTTACAACCAAGGTGGGCAGAAGAGCATCTCTGAACGCACAGTACGTCGAACTTTGAGGCAGATGGGCTACAGCAGCAGAAGACCACACCGGGTGCCACTCCTTTCAGCTAAGAACAGGAAACTGAGGCTACAATTTGCACAAGCTCATCGAAATTGGACAATAGAAGATTGGAAAAACGCTGCCTGGTCTGATGAGTCTCGATTTCTGCTGCGACATTCGGATGGTAGGGTCAGAATTTGGCGTCTACAACATGAAAGCATGGATCCATCCTGCCTTGTATCAACGGTTCAGGCTGGTGGTGGTGGTGTCATGGTGTGGGGAATATTTTCTTGGCACTCTTTGGGCCCCTTGGTACCAATTGAGCATCGTTGCAACGCCACAGCCTACCTGAGTATTGTTGCTGACCATGTCCATCCCTTTATGACCACAATGTACCCAACTTCTGATGGCTACTTTCAGCAGGATAATGCGCCATGTCATAAAGCTGGAATCATCTCAGACTGGTTTCTTGAACATGACAATGAGTTCGCTGTACTCAAATGGCCTCCACAGTCACCAGATCTCAATCCAATAGAGCATCTTTGGGATGTGGTGGAACGGGAGATTCGCATCATGGATGTGCAGTCGACAAATCTGCGGCAACTGTGTGATGCCATCATGTCAATATGGACCAAACTCCCTGAGGAATGCTTCCAGCACCTTGTTGAATCTATGCCACGAAGAATTGAGGCAGTTCTGAAGGCAAAAGGGGGTCCAACCCGTTACTAGCATGGGGTACCTAATAAAGTGGCCGGTGAGTGTACATATATATATATATATATATTAGGGCTGGGTATTCACACAAATTTCACACAAATTTCACAATTTGATTCGATTTCGATTCACAAGCTTGCAATTCGATTCGATTTCGATTATGATTCGATTCAATATTAATTATTTTGGATATCAGTTACAATAAATGGCAAATTTTCTCAAGGAAATCAAATCTCTTAACTAATTCTGTAAACTATGGGAGTCTAGTTGTAGCCTACTAGGCTTCATTAGCCTAATATGAAGGTAATAATTAACTGTTTTGTAGCTATACAAACACTACTTCACAATTCAGTCTTTGTAGCCTAATATGTTTTAGCAATACATTTCTAACATTTATAATGTGTTTAGAATTTTTTAAATATTTATTGCCTTTACAGGGACTTTAAATTACACTTTTATTTATTTTTATAATAAGAAGATTATATGAAATATAAACATTTAAATGGTGGCTGTCATAAAAACTTGCCAGATTTATTCAAATATGCATTAAATATTGAAGCACATTAAGATTATAATGCATATGTAATATGGTGCATATATTTAGCAAAATGCTCCTCTCTAGAGTAAATTTTTCTGGCTGTCTAACGAGTTTAGTCACATGTTGTTTTTCAGAGGTAAATATGACGATACATGACATTACAAGCTGTTTAACTGACGTCTTTCCACGGTTGAAACACTGATTGAGCGAATCAATGTGACATGATACGGATTTCGATAAGTTGTACTCTATCTTTTAACACACTTTCAGATGCTCATTCATGTTTATTTCGCACTGTAACTGGTATTATTAAGGCGGAAGAGAGATCAAAGCGTTCCGCGCTGCTTCTCTTGAGCTGCGCCAGAGCGATCTCGCCACAGCGCCAAAACGGTATTTATGTTTTTGAATTTCGAAAGAAAATGGACGTAATTTGAAAATTTAGACGGTTTCATATCAATAGTGACAAAGGACAAAGATTATTGCGATGTTTTGGATGCGTGCTACAATGTTCCATTCATTCAAATGAAACAGGATGACTAATCGATTCTTGAGATTTAAGAATCGATATCGGTTTGTAAAAATGAGAATCGATTAATATCGAGAAATCGATATTTATTTCCCAGCCCTAATATATATATATATATTAGTGCTGTCAAACGATTAAAATATTTAATCGCGATTAATCGCATTAATGTCATAGTTAACTCGCGATTAATCGCATTTAATCGCACATTTTTATCTATTCTAAATGTCTCTTGATTTCTTTTTGTCCCATTATTTTTTTTCATTTTAATGCTCTTATCAACATGGAAAAGTGGATCGGCTTGCTTTGTGCAAATGTTTTTTATTGAAAACAATATTGGCATATATACTGTTCAATTTCACACTAAAACATTCTCACTTGGAGCAAATAATCTCTCACACAATGTAACACTGTCCATCAATAAAAGGGTGAAAGAAATACTGACGAGGTCCTGATATTGACGAGGGGGCGGAGAATTCGCATCAGCTGTGTGTGTGTGTGTGTGTGTGTGTGCTTGGCCATCATCAAGTGGTATTTCAGACTGGACGTGCTGCGATGATGATAGCTCAGTTCACAACGACAAAACACACAGATCACTTTGGTCTTGTCAATGGAACCATTTGGCAACTTTTTAAAAGTAAACTTTCAATTCAGAATCGTATTGGCATCCAATTCGGCGTCTCGCGCTCGTCATCCACTCAAAACTGGACGTTTTGAACGTTCCTATAACATTCAGAAATAACGTTTTTATAACTTAATGGGAACGTTATGAAAACGTTCTTATAACCTAAAATTGTTAGCTGGGGAAGAGGAGAGATTCGCGATTGCACTGACTGAACACGTTTTAAGTGCAGGCATATTCTCTGAGCGAGCCCAGAGAAAATTCTTACAAGAGCAGCGTGTATCTGAGAGCGCGCGAGGCGCGACTCGAGCAGAGAGATTCGCACTCGCGCATCCGGCTCGCAAGCCCAAACAAGTGTGTGCGGCGTGCCTGTTGTTTTGTTTCCGGTCTAGCTAGATCCGCTTGCGCTTTCAAAACATCCTCGCGCGGCGCAAGCCATTGAAATGAATGGGTTTCATAGTGCAGCGCCGCGCATGCCGCGTCCTGGTGCAAAAGCATGTGAAAAAAAACTACAAAGTTTGCTAGGCCAAAAAGACCGTTAATCGCGCGATAAAAAAATTAACGCCGTTAAAATGGGTTTGCGTTAACGCCGTTAATAACGCGTTTAACTGACAGCCCTAATATATATATATATATATATATATATATATATATACACATACATACACACACATACATATACATACATATACACATACATACATACAAACATATACACACACATACACATGCATATACATACACATACATACACACGTACACATGAGCCTGTATATATATGTGCACTAGACACCAACACATATATACACACACATATAATAATAATAATAGATGACATACTTATAAGCTAGATATGTGCAGTTCATGCCTTAAAAGCCCTTCACACAGATCATACAACGATAATTAAAAGTCTTTCCCAAAAAAAAAAAACGATATACATAGGTCCACAAACATATACATATATAAACCTACACACATAAACAAACATTTATACACCATCACTTACACACACCTACAGATTCTCAAATACATAATAATAGAAATATAAGCAACATTAACAGTATAATTAGGTATACGGACATACCCCACACATACATAATGTGCTAGCTAACTAATAAAATGTAGGATTAAAATGCAAAACAATACCACAAATATATCAGATGTCTTTAACCTAACTATCATATACATTTCCTGCTATATTAATTCAAATTCTAAGTATGTTCACAGGGTACTCAATAGCATTAACCCTCTGGGCTTCTTCGTAAATGGGTTACACTTAGCTTCCTCCCGGTCAAAAACGGACGAAGCCTTAAAATGTAACTTTACTTTTTCCCAGGATAACCATTAAAATATTGTTTTGTTCTATAATATTTTCTGATTATTATTTAGAATTTTTAGAATTTTTTATGATACTTTGCATTAATTATATCATTTTTATGTGCTATTTTTTCCATTAGAATTAATATATATATTTTTATTTTATATTTATTTAATTTTATTTTCAATAAATGCAACATTTCACATCAAAATAGAGTGCCAGCCTAAAAAAAAAAAATGTTCAAGTAGAATAGCGCCATATAGTGGCTTTAAAAAATAGTTAAATGTGTGCAATGTAGGCTGCCTTGTTAAGTGTCACCGGCCCACTGGTGGGCCCAAATCCATTACATTTTTAAAACAGTAATATCCTATACTAAACCTAAGCTAATCGTGACAAACTATATATCATTTGAAAGCTTACAATCTCTAGTTTCCATATTTGGTGATTTATTCTCTAAATAAATTACAGAGGAGACAATTTATCAATTTGCAACAATAATATTTTCATACTCAAGACGTGTTTGGACCTTTGTTTTGAAATAGTGATGAACATGAAAAATCATGAAAGAAGGGTAGAAACCTCAGTTTGTTTTCATGCCAAGAGTTCAAAAGATAGCATCCATTCAATTATTTTAGAAAAAAAGGTCTGAAAGTTTTTAAAATATAAAGAAAAAAATGATAGATTCACCATTTGTGATGTGGCAGCAAGCTATAACGCACATAGCCTACTTGTTGTTTTTATGTGTTTCTTAGAGGTTGAATTCATATCAAAATCTGCCAAACTTCTCATATTACTTCTGAATAGGATGTCTACTTCATAAATTGTATGAAAATTGTGGAAATAATGGTTCATATTACTCAAAACACCCTTATTTGAGCAGTAATGGAGTCTGGTTGTTATCTAGTGAAAAAGTTTGGTACTGCGCCCAAACAAAATCTTACTGAAAGCTCATTTTTTGAGATATCAACCTAAAATTTTAAACACAACTTGTTCAGATTTTTGGCTTTGATTTTTTTGCAGTTTTAGAGTCGCCCAGGTTTTGAAAATATATATTTTATATAAAATATGAATAATTAAATTTTTTACATTGTACATTTTCATAAACTCAAACTTCTATAACTTTTTTTGTTTCACTTTCTTAATTTATTTCACTTCTACAAAAATCTGCCAAATGTCTTCTTTAAAATGAGACCAATCTTATGTCTATATTCCAAAGCATTCTTGAATTACAACCATTTAAGTTCGAAATGTGCATTTTCATGTATATTCAAAAAAATACATAGAAAGGCTTTTTGATTCCTTTTGTTGTTTTGGACATGATTTCTCTATCTTCTTCGTTTTTTTTTTATTTAGATATACATTTATATATTCTAAAAGATGACTATTTTTTAACAGAATTTTTTTAGATAAGTATCAGGTTTTGCATTATGATTACAATTTATTTAATTTATTGTTGAACATGGAATAGATATCAGGAACTCATATGCTAAAATAAAAACAAACAATTATCAAACAGTAAATTGAATTTTTTTTAAAGTACGGTAATAATAATAATAATAATAATAATACATATTATTTGAACTATATAAATAAACTGTAGCCTAATTGTTTTACTTATTACTGCAGATGCAACCAATTCTTGCCAGTTTATCTGTGTGTGAGTGAGTGAGTGAGTGAGTGTGTGTGTGTGTGTGTGTGTGTTGCATTTGAGCGAGAGTCTCTTTTGTATTTTTTATTTATTTATTTTTGCATATTCTCAAAATTTGCTGTTGCAGTCTTACCAGTTAATCTCTCTCTCTCTCTCTCTCTCTCTCTCTCTCTCTCTCTCTCTCTCTCTCTCTCTCTGTGTGTGTGTGTGCATTTGAGTGAGATTTGTTTTTCATTTATTGATTTTATTTTGCATATTCTACAAATTTGCTGTTGCAGTCTTGCCAGTTTATCTGTGTGAGTGAGTGTGTGTGTGTGTGTGCGTGTGTGTGTGCGTGTGTGTGTGTGCGTGTGTGTGTGTTGCATTTGAGCGAGTCTCTTTTGTATTTTTTATTTATTTATTTTTGCATATTCTCAAAATTTGCTGTTGCAGTCTTACCAGTGAATCTCTCTCTCTCTCTCTCTCTCTCTCTCTCTCTCTGTGTCTGTGTGTGTGTCTGTGTGTGTGTGTGGGTGGGTGTGCATTTGAGTGAGATTTTTTTTTCATTTATTGGTTTTATTAAGTTGGCTTGGAAAAGCCAACTTACTGAAATCCTATTTAAACTTATTATTAAGTTGGCTTGGAAAAGCCAACTTACTGAAATCCTATTTAAACTTATTATTATTCTTCTTCTTCTTCTTCTTCTTATTTTTCTTACCCAAAAAATTCTGACTCTAACTCGTCCTAGAGCTTTAACTCTACAAACTCCAAACTCGGGTCAGACCTTCAGACTGTTCTGACTCGGTGTGCTATATCTTTTCAAACTGATTTGACTTTCAGATTTCTTAAAAATTAATATTAAAAATCATAAAAATCCCATTGACTTTCATTGCAACAGTTCAAATTGAGCCAAGACTACGGTGGCCCAGTAGTGAACAACACAAAAACTCAAATCTAAACTCCCTGAAGCCCTAGATTCAATTAAACTACCATTCTATATGTACTAATGAACTTTATCTATCTATCTATCTATCTATCTATCTATCTATCTATCTATCTATATATCTATCTATCTATCTATCTATCTATCTATCTTTCTAACTTATCTTTCTTTCTTTCTAACTAATCTTTCTTTCTTTCTACCTAATCTTTCTTTATTTCTTTCTTTCTTACTAATCGATCTTTCTTTCAAACTAATCTTTCTTTCTTTCAAACTAATCTTTCTTTCTTTCTAACTAATATTTCTTTCTTGCTAACTGATCTATCTTTCTTTCTTTCTAACTAATCTTTCTTTCTTTCTAACTAATCTATCTTTCTTCTTTCTAACTAATCTATCTTTCTTTCTAACTAATCTACCTTACTTTCTTTCTAACTAATCTATCTTTCTTTCTAACTAATCTATCTATCTTTCTTTCTTTCTAACTACTCTATCTTTCTTTCATTCTAACTTTTCTTTCTTTCTAACTAATCTATCTATCTTTCTAACTAATCTCTTTCTTTCTAACCAATCTTTCATTCTTTCTTACTTTCTTTTATTCTTTCTTTCTAACTAATCTATCTTTTTTCTTTCTAACTAATCTTTCTTTCTTTCTAACTAATCTATCTTTCTTTCTTTCTAACTAATCTATCTATCTTTCTTTCATTCTAACTAATCTTTTCTTTCTTTCTAACTAATCTCTATCTTTCAAACTAATCTATCTTTCTAACCAATTTTTCTTTCTTTCTTTCTTTCTTTCTTTTTTTCTAACTAATCTATCTATCTTTCTTTCTAACTAATCTTTCTTTCTTTCTAACTAATCTTTCTTTCTTTCTAACTAATCTATCTTTCTTTCTTTCTAAATAATCTATCTTTCTTTCTTTCTAAATAATCTATCTTTCTTTCTAACTAATCTATCTATCTATCTTTCTTTCTAACTAATCTATCTATCTTTCTTTCTAACTACTTTATCTTTATTTCTAACTAATCTATCGTTCTTTATTCCTTTCTTTCTTTCTTACTAATCTATCTTTCTTTCTTTCTAACCAATCTATCATTCTTTCTTTCTTTCTAACTAATCTTTCTTTCTTTCTAACTAATCTATCTATCTTTCTTTCTAACTAATCTATCTTTCTTTCTTTCTAACTAATCTATCTTTTTTTTCTAACTAATCTATCTATCTTTCTTTCTAACTAATATATCTTTCTTTCTTTCTAACTAATCTATCTTTCTTTCTTTCTAACTAATCTATCTATCTATCTATCTTTCTTTCTAACTAATCTATCTCTTTCTTTCTAACTAACTAGTCTTTCTAACTAATCTATCTTTCTTTCTTTCTTTCTAACTAATCTGTTTCTTTCTTTCTAACTAATCCATCTTTCTTTATATCTTTCTTACTAACTAATCTATCTTTCTTTCTAACCAATCTTTCTTTCTTTCTTTCTTTTTTCATTCTTTCTAACTAATCTATCTTTCTTTCTTTCTAACTAATCTATCTTTCTTTCTAACTAATCTATCTTTCTTTCTAACTAATCTATCTTTCTTTCTTTCTAACTAATCTATCTATCTATCTATCTATCTTTCTAACTAATCTATCTTTCTTTCTAACTAATCTATCTTTCTTTCTAACTAATCTATCTATCTTTCTTTCTAACTAATCTATCTTTCTTTCTTTCTAACTAATCTATCTATCTATCTATCTTTCTAACTAATCTATCTTTCTTTCTAACTAATCTATCTTTCTTTCTTACTAATATTTTTTTCTTTCTTTCTTTCTAACTAATCTATCTTTCTAACTAATCTTTCTTTCTTTCTTTCTTTTTAATTAACTTTCTTTCTTTCTTTCTTTCTAACTAATCTATCTTTCTTTTTCTTTGTAACTAATCTATCTTTCTTTCTTTCTAACTAATCTTTCTTTCTTTCTTACTAATCTTTTTTTCTTTCTTTCTTTCTAACTAATCTATCTATCTTTCTTTCTTTCTTTCTTTTTAATTAACTTTCTTTCTTTCTTTCTTTCTAACTAATCTATCTTTCTTTCTAACTAATCTATCTTTCTTTTTCTTTCTAACTAATCTATCTTTCTTTCTTTCTTTCTAACTAATCTATCTTTCTCACTAATCTATCTTTCTTTCTTTCTTTCTTACTAATATATCTTTCTGTCCTTTTTTCTTTCTAACTAATCTATCTATCTTTCTTTCTTTCTTACTAATCTTTTTTTCTTTCTTTTTTTCTAACTAATCTATCTATCTTTCATTCTTTCTTTCTAACTAATCTTTTTTTTCTTTCTTTCTAACTAATCTATCTTTCTTTCTTTCTAACTTATCTATATTTCTTTCTTTCTTTCTTTCTTTCTTTCTAACTAACTAATCTATCTTTCTTTCTTACTAATCTTTTTTTCTTTCTTTCTTTCTAACTAATCTATCCTTCTAACTAATCTTTCTTTCTTTCTTTTTAATTAACTTTCTTTCTTTCTTTCTTTCTAACTAATCTATCTATCTTTCTTTCTACCTAATCTATATTTCTTTTTTTCTTTTTAATTAACTTTCTTTCTTTCTTTCTTTCTAACTAATCTATCTTTCTTTCTTTCTAACTAATCTATCTTTCTTTTTCTTTCTAACTAATCTCTTTCTTTCTAACTAATCTATCTTTCTTTCTCACTAATCTTTTTTCTTTCTTTCTTTCTAACTAATCTATCTCACTAATCTATCTTTCTTCCTTTCTTTCTTACTAATCTATCTTTCTTTCCTTTTTTCTTTCTAACTAATCTATCTTTCTTTCTTTCTTACTAATCTTTTTTTCTTTCTTTCTAACTAATCCATCTTTCTTTCTCTCTAACTAATCTATCTTTCTTTCTCACTAATCTTTTTTCTTTCTTTCTTTCTAACTAATCTATCTATCTCACTAATCTATCTTTCTTCCTTTCTTTCTTACTAATCTATCTTTCTTTCCTTTTTTCTTTCTAACTAAACTATCTTTCTTTCTTTCTTTCTAACTAATCTTTTTTCTTTCTTTCTAACTAATCCATCTTTCTTTCTTTCTAACTAATCTATCTTTCTTTCTTTCTAACTTATCTATATTTCTTTCTTTCTTTCTCTTTCTTTCTTTCTTTCTTTCTAACTAATCTATCTTTCTTTCTTACTAATCTTTTTTTCTTTCTTTCTTTCTAACTAATCTATCTTTCTAACTAATCTTTCTTTCTTTCTTTTTAATTAACTTTCTTTCTTTCTTTCTAACTAATCTATCTATCTTTCTATCTTTCTTTCTACCTAATCTATCTTTCTTTTTAATTAACTTTCTTTCTTTCTTTCTTTCTTTCTTTCTTTCTTTCTAACTAATTTATCTTTCTTTCTTTCTAACTAATCTATCTTTCTTTTTCTTACTAACTAATCTTTCTTTCTTTCTTTCTAACTAATCTATCTTTCTTTCTCACTAATCTTTTTTTCTTTCTTTCTTTCTTACTAATCTATCTTTCTTTCCTTTTTTCTTTCTAACTAATCTATCTTTCTTTCTTACTAATCTTTTTTTCTTTCTTTTTTCTAACTAATCTGTTTCTTTCTTTCTAACTAATCTTTTTTTCTTTCTTTCTAACTAATCTATCTTTCTTTCTTTCTTTCTTTCTTACTAATCTTTTTTTCTTTCTTTCTTTCTAACTAATCTATCTTTCTAACTAATCTTTCTTTCTTTCTTTTTAATTAACTTTCTTTCTAACTAATCTATCTATCTTTCTATCTTTCTTTCTACCTAATCTATCTTTCTTTTTAATTAACTTTCTTTCTTTCTTTCTTTCTTTCTTTCTAACTAATTTATCTTTCTTTCTTTCTAACTAATCTATCTTTCTTTTTCTTACTAACTAATCTTTCTTTCTTTCTTTCTAACTAATCTATCTTTCTTTCTCACTAATCTTTTTTTCTTTCTTTCTTTCTTACTAATCTATCTTTCTTTCCTTTTTTCTGTCTAACTAATCTATCTTTCTTTCTTACTAATCTTTTTTTCTTTCTTTTTTCTAACTAATCTATGTTTCTTTCTTTCTAACTAATCTTTTTTTCTTTCTTTCTAACTAATCTATCTTTCTTTCTTTCTTTCTTTCTTTCTTACTAATCTTTTTTTCTTTCTTTCTTTCTAACTAATCTATCTTTCTAACTGATCTTTCTTTCTTTCTTTTTAATTAACTTTCTTTCTTTCTAACTAATCTATCTTTCTTTCTTTCTAACTAATCTATCTTTCTTTTTCTTTCTAACTAATCTCTTTCTTTCTTTCTTTCTAACTAATCTATCTTTCTTTCTTTCTTTCTAACTAATCTTTTTTCTTTCTTTCTAACTAATCCATCTTTCTTTCTTTCTAACTAATCTATCTTTCTTTCTTTCTAACTTATCTATATTTCTTTCTTTCTTTCTCTTTCTTTCTTTCTTTCTTTCTTTCTTTCTAACTAATCTATCTTTCTTTCTTACTAATCTTTTTTTCTTTCTTTCTTTCTAACTAATCTATCTTTCTAACTAATCTTTCTTTCTTTCTCTTTAATTAACTTTCTTTCTTTCTTTCTAACTAATCTATCTATCTTTCTATCTTTCTTTCTACCTAATCTATCTTTCTTTCTTTCTTTTTAATTAACTTTCTTTCTTTCTTTCTTTCTTTCTTTCTTTCTTTCTTTCTAACTAATCTATCTTTCTTTCTTTCTTTCTAAATAAAAACTATCTTTCTTTTTCTTTCTAACTAATCTATCTATCTTTCTCTTTCTTTCTACCTAATCTATCTTTCTTTCTTTCTTTTTAATTAACTTTCTTTCTTTCTTTCTTTCTTTCTTTCTAACTAATCTATCTTTCTTTCTCACTAATCTCTTTTTCTTTCTTTCTTTCTAACTAATCTATCTATCTTTCTATCTTTCTTACTAATCAATCTTTCTTTCTTTCTTACTAATTTATCTTTCTTTCTTTCTTTCTTACTAATCTATCTTTCTTTCCTTTTTTCTTTCTAACTAATCTTTCTTTCTTTCTTTCTTTCTAACTAATCTATCTTTCTTTCTTTCTTTCTTTCTCACTAATCTTTTTTTCTTTCTTTCTAACTAATCTATCTATCTTTCTATCTTTCTTACTAATCAATCTTTCTTTCTTTCTTACTAATTTATCTTTCTTTCTTTCTTTCTTACTAATCTTTTTTTCTTTCTTTCTTTCTAACTAATCTATCTTTCTTTCTTTCTAACTTATCTATATTTCTTTCTTTCTTACTAATCTATCTTTCTTTCTAACTAATCTCTTTCTTTCTTTCTTTCTAACTAATCTTTTTTTCTTTCTTTCTTTCTAACTAATCTTTTTTTCTTTCTTTCTTTCTAACTTATCTATATTTCTTTCTTTCTTTCTTTCTTACTAATCTATCTTTCTTTCTAACTAATCTATCTTTCTTTCTTTCTTTCTTTCTAACTAATCTATCTTTCTTTCTTTCTTACTAATCTTTTTTTCTTTCTTTCTAACTAATCTATCTTTCTTTCTTTCTTACTAAACTATAAACTAATTAAACTTTAAACTTCTTTAAACTTCTTCAAACTTATTGGTCCAAACTTTCACAAGCCAACTTAAAGTTTGTCTCGACGAACTTTTTCTAGTTATTAAGTTGGCTTGGAAAAGCCAACTTACTGAAATCCTATTTAAACTTATTATTATTCTTCTTCTTCTTCTTATTTTTCTTACCCAAAAAATTCTGACTCTAACTCGTCCTAGAGCTTTAACTCTACAAACTCCAAACTCGGGTCAGACCTTCAGACTGTTCTGACTCGGTGTGCTATATCTTTTCAAACTGATTTGACTTTCAGATTTCTTAAAAATTAATATTAAAAATCATAAAAATCCCATTGACTTTCATTGCAACAGTTCAAATTGAGCCAAGACTACGGTGGCCCAGTAGTGAACAACACAAAAACTCAAATCTAAACTCCCTGAAGCCCTAGATTCAATTAAACTACCATTCTATATGTACTAATGAACTTTATCTATCTATCTATCTATCTATCTATCTATCTATCTATCTATCTATCTATCTATCTATCTATCTATCTATCTATCTATCTTTCTAACTTATCTTTCTTTCTTTCTAACTAATCTTTCTTTCTTTCTACCTAATCTTTCTTTATTTCTTTCTTTCTTACTAATCTATCTTTCTTTCAAACTAATCTTTCTTTCTTTCAAACTAATCTTTCTTTCTTTCTAACTAATATTTATTTCTTGCTAACTGATCTATCTTTCTTTCTTTCTAACTAATCTTTCTTTCTTTCTAACTAATCTATCTTTCTTCTTTCTAACTAATCTATCTTTCTTTCTAACTAATCTACCTTACTTTCTTTCTAACTAATCTATCTTTCTTTCTAACTAATCTATCTATCTTTCTTTCTTTCTAACTACTCTATCTTTCTTTCATTCTAACTTTTCTTTCTTTCTAACTAATCTATCTATCTTTCTAACTAATCTCTTTCTTTCTAACCAATCTTTCATTCTTTCTTTCTTACTTTCTTTTATTCTTTCTTTCTAACTAATCTATCTTTTTTCTTTCTAACTAATCTTTCTTTCTTTCTAACTAATCTATCTATCTTTCTTTCTTTCTAACTAATCTATCTATCTTTCTTTCATTCTAACTAATCTTTTCTTTCTTTCTAACTAATCTCTATCTTTCAAACTAATCTATCTTTCTTTCTAACCAATTTTTCTTTCTTTCTTTCTTTCTTTCTTTTTTTCTTTCTAACTAATCTATCTATCTTTCTTTCTAACTAATCTTTCTTTCTTTCTAACTAATCTTTCTTTCTTTCTAACTAATCTATCTTTCTTTCTTTCTAAATAATCTATCTTTCTAACTAATCTATCTATCTATCTTTCTTTCTAACTAATCTATCTATCTTTCTTTCTAACTACTTTATCTTTATTTCTAACTAATCTATCGTTCTTTATTCCTTTCTTTCTTTCTTACTAATCTATCTTTCTTTCTTTCTAACCAATCTATCATTCTTTCTTTCTTTCTAACTAATCTTTCTTTCTTTCTAACTAATCTATCTATCTTTCTTTCTAACTAATCTATCTTTCTTTCTTTCTAACTAATCTATCTTTTTTTTCTAACTAATCTATCTATCTTTCTTTCTAACTAATATATCTTTCTTTCTTTCTAACTAATCTATCTTTCTTTCTTTCTAACTAATCTATCTATCTATCTATCTATCTATCTTTCTTTCTAACTAATCTATCTCTTTCTTTCTAACTAACTAGTCTTTCTAACTAATCTATCTTTCTTTCTTTCTTTCTTTCTAACTAATCTATGTTTCTTTCTTTCTAACTAATCCATCTTTCTTTATATCTTTCTTACTAACTAATCTATCTTTCTTTCTAACCAATCTTTCTTTCTTTCTTTCTTTTTTCATTCTTTCTAACTAATCTATCTTTCTTTCTTTCTAACTAATCTATCTTTCTTTCTAACTAATCTATCTATCTTTCTTTCTAACTAATCTATCTTTCTTTCTTTCTAACTAATCTATCTATCTATCTATCTATCTATCTATCTTTCTAACTAATCTATCTTTCTTTCTAACTAATCTATCTTTCTTTCTAACTAATCTATCTATCTTTCTTTCTAACTAATCTATCTTTCTTTCTTTCTAACTAATCTATCTATCTATCTATCTTTCTAACTAATCTATCTTTCTTTCTAACTAATCTATCTTTCTTTCTAACTAATCTTTCTTTCTTTCTAACTAATCTATCTTTCTTTCTTTCTTTCTAACTAATCTATGTTTCTTTCTTTCTAACTAATCTATCTTTCTTTCTATCTTTCTAACTAATCTATCTTTCTTTCTAACCAATCTTTCTTTCTTTCTTTCTTTCTTTCTTTCTAACTAATCTATCTTTTTTCTTTCTAACTAATCTATCTATCTTTCTTTCTAACTAATCTTTCTTTCTTTCTAACCAATCTATCTTTCTTTCTAACTAATCTTTCTTTCTTTCTTTCTAACTTATCTATCTATCTTTCTAACTAATCTATCTTTCTTTCTTTCTAACTAATCTATCTTTCTTTCTAACTAATCTATCTTACTTTCTAACTAATTTATCTTTCTTTCTTTCTAACTAATCTATCTTTCTTTTTTTCTAACTAATCTATCTTTCTTTCTATCAAATCCATCTTTCTTTGTTTTTTAAATAATCTATCTTTCTTTATTTCTAACTAAGTTATCTTTCTTTCTAACTAATCTATCTTTCTTTCTAACTAATCTATCTTTCTAACTAATCTATCTTTCTTTCTAACAAATCTCTTTCTTTGTTTTTTAACTAATCTATCTTTCTTTCTAACTAATTTATCTTTCTTTCTAACTAATCTATCTTTCTTTCTAACTAATCTATCTTTCTTTCTTTCTAATCTATCTTTCTTTCTTTCTAACTAATCTATCTTACTTTCTTTCTTTCTTTTTAATTAACTTTCTTTCTTTCTTTCTAACTAATCTATCTTTCTTTCTTTCTAACTGATCTATCTTTCTTTTTCTTTCTAACTAATCTATCTTTCTTTCTTTCTAACTAATCTTTCTTTCTTTCTTACTAATCTATCTTTCTTTCTTTCTTTCTAACTAATCTATCTTTCTTTCTTACTAATATTTTTTTCTTTCTTTCTTTCTAACTAATCTATCTTTCTAACTAATCTTTCTTTCTTTCTTTCTTTTTAATTAACTTTCTTTCTTTCTTTCTTTCTAACCAATCTATCTTTCTTTCTTTCTAACTGATCTATCTTTCTTTTTCTTTCTAACTAATCTATCTTTCTTTCTTTCTAACTAATCTTTCTTTCTTTCTTACTAATCTATCTTTCTTTCTTTCTTTCTAACTAATCTATCTTTCTTTCTTACTAATATTTTTTTCTTTCTTTCTTTCTAACTAATCTATCTTTCTAACTAATCTTTCTTTCTTTCTTTCTTTTTAATTAACTTTCTTTCTTTCTTTCTTTCTAACCAATCTATCTTTCTTTCTTTCTAACTAATCTATCTTTCTTTTTCTTTGTAACTAATCTATCTTTCTTTCTTTCTAACTAATCTTTCTTTCTTTCTTACTAATCTTTTTTTCTTTCTTTCTTTCTAACTAATCTATCTATCTTTCTTTCTTTTTAATTAACTTTATTTATTTCTTTCTAACTAATCTATCTTTCTTTCTAACTAATCTATCTTTCTTTTTCTTTCTAACTAATCTATCTTTCTTTCTTTCTTTCTAACTAATCTATCTTTCTCACTAATCTCTTTCTTTCTTTCTTTCTTACTAATATATCTTTCTTTCCTTTTTTCTTTCTAACTAATCTATCTTTCTTTCTTTCTTACTAATCTTTTTTTCTTTTTTTCTAACTAATCTATCTATCTTTCATTCTTTCTTTCTAACTAATCTTTTTTTCTTTCTTTCTAACTAATCTATCTTTCTTTCTTTCTAACTTATCTATATTTCTTTCTTTCTTTCTTTCTTTCTAACTAACTAATCTATCTTTCTTTCTTACTAATCTTTTTTTCTTTCTTTCTTTCTTTCTTTCTAACTAATCTATCCTTCTAACTAATCTTTCTTTCTTTCTTTTTAATTAACTTTCTTTCTTTCTTTCTAACTAATCTATCTATCTTTCTTTCTACCTAATCTATATTTCTTTTTTTCTTTTTAATTAACTTTCTTTCTTTCTTTCTTTCTTTCTAACTAATCTATCTTTCTTTCTTTCTAACTAATCTATCTTTCTTTTTCTTTCTAACTAATCTCTTTCTTTCTAACTAATCTATCTTTCTTTCTCACTAATCTTTTTTCTTTCTTTCTTTCTAACTAATCTATCTATCTCACTAATCTATCTTTCTTCCTTTCTTTCTTACTAATCTATCTTTCTTTCCTTTTTTCTTTCTAACTAATCTATCTTTCTTTCTTACTAATCTTTTTTTTTTCTTTCTAACTAATCCATCTTTCTTTCTCTCTAACTAATCTATCTTTCTTTCTCACTAATCTTTTTTCTTTCTTTCTTTCTAACTAATCTATCTATCTCACTAATCTATCTTTCTTCCTTTCTTTCTTACTAATCTATCTTTCTTTCCTTTTTTCTTTCTAACTAATCTATCTTTCTTTCTTTCTAACTAATCTTTTTTCTTTCTTTCTAACTAATCCATCTTTCTTTCTTTCTAACTAATCTATCTTTCTTTCTTTCTAACTTATCTATATTTCTTTCTTTCTTTCTCTTTCTTTCTTTCTTTCTTTCTTTCTTTCTTTCTTTCTTTCTTTCTTTCTTTCTTTCTTTCTAACTAATCTATCTTTCTTTCTTACTAATCTTTTTTTCTTTCTTTCTTTCTAACTAATCTATCTTTCTAACTAATCTTTCTTTCTTTCTTTTTAATTAACTTTCTTTCTTTCTTTCTAACTAATCTATCTATCTTTCTATCTTTCTTTCTACCTAATCTATCTTTCTTTCTTTCTTTTTAATTAACTTTCTTTCTTTCTTTCTTTCTTTCTAACTAATTTATCTTTCTTTCTTTCTAACTAATCTATCTTTCTTTTTCTTACTAACTAATCTTTCTTTCTTTCTTTCTAACTAATCTATCTTTCTTTCTCACTAATCTTTTTTTCTTTCTTTCTTTCTTACTAATCTATCTTTCTTTCCTTTTTTCTTTCTAACTAATCTATCTTTCTTTCTTACTAATCTTTTTTTCTTTCTTTTTTCTAACTAATCTATGTTTCTTTCTTTCTAACTAATCTTTTTTTCTTTCTTTCTAACTAATCTATCTTTCTTTCTTTCTTTCTTTCTTACTAATCTTTTTTTCTTTCTTTCTTTCTAACTAATCTATCTTTCTAACTAATCTTTCTTTCTTTCTTTTTAATTAACTTTCTTTCTTTCTTTCTTTCTTTCTTTCTAACTGATCTATCTTTCTTTCTTTCTAACTAATCTATCTTTCTTTTTCTTTCTAACTAATCTCTTTCTTTCTTTCTTTCTTTCTAACTAATCTATCTTTCTTTCTTTCTTTCTAACTAATCTTTTTTCTTTCTTTCTAACTAATCCATCTTTCTTTCTTTCTAACTAATCTATCTTTCTTTCTTTCTAACTTATCTATATTTCTTTCTTTCTCTTTCTTTCTTTCTTTCTTTCTTTCTAACTAATCTATCTTTCTTTCTTACTAATCTTTTTTTCTTTCTTTCTTTCTAACTAATCTATCTTTCTAACTAATCTTTCTTTCTTTCTCTTTAATTAATTTTCTTTCTTTCTTTCTAACTAATCTATCTATCTTTCTATCTTTCTTTCTACCTAATCTATCTTTCTTTCTTTCTTTTTAATTAACTTTCTTTCTTTCTTTCTTTCTTTCTTTCTTTCTAACTAATCTATCTTTCTTTCTTTCTAAATAAAAACTATCTTTCTTTTTCTTTCTAACTAATCTATCTATCTTTCTATCTTTCTTTCTACCTAATCTATCTTTCTTTCTTTCTTTTTAATTAACTTTCTTTCTTTCTTTCTTTCTTTCTAACTAATCTATCTTTCTTTCTCACTAATCTCTTTTTCTTTCTTTCTTTCTAACTAATCTATCTATCTTTCTATCTTTCTTACTAATCAATCTTTCTTTCTTTCTTACTAATTTATCTTTCTTTCTTTCTTTCTTACTAATCTATCTTTCTTTCCTTTTTTCTTTCTAACTAATCTTTCTTTCTTTCTTTCTAACTAATCTATCTTTCTTTCTTTCTTTCTTTCTTTCTCACTAATCTTTTTTTCTTTCTTTCTAACTAATCTATCTATCTTTCTATCTTTCTTACTAATCAATCTTTCTTTCTTACTAATTTATCTTTCTTTCTTTCTTTCTTACTAATCTTTTTTTCTTTCTTTCTTTCTAACTAATCTATCTTTCTTTCTTTCTAACTTATCTATATTTCTTTCTTTCTTTCTTTCTTACTAATCTATCTTTCTTTCTAACTAATCTCTTTCTTTCTTTCTTTCTAACTAATCTATCTTTCTTTCTTTCTTTCTTACTAATCTTTTTTTCTTTCTTTTTTCTAACTAATCTATCTTTCTTTCTTTCTTTCTAACTAATCTTTTTTTCTTTCTTTCTTTCTAACTTATCTATATTTCTTTCTTTCTTTCTTACTAATCTATCTTTCTTTCTAACTAATCTATCTTTCTTTCTTTCTTTCTTTCTTACTAATCTATCTTTCTTTCTAACTAATCTCTTTCTTTCTTTCTTTCTAACTAATCTATCTTTCTTTCTTTCTTTCTTACTAATCTTTTTTTCTTTCTTTTTTCTAACTAATCTATCTTTCTTTCTTTCTTTCTAACTAATCTTTTTTTCTTTCTTTCTTTCTAACTTATCTATATTTCTTTCTTTCTTTCTTACTAATCTATCTTTCTTTCTAACTAATCTATCTTTCTTTCTTTCTTTCTTTCTAACTAATCTATCTTTCTTTCTTTCTTACTAATCTTTTTTTCTTTCTTTCTAACTAATCTATCTTTCTTTCTTTCTTACTAAACTATAAACTAATTAAACTTTAAACTTCTTTAAACTTCTTCAAACTTATTGGTCCAAACTTTCACAAGCCAACTTAAAGTTTGTCTCGACGAACTTTTTCTAGTTCTTCTTCTTCTTCTTATTCTTATTTTTCTTACCCAAAAAATTCTGACTCTAACTCGTCCTAGAGCTTTAACTCTACAAACTCCAAACTCGGGTCAGACCTTCAGACTGTTCTGACTCGGCGTGCTATATCTTTTCAAACTGATTTGACTTTCAGATTTCTTAAAAATTAATATGAAAAATCATAAAAATCCCATTGACTTTCATTGCAACAGTTCAAATTGAGCCAAGACTACGGTGGCCCAGCAGTGGACACCAAATAAACTCAAATCTAAACTCCCTGAAGCCCTAGACTCAATTAAACTACCATTCTATATGTACTAATAAACTTATCTATCTATCTATCTATCTATCTATCTATCTATCTATCTATCTATCTCTTTCAACTATCTATCTCTCTTTCTATCTATACATCTCTTTCTTTCTAACTAATCTATTTTTTCTTTCATTCTAACTAATCTATCTTTTTTCTTTCTAACTAATCTATCTTTCTTTCTAACTGATCTATCTTTTTTCTTTCTAACTACTCTATCTTTCTTTCATTCTAACTAATCTTTCTTTCTTTCTTTCTAACAAATCTATTTATCTTTCTTTCTAACTAATCTATCTATCTATCTATCTATCTTTCTTTCTTTCTAACTAATCGAACTTTCTTTCTAACTAATCTATCTTTCTTTCTTTCTAACTACTCTATCTTTCTTTCATTCTAACTAATCTATCTTTCTTTCTAACTAATCTATCTATCTTTCTTTCTAACTAATCTATCTTTCTTTCTAACTAATCTTTCTTTCTTTCTAACTACTCTATCTTTCTTTCATTCTAACTAATCTATCTTTCTTTCTTTCTAACTAATCTATCTTTCTTTCTAACTAATCTATCTATCTTTCTTTCTAACTTATCTATCTTTCTTTCTAACTAATCTATCTTTCTTTCTTTCTAACTACTCTATCTTTCTTTCATTCTAACTAATCTATCTTTCTTTCTAACTAATCTAACTTTCTTTCTAACTAACTAATCTATCTTTCTTTCTTTCTTTCTAACTAATCTATTTATCTTTCTTTCTAACTAATCTATCTATCTATCTTTCTTTCTAATCTATCTTTCTTTCTTTCGAACTAATCTAACTTTCTTTCTAACTAATCTATCTATCTTTCTTTCTTTTTAACTAATCTATCTTTTATTCTAACAAATCTATTTTTCTTTCTTTCTAACTAATCTATTTTTTCTTTCATTCTAACTAATCTATCTTTTTCTTTCTAACTAATCTATCTTTCTTTCTAACTGATCTATCTTTTTTCTTTCTAACTACTCTATCTTTCTTTCATTCTAACTAATCTATCTTTCTTTCTAACTAATCTATCTTTCTTTCTTTCTAACTACTCTCTTTCTTTCATTCTAACTAATCTATCTTTCTTTCTAACTAATCTATCTTTCTTTCTAACTAATCTATCTTTCTTTCTAACTAATCTATCTTTCTTTCTAACTAATCTTTCTTTCTTACTAACTACTCTATCTTTCTTTCATTCTAACTAATCTATCTTTCTTTCTAACTAATCTATCTTTCTTTCTAACTAATCTATCTTTCTTTCTAACTAATCTATATATCTTTCTTTCTAACTTATCTATCTTTCTTTCTAACTAATCTATCTTTCTTTCTTTCTAACTACTCTATCTTTCTTTCATTCTAACTAATCTATCTTTCTTTCTAACTAATCTAACTTTCTTTCTAACTAATCTATCTTTCTTTCTAACTAATCTATATATCTTTCTTTCTAACTTATCTATCTTTCTTTCTAACTAATCTATCTTTCTTTCTTTCTAACTACTCTATCTTTCTTTCATTCTAACTAATCTATCTTTCTTTCTAACTAATCTAACTTTCTTTCTAACTAACTAATCTATCTTTCTTTCTTTCTAACAAATCTATTTATCTTTCTTTCTAACTAATCTATCTATCTATCTATCTATCTTTCTTTTTTTCTAACTAATCGAACTTTCTTTCTAACTAATCTATCTTTCTTTCTTTCTAACTACTCTATCTTTCTTTCATTCTAACTAATCTATCTTTCTTTCTAACTAATCTATCTATCTTTCTTTCTAACTAATCTATCTTTCTTTCTAACTAATCTTTCTTTCTTTCTAACTACTCTATCTTTCTTTCATTCTAACTAATCTATCTTTCTTTCTAACTAATCTATCTATCTTTCTTTCTAACTAATCTATCTTTCTTTCTAACTAATCTTTCTTTCTTTCTAACTACTCTATCTTTCTTTCATTCTAACTAATCTATCTTTCTTGCTAACTAATCTATCTTTCTTTTTTCTAACTACTCTATCTTTCTTTCATTCTAACTAATCTATCTTTCTTTCTAACTAATCTATCTTTCTTTCTTTCTAACTACTCTATCTTTCTTTCATTCTAACTAATCTATCTTTCTTTCTAACTAATCTATCTATCTTTCTTTCTAACTAATCTATCTTTCTTTCTAACTAATCTTTCTTTCTTTCTAACTACTCTATCTTTCTTTCATTCTAACTAATCTATCTTTCTTGCTAACTAATCTATCTTTCTTTTTTCTAACTACTCTATCTTTCTTTCATTCTAACTAATCTATCTTTCTTTCTAACTAATCTATCTTTCTTTCTTTCTAACTACTCTATCTTTCTTTCATTCTAACTAATCTATCTTTCTTTCTAACTAATCTATCTTTCTTTCTAACTAATCTATCTATCTTTCTTTCTAACTTATCTATCTTTCTTTCTAACTAATCTATCTTTCTTTCTTTCTAACTACTCTATCTTTCTTTCATTCTAACTAATCTATCTTTCTTTCTAACTAATCTAACTTTCTTTCTAACTAACTAATCTATCTTTCTTTCTTTCTTTCTAACTAATCTATTTATCTTTCTTTCTAACTAATCTATCTATCTATCTTTCTTTCTAATCTATCTTTCTTTCTTTCTAACTAATCTAACTTTCTTTCTAACTAATCTATCTATCTTTCTTTCTTTTTAACTAATCTATCTTTTATTCTAACAAATCTATTTTTCTTTCTTTCTAACTAATCTATTTTTTCTTTCATTCTAACTAATCTATCTTTTTTCTTTCTAACTAATCTATCTTTCTAACTGATCTATCTTTTTTCTTTCTAACTACTCTATCTTTCTTTCATTCTAACTAATCTATCTTTCTTTCTAACTAATCTATCTTTCTTTCTTTCTAACTACTCTCTTTCTTTCATTCTAACTAATCTATCTTTCTTTCTAACTAATCTATCTTTCTTTCTAACTAATCTATCTTTCTTTCTAACTAATCTTTCTTTCTTACTAACTACTCTCTTTCTTTCATTCTAACTAATCTATCTTTCTTTCTAACTAATCTATCTTTCTTTCAAACTAATCTATATATCTTTCTTTCTAACTTATCTATCTTTCTTTCTAACTAATCTATCTTTCTTTCTTTCTAACTACTCTATCTTTCTTTCATTCTAACTAATCTATCTTTCTTTCTAACTAATCTAACTTTCTTTCTAACTAATCTATCTTTCTTTCTAACTAATCTATATATCTTTCTTTCTAACTTATCTATCTTTCTTTCTAACTAATCTATCTTTCTTTCTTTCTAACTACTCTATCTTTCTTTCATTCTAACTAATCTATCTTTCTTTCTAACTAATCTAACTTTCTTTCTAACTAATCTATCTTTCTTTCTAACTAATCTATATATCTTTCTTTCTAACTTATCTATCTTTCTTTCTAACTAATCTATCTTTCTTTCTTTCTAACTACTCTATCTTTCTTTCATTCTAACTAATCTATCTTTCTTTCTAACTAATCTAACTTTCTTTCTAACTAACTAATCTATCTTTCTTTCTTTCTTTCTAACAAATCTATTTATCTTTCTTTCTAACTAATCTATCTATCTATCTATCTTTCTTTCTTTCTAACTAATCGAACTTTCTTTCTAACTAATCTATCTTTCTTTCTTTCTAACTACTCTATCTTTCTTTCATTCTAACTAATCTATCTTTCTTTCTAACTAATCTATCTATCTTTCTTTCTAACTAATCTATCTTTCTTTCTAACTAATCTTTCTTTCTTTCTAACTAATCTTTCTTTCTTACTAACTACTCTATCTTTCTTTCATTCTAACTAATCTATCTTTCTTTCTAACTAATCTATCTTTCTTTCTAACTAATCTATATATCTTTCTTTCTAACTTATCTATCTTTCTTTCTAACTAATCTATCTTTCTTTCTTTCTAACTACTCTATCTTTCTTTCATTCTAACTAATCTATCTTTCTTTCTAACTAATCTAACTTTCTTTCTAACTAATCTATCTTTCTTTCTAACTAATCTATATATCTTTCTTTCTAACTTATCTATCTTTCTTTCTAACTAATCTATCTTTCTTTCTTTCTAACTACTCTATCTTTCTTTCATTCTAACTAATCTATCTTTCTTTCTAACTAATCTAACTTTCTTTCTAACTAACTAATCTATCTTTCTTTCTTTCTTTCTAACAAATCTATTTATCTTTCTTTCTAACTAATCTATCTATCTATCTATCTTTCTTTCTTTCTAACTAATCGAACTTTCTTTCTAACTAATCTATCTTTCTTTCTTTCTAACTACTCTATCTTTCTTTCATTCTAACTAATCTATCTTTCTTTCTAACTAATCTATCTATCTTTCTTTCTAACTAATCTATCTTTCTTTCTAACTAATCTTTCTTTCTTTCTAACTACTCTATCTTTCTTTCATTCTAACTAATCTATCTTTCTTTCTAACTAATCTATCTATCTTTCTTTCTAACTAATCTATCTTTCTTTCTAACTAATCTTTCTTTCTTTCTAACTACTCTATCTTTCTTTCATTCTAACTAATCTATCTTTCTTGCTAACTAATCTATCTTTCTTTTTTCTAACTACTCTATCTTTCTTTCATTCTAACTAATCTATCTTTCTTTCTAACTAATCTATCTTTCTTTCTTTCTAACTACTCTATCTTTCTTTCATTCTAACTAATCTATCTTTCTTTCTAACTAATCTATCTTTCTTTCTAACTAATCTATCTATCTTTCTTTCTAACTTATCTATCTTTCTTTCTAACTAATCTATCTTTCTTTCTTTCTAACTACTCTATCTTTCTTTCATTCTAACTAATCTATCTTTCTTTCTAACTAATCTAACTTTCTTTCTAACTAACTAATCTATCTTTCTTTCTTTCTTTCTAACTAATCTATTTATCTTTCTTTCTAACTAATCTATCTATCTATCTTTCTTTCTAATCTATCTTTCTTTCTTTCTAACTAATCTAACTTTCTTTCTAACTAATCTATCTATCTTTCTTTCTTTTTAACTAATCTATCTTTTATTCTAACAAATCTATTTTTCTTTCTTTCTAACTAATCCATCTTTTCGTTTTGACTAATCTATCTTTCTTTCTAACTAATCTATCTATCTTTCTTTCTAACTAATCTATCTTTCCTTCATTCTAACAAATCTCTTTCTTTCTTTCTAACTAATCTATCTTTTTTCTTTCTAACTAATCTATCTATCTTTCTTTCTTTTTAACTAATCTATCTTTTATTCTAACAAATCTATTTTTCTTTCTTTCTAACTAAACTATCTATCTTTCTTTCTTTCTAACTAATCTCTTTCTTTTTCTTTCTAACTAATCTCTTTCTTTCTTTCTTTCTAACTAATCTATCTTTCTTTCTCACTAATCTTTTTTTCTTTCTTTCTTTCTAACTAATCTATCTTTCTCACTAATCTATCTTTCTTTCTTTCTTTCTTACTAATCTATCTTTCTTTCCTTTTTTCTTTCTAACTAATCTATCTTTCTTTCTTTCTTACTAATCTTTTTTTCTTTCTTTTTTTCTAACTAATCTATCTTTCTTTCTTTCTTTCTAACTAATCTATCTTTCTTTCTTTCTAACTAATCTTTTTTTCTTTCTTTCTAACTAATCTATCTTTCTTTCTTTCTAACTTATCTATATTTCTTTCTTTCTTTCTTACTTTCTTTCTTTCTTTCATTCTTTCTTTCATTCTTTCTTTCTTTCTAACTAATCTATCTTTCTTTCTTACTAATCTTTTTTTCTTTCTTTCTTTCTAACTAATCTATCTTTCTAACTAATCTTTCTTTCTTTCTTTTTAATTAACTTTCTTTCTTTCTTTCTAACTAATCTATCTATCTTTCTATCTTTCTTTCTACCTAATCTATCTTTCTTTCTTTCTTTTTAATTAACTTTCTTTCTTTCTTTCTTTCTTTCTTTCTTTCTTTCTTTCTAACTAATCTATCTTTCTTTCTCACTAATCTTTTTTTCTTTCTTTCTTTCTAACTAATCTATCTATCTTTCTATCTTTCTTACTAATCAATCTTTCTTTCTTTCTTACTAATTTATCTTTCTTTCTTTCTTACTAATCTATCTTTCTTTCCTTTTTTCTTTCTAACTAATCTATCTTTCTTTTTCTTTCTAACTAATCTCTTTCTTTCTTTCTTTCTAACTAATCTATCTTTCTTTCTCACTAATCTTTTTTTCTTTCTTTCTTTCTAACTAATCTATCTTTCTCACTAATCTATCTTTCTTTCTTTCTTTCTTACTAATCTTTCTTTCTTTCCTTTTTTCTTTCTAACTAATCTATCTTTCTTTCTTTCTTACTAATCTTTTTTTCTTTCTTTTTTTCTAACTAATCTATCTTTTTTTCTTTCTTTCTAACTAATCTTTTTTTCTTTCTTTCTAACTAATCTATCTTTCTTTCTTTCTAACTTATCTATATTTCTTTCTTTCTTTCTTTCTTTCTTTCTTTCTTTCTTTCTTTCTTTCTTTCTTTCTAACTAATCTATCTTTCTTTCTTACTAATCTTTTTTTCTTTCTTTCTTTCTAACTAATCTATCTTTCTAACTAATCTTTCTTTCTTTCTTTTTAATTAACTTTCTTTCTTTCTTTCTAACTAATCTATCTATCTTTCTATCTTTCTTTCTACCTAATCTATCTTTCTTTCTTTCTTTCTAACTAATCTATCTTTCTTTCTTTCTAACTAATCTATCTTTCTTTTTCTTTCTAACTAATCTCTTTCTTTCTTTCTTTATAACTAATCTATCTTTCTCACTAATCTTTTTTTCTTTCTTTCTTTCTAACTAATCTATCTATCTTTCTATCTTTCTTACTAATCAATCTTTCTTTCTTTCTTACTAATTTATCTTTCTTTCTTTCTTTCTTACTAATCTATCTTTCTTTCCTTTTTTCTTTCTAACTAATCTATCTTTCTTTCTTTCTTACTAATCTTTTTTCTTTCTTTTTTTCTAACTAATCTATCTTTCTTTCTTTCTTTCTAACTAATCTTTTTTTCTTTCTTTCTAACTAATCTATCTATCTTTCTTTCTTTCTTTCTAACTAATCTATCTATCTTTCTATCTTTCTTTCTACCTAATCTATCTTTCTTTCTTTCTTTTTAATTAACTTTCTTTCTTTCTTTCTAACTAATCTATCTTTCTTTCTTTCTAACTAATCTATCTTTCTTTTTCTTTCTAACTAATCTCTATCTTTCTTTCTTTCTAACTAATCTATCTTTCTTTTTCTTTCTAACTAATCTCTTTCTTTCTTTCTTTCTAACTAATCTATCTTTCTTTCTCACTAATCTTTTTTTCTTTCTTTCTAACTAAGCTATCTATCTTTCTTTCTTTCTTACTAATCTATCTTTCTTTCCTTTTTTCTTTCTAACTAATCTATCTTTCTTTCTTTCTTACTAATCTTTTTTTCTTTCTTTTTTTCTACCTAATATATCTTTCTTTCTTTCTAACTTATCTATATTTCTTTCTTTCTTTATTTCTTACTAATCTATCTTTCTTTCTAACTAATCTATCTATCTTTCTTTCTTTCTTTCTTTCTTTCTAACTAATCTATCTTTCTTTCTTTCTTACTAATCTTTTTTTCTTTCTTTTTAACTAATCTATCTTTCTTTCTTTCTTACTAAACTATAAACTAATTAAACTTTAAACTTCTTTAAACTTCTTCAAACTTATTGGTCCAAACTTTCACAAGCCAACTTAAAGTTTGTCTCGACGAACTTTTTCTAGTTTTGCATATTCTACAAATTTGCTGTTGCAGTCTTGCCAGTTTATCTGTGTGAGTGTGTGTGTGTGCGTGTGTGTGTGTGTGCGTGTGTGTGTGTGTGCGTGTGTGTGTGTCTGTGTGTGTGTGTGTGCGTGTGTGTGTGTTGCATTTGAGCGAGTCTCTTTTGTATTTTTTATTTATTTATTTTTGCATATTCTCAAAATTTGCTGTTGCAGTCTTACCAGTGAATCTCTCTCTCTCTCTCTCTCTCTCTCTCTCTCTCTCTCTCTCTCTCTCTCTCTGTGTCTGTGTGTGTGTCTGTGTGTGGGTGGGTGTGCATTTGAGTGAGATTTTTTTTTCATTTATTGATTTTATTTAGCATATTCTACAAATTTGCTGTTGCAGTCTTGCCAGTTTATCTGTGAATGTTTGTGTGTTTGTGTGCGTGTGTGTGTGTGTGTGTGGGGTGATCTTATTTGCACTCTTGATGTTCTAGAGTGTCACCCCTTCATTGCTGTACACTTTTTTTCGGCACAGTTGCTGATCTGTAGCTTGTACCAGCAAAAGTTTCTCTGAGTTTTCCTATTTTTTCGTATTTCCCATTCATTTCCTATGTCGGTCATTTTTGACCGGGAGGAAGCTAAGTGTGACTTTTTTTTTTACGACCCTTTAACAAATCAGAATCATCTCCTTGATTTTTTTGTGTGTTCATATAGGTAATACATGAAAAGTCACCAAGTTTCAGCCCGATCCGATCAAGCAAAAAAATGTAACATTTCAAAACGTAACAGTTTTCGGTCATTTTTGACCGAAGAAGCCCAGAGGGTTAATATGCATGGTATGCGTCTTCTACGTAACATAGGTAACTGGTGAGGCTCTAATTCACCTCTCAGGGCACATTAATGTTTAGCGATTCTGTAATGGTACCAAATATTTGTTTGAATTTAGTTAATTTGCATTTGAGGGTAGCTGTCTGTTTTTCTTTAATAATATGATCTATTAATAGCTGTTGCCATTGTGTAATACTGATTTTACTTTTACTTTTCCAATTAATTAGAACTACTTTCTTGGCGATGACTAGAGACAGAAGTAAGGGTGATGCATGTTCCAGTGGAGGGTTTATTTTTGATGTGTCTCCTAGAAGACATAATGACGGATTTGCCGGGATATTACATTTAAGAAAAACAGATAATTTTCCAGTAATCTCTTTCCAAAATTTGATAACTGGGGGGCAAGACCAGATAGCATGAAAATAATCATCTTGTGGCATTGAGATTGCAATGCTCGCATATGTTTGATTTTGATAGTCCCATTTTAAACAGTTTATGTTGGGTTAAATGTGTTCTGTGTTTGTTTTATTTTTTCAATAAGAGGTGGAGTTTTAGGAAGAAGGTTGCCAATCTTAGTTCTAATAGCGTGATTAATTTGTATGTAATAAAAATATTGATCTTTCCCCAAGTTATATTTTTCTATTAACTCAGTGAAATGTTTGAATTTATTATCTAGGAACATATTATGCAAATGTGTGATGCCAACAGTTTTCTATTTTTCATTACGAAGTGTGGATTTATTAATAGTAAAATCTGGGTTATGCCATATAGGAGAGAGGGAGTGTGGCTTTATTGAATTATGAGTTATTTGATTGCTTTTCCACCATGCTAATAATGTTGTACGAATTGTCATATTATTGTATAGATCATGGGCCTTAATAACATCAGTAATATATGGTAAGTCGGATAATGAAATCTTCTTACAATCTGCCTGTTCTAAATCTAACCATGAATTGTGATTGTGATTACCATTTATCCATTTGCAGAGGTATTGTAATTGTGCAGCTATATAATAATAGTAAAAGTTGGGTGCCCCTAATCCTCCCATATCTTTATTTTTCTGTAATGTAGCGATGCTTATTCTTGTTTTTTTATTTTTCCAGTAGAATTGATTTATCTTACTATTTAATGTGTCTAGCCATTTCTTAGTGGGTTGAATTGGTATCATTGTAAATAGGTAATTAATTTTTGGTAATATGACCATTTTTATTGTAGAAACCATCAAACACATCTAAATATGAACCGCTCATATTTCTTATTAATATATTTTCTCTAAAAAGATTTTGCATTTTAAATGATATTTTAAATCTTACCTTTCCTGTAGCTTTTATCTAATTTTTGTATGGCCTCTTAACCAGTTTCAAAGCTTTTAGAGGTTCATTATTCATTTGATTTTAGAAAAAAATCAGCTGTGTTGCTTTGGCTCATTATATCATACGTTGTTTCAGTTTTGGCTGAATTATAACAGAAAGACAGAGTACCATCCCCTCTTCTTCCACTCAATCAGTCTCTCTCTCTCTCTCTCTCTTGAACAAACGAATACTCTTTTCAACAGCCTCCTATGACTGTAATTTAGACAGAGTAAATTCCTTATACTAACCTTTGACCTTTTTTTAGTCACCACCATGTCTTATAATGAATGGCCCTTTGCCATGCCCGATATGTTGACATCTCTGCATTTGCCACACACTCCTTGCCCTTAAGGCAACTAACATATCAGCAGCTGTGGTCTGTATGTTAATGAAGTTGAAACACTCCATTGTCTGATAAGATTCTCTATGTTTCACACCCAGTCCCATTCTACAAATTGTCTAGCATTTTTCAAGATGTGTTCAACCCAAATGGTGAAGAAACATCTTATAACATCTTCCTTCATCTCTTATGATAATTAAGCCATTTTGGAGGCTGAGTTCATTCTAAAGTATATTTGGGAGTGGACTCTCGGTGGATGCAGACTAAACTGTATTACAGTTCTCTGACTCCCCTCTCTGATGCCCTTTGCCCAAGTGGCATCACATCCTACTCCCTTCGCACAGATAACACCTCCCTGACCTGGCGGGCAGGTGTCCCAGTCGCGGCCCCGCCCTGCCTTGGGTTGTCCCTTAAGGGCTATCGAGGATCGTACCCGTCTCTGGGATCGAGGCCTCATGCACACTGGTTACAGCTCCATCCAATTGGGCAGAATTATCAAAGAGACTCTTCTAAAATTTGGCAATACGATGTCCAAACTTTTCCTTGGGTGTGGATGAGAAGACATTCAAGAGCTATCACAGCCAGTAGGAGTGTCCCAAAACAACAACAACAACAGTATTTAATCACTTAAATCCATTAACCATCTTAAAAGCAGCAACCTAGCTGCTTAGATTATACTCAATGAACTTTTTTTCTCTGAGTTAGTTATCACAACTGTGCATTCAGTGTACTTCATCTGTAGACGGGGTCATTGGCCCTGCTTCATGGTGGTGGCTAAGATCAGACAAAGAAGTTACTGGTCCTAAAATAAACTAATCAAAAATGTCACTTCTATCGTTTAAGGTCTGCATTATCTTTTTAAAACCTTTTTATTATCACTTATGACACAGGCTCAGATAACAGCTTTTAGCTGATATTGAATGAGAGAGATTGACTGTGGAGGCATTTCAGGACTGGTACACTGCATTCATAAACCTCTAACTTCAGACTTTATCTACTATCTTTTTAACTCTAGCCCAGCTTAAGGCATCTTTTCCAAAAATTACATGTATTTTTAATACAAGCAAAACAAATTTTTTGTTTTCTTTTGCCCATACAGGGGCATTAGACATTGACAAATTTCACTTCAGCCCCACCACACACAGATTCAGATATTCAAATTGTTTCAGGCAAACCACAAGCTTTCTCTTCTAAAATCAAAACATCAGCTTCTAGTCCTTTCTTGGTCAACACTAACAATCTTTTGTTTAATCAAATGCCTTTTTTAACACATTTTGCATTTATCAACTGTTAATCCCCTAACACTGCTTAGCCTATTTTATCTTTATAAAAATAGTAATGTTTCAAATTTCATCAAAATTTTAGTTGTCCTGGTTCTCAATTGCCATAGTTTAGTATCTGACTTCTATGCTTTCTCTTAGGAGTTTACCAATCTCCAATTAGTAATACTTTTAAAAGTATTTTTGCAACTCATCTCCCATCTTTAATTTTACATCAACCCCACTGAAACCAGATTTAGCAGGTTTTAGAAATGTGATGGTCCCTTTAACCCCCCTTCCTGGGTGTTTCACTGTTCTCACCTCCGTGAGGTCGAAAATTCTTTGTTTGTGGCTAAATAATCTCTATGTCTTTCCTGGAGATAATTACCTACACTAAAAGTTCAAAGGCTCTTTACCATTTGTCTCACTGTGTCTGTGTCACGTTCTGTTTACAATCTGCTTTCAAATACATCCCCCATTCACTGCAACATCCCATGCAGCAATGCAAACAGAGCTACTAATGCAATCTCAGTTGCAAATTCAATTACAATAGCCAAATCATAGTAACATCAATCTATTTTTCTAACCCATATTAACACAGCTGTCACTTCATCATATATTTTTAAACAACTTCACGGTGGGCATTTACAGTTACGTGTTAAATGGCCCTGCTGACCACAATTAAAACACTCTCTGTCCTCTTTTGGTTCACGTGTCAGCTTCAACAGCATCAGGGACCCTGCCCATGGTTTGGTCACACACACACCCCTTGGCAGTGTGTCCCAATCAGGAATGTAAAACATATCCACTGATAAGCAATTCTCTGTATTATTTTACAGTCCACCAGTGGTGGATTCAATCACAGTAACCGAATCATAATCTTCATCATTATCATTGGCAGCACATTAATTTTCATAAATTGCATGGAAAATCATTCAGCATATTATCTAACTAAAACTAAACATCATCTGCAAATCTCTTTAAGTTAGAGCTTCAGAGCAGAGCTGCTTACAGCATTTGCTCTCTTCTGTCTCCCCTGTTTGTATCATGACTGTTCAGTTACTCTTCATACAGTATTAATAAATTTAGCATGTCATCAATTTCATTAACACTGGTTTGAAAGCTTGTTCTTCTATAAAATTGTAAGTCTGCAGATTCAACTTAATATTATCATTATTCTCCCACAAGATTATATTGTTCAATCTCAATCCCTAAATTACACTATCATGGCCACTTGCATCTTCAACTCTTGTTATAAAAATATGGCAATCTATTCTTCAATACCCTTGTTTTCATAACAGTAATACAACAAAGCATCATCACTTCAATAATTTTATCACTAAAAAATATAATCTTTCCCATTCTACTTGATAAAACTTTACCATTTCAACCTAATTCAACTTAACAGGCATTCATGAATAGTTCCATTTTCCTGCCTTCTTCTCCCCCCATATTCTAATGCCATCTTTCTACATTCGTTATAGTATAAATTATATTATATTAAACTGGATCAAACTAACTTTTACTGATCTTATCTCATTGCATCCTTTAGAAGTCAGTTGTCCCTGCAGCTTCCAGCTGTGCACTCACTGTTAACTATCAGGGAAAGAAAACCCCCCCAAATTTTCCTACTATCTTTTCCTAAATGCTAATTCTTTCTGCATTTTCTTCTACCTGTACATGATTGTTTGCATACAATACCCAAACGCATTTCTCACTTATAGTTCCCTCTATTTCACACCGACAGCCTTATTGCTGCTTGTTACTTCAATCATTATCATATGAATTTAAGTTCTATAGACATCTAATGTCATGCATCCATTTACTGGATGAAGAAGTAGAAACTTTATTTCTCCTGGCAGTTCGACATTTTATCTGCCTATTCACACATGTTGAACGCAGCCAGCCATAACAACCTGTTTTGAATCAACTGATTCCAGCACTATCTCATAGCGCTCAATGTTCCCTCATTCACAACATTGCTCAAAAACACACACACAAAGAAAACTGGTGTAAAAAATGTAGGTGATCCTATACTGGCTGAACGCTATCTCTCCTGGATGTGGCAAAATCTCTTGACCTGTTCGTAGGTCTCAATTTCCCACCTTTGCGAGAGCTCAATTCTCGGTCAAGACTTCTTGACTCAGCCTCAGTTTACAAAATATCTTAATCTCGCACCATAGAAAACAGTTTCAGTCAGTAGTTCGCTCACTCTTATCTCAAAACACACAACGATTTACAACAGAATCTTTCTTTCAGATAGCATAGTTTAAATCAGTATAGGCCTACGTGTCTGTGTGTGTGTGTGTGTTTATTAAAAAAAAATTACTTCTCTGTCCTGCGGACACGATCGCCTACCGTTCTGAACCAGACCCTCTCCTGCTCTCCGTTTTAGGCTTGTTTTCATGTTGAGACAATCTCGGTTTCATTTTGGAAATCACAAACACACTGTTTATCAGTAGAATTCTGCTCCGGTGGAGCCGTTTTCACACACACACCCTCATTCATTCCTTTGTTCAATTCATTCATCATTTGCTTTCGTTCTGTCGGCTTCCTCAATCCAACAGTCTATAGTCTGTTCACATTCTTTACATACTGGTGTGTAAAAATTATCTTGTTTAGGCCTACTATAAGATGATCCCATGTTGGCTGAATCTCTCTCGGGTTTTTAATTTCAACGCGTCTTAATCTGTCAAACGTCTTACACAGATCCGATTCTGTCACCTCGATTCGGCAAGGTTTAGCAAATATGCTCTGTAGTAATGGTTTACTTAAGGTTCAATTCAATAATAAAGCACAATTCATAAAAATACTGTTAGTAACAAATTGTATGAAATTGGTCCGACTTCCTCAGGTGCCAATTTCAGTTTTTTGTTAACTAGTTTTTTATCATTTATAATTTATTATATATCAGCATAAAATTGGTCCGACTTCCTCAGGTGCCAATTAAAAATTTTGTAAACCCATTAATCAGCCCCAGCGGCTCCTTCGTCCGCTTTTATGAGCTAGTTTTCGGCATAGAATTGACATGTAGTGTGTAACGGGGCGAACAAGACGAGAGACGTGCGGATCCATATGCAAGGCTTTATTCCAAAACATGGTCTTAACACAGGCAAGGTCAATAAACAGCAAACAGGTATGGCAGAGGCATGGCACAGAGTAATCCTTAGGGCAAGCGTGGGTCGACGATCGGCGAACAATATCCAACAGGGGCAAGGCAGAGAGAGAGAATCCAGGGAGACAGCAATAATCCAAATGAGGTACAAACAGAGTCCAAAGGGCTAGGCTAAGGGTGAATCCAGGAAACAGGCAAGAATCATAACAAGGACAAGGCAAGACTAAGATCAATGGATGGGCTCGATAGAGAAGCTAACACTAAAGGAGTGCTAAACGCAAAACAATACTCGGCAACAGGGAGAGAAAGTCCAAGGCTTATAAAGTGTGTGAGACAGTGTGTGAACGTGATTAGTGGAATCAGCTGTGCGAGTCGTCAATGCAATGAATGATGGGGATTGTAGTGAAGTGCAAGAGTCCATGCTGTGAGTTGGTGACCTCTGGTGGTGATTGACCAGAAGTGTACAGACTGGATTCGTGACAGAGCCCCCCCACAAGGAGCGGCTTCCAGACACTCCAATACAATCCAGGAGGGCGGTGGAGCGGAGGCGGACCCGGGGGTGGGCTGGAGGGCCAGGCCCATGCAGCGGAAGAGGGCCTGGAGACTGTGACAGGACGGCAGGTAGTTCAGGAGGCCACGGCGGTGAAGACCCCTCGGGCGGCCACGGCGGTGAAGACCCCTCGGGCGGCCACGGCGGTGACCTACTGCCCCCCCCCCAACATTTTCTTGGGGGTAGCTACTGGGTCATAGGCTGGAGTACGCACAGGAACAGCAGACACTGGCTCCGGCTCAGGAACAGCAGACACTGGCTCCGGCTCAGGAACAGCAAACACTTGCTCGGCAGGCGTGACGTGAAACTCTGGCTGGACGTGGCTGACGTGAAGCTCTGGCTGGACGTGGCTGACGTGAAGCTCTGGCTGGACGTTCTCTGGCTGTGCAGACGTGACGTGGACAGTCTCTGGCTGTGCAGACGTGACGTGGACAGTCTCTGGCTCTGACACCTCTGAAGGTTCTGCAGCAGACGCCGCCATCTCTGGAGGTTCTACAGGGATAGCATCAAGAATCAGGTAAAGTTCTTTAACAGGACAGGTACAGTACTCATCTACGGTTCCTTTGACCGTGACATGACAGGCTGGGAAGACATTGCTGGGCGCTACCACCATACAAGGGGCTGAAGCGAGCACCGCCGCTTCGAGAGGTTCTGCAGCTCGTGCCGCCACCTCTGGTGAAACTGCAGTGGGTGCCATCGCCTGGGGCAGTTCTGAGGTGGTGTACGCAGCCCAAACGCAATATAGAGCGATTCCCATCATGGGAAGCGCTTCTGACAGGGTAACTAGTGCAGGAACAGAATGATTAAAGGCAGTAGGTTTGGGGATACCAGCTGCACGTGCCGACCCCAGCGGTGCATCCCTCACACTGGAAACCAGACTGGGAAATCGAAGCACTGACCTTGAATATCTGGGCGTGGCAGACAGGACGTGAAAAGACTCTGGAAAATCCGCTGAGATGTGACTGGGCTTGACTCGTGACGATCAGCTGACTGGGCTTGACTCGTGACGATCAACTGTGACAGAACGGGATGTTGTTGTGTCCGCCATCTTGTGAGCGTGCTCTGGTACGGCTGCCATTACCTGAGAGAGTTCGGAGTCGTGTTCCTCTGCAACACCCACAGTGAACGCTGAACCAACACTCAACAAGGCATAGTCCATAAACTGACTGAGAGATGAACGGGGACCCTCACGTCTAAGCTGAGATTGCAAAGGTTGATTAATGCCATCACAAAAAATCTCAATCAAAATAATGTCCGGTAAATCAGAATAATGAGCAAAGGTTAAAAACTCTCTAATATGGTTCTCTAGTGATCGCGGGCCCTGTTTGAGTGCAAACAATAGTCTGGTAGTGTCCATACCTGACAAATGTCCATCTGAAAAGTTGCTGGATCCTTGTGTGGCCGAGTATTCTGTAACGGGGCGAACAAGACGAGAGACGTGCGGATCCATATGCAAGGCTTTATTCCAAAACATGGTCTTAACACAGGCAAGGTCAATAAACAGCAAACAGGTATGGCAGAGGCATGGCACAGAGTAATCCTTAGGGCAAGCGTGGGTCGACGATCGGCGAACAATATCCAACAGGGGCAAGGCAGAGAGAGAGAATCCAGGGAGACAGCAATAATCCAAATGAGGTACAAACAGAGTCCAAAGGGCTAGGCTAAGGGTGAATCCAGGAAACAGGCAAGAATCATAACAAGGACAAGGCAAGACTAAGATCAATAGATGGGCTCGATAGAGAAGCTAACACTAAGGGAGTGCTAAACGCAAAACAATACTCGGCAACAGGGAGAGAAAGTCCAAGGCTTATAAAGTGTGTGAGACAGTGTGTGAATGTGATTAGTGGAATCAGCTGTGCGAGTCGTCAATGCAATGAATGATGGGGATTGTAGTGAAGTGCAAGAGTCCATGCTGTGAGTTGGTGACCTCTGGTGGTGATTGACCAGAAGTGTACAGACTGGATTCGTGACATAGTGACGGTTTGTTACAATTACCGGTTATAGCATAATTCATACAAATACGTTAGTAACAAATCTTTCCCTATTGTAAGAAATTGATCCGACTTACTCAGGTTCAAATTTCAGTTTTCGGCATAAATATTGGTCCGACTTCCTCAGGTGCCAATTAAAGATTTTTGGCATAAAAATTGGTCCGACTTCCTCAGGTGCCAATTAAATTTTTTATTTATTTCTAAGAGCCGGGATGCCCGTCACTACCTCAATTCACCCCTCGACAAACTTTCTTTGCCCGTACCGAAGAGATAGTTCAGCCACAATGGTTCGCCTAATAGTTATATCAAATTACACCATGCGAAAATAAAAATAAAATAAATTTTAGGTCTCTTACCAAGATGTTTTACTGCCACCGGGTTCTTTTCAGATCTCGGAGTCCCTCCTGGCCCTGAAAAATCGGGATTTGGCTCTCTCTCTTGTAACCTGTTGAGTTCTCTCTCAAACCGCCGAGGTATGAGACCAGTAACCTGGCACTGGGGCGATTCCCTCCGTCCAAATCCGTCTCAGGACCAGGAAGAACTGCCGTGAGATCTCCGCTTCTGACACCAAAATTGTTTCGGCAAAAACAATATACTTAACAAACAAACAAACATCATAGTAAGAGACATTAGATTCAAATTGTACTTCAAAAGGTGTTTATTCTTTTAAAGGAGGGTTGTTCACAAAAAGCACCATAGCAGCTACCCTACGATGGAACAAGACCTGAATCACACAACAAGCATACAGCCTTTATACCCCCCCCTTCCTGGGCTTTACTGTCCCCCCACCTGTGAGGTCAAAAGGCTTTATAATACAATGATCTTTATAGTGGTCCCTCCGACCTCCCTGGGTTTTACTGTCCCCCCACCTGTGAGGTCAAAAGGCTTTATAATACAATGATCTTTATAGTGGTCCCTCCGACCTCCCTGGGTTTTACTGTCTCCATATGCTACGTGGTCAAAAAGGCTCCCGACCCCCCCTGGGCTTTACTGTCTCCATATGCTATGTGTGTGTGTGTGCCTTTTGTTCCTACTATATGCAAATATTCCAGGAGAGATTTTAATACATGATTGAATTAAAGGAAAACCCACACAATATCAAAATAAAAACTAAAATATTAATTTTCCCACAACAGGAATCAAACAAATTTTTGTCTTGTCTGCAGATAAAATGTTATTGTGTTTTTTGTTTTGCCACAGCCACCCCTGACGGGGTAATACCAGACCACATCCATCAAGGCTCTGCAGAACAGAAGAGGACCTGGCTCCATGACACTGTGGCAGAGGTCGTTGACAAGTTTTTGATGTCTAATGACATTTCTGTACTGTCAGATGGCATTACTAAAGCGACAAGAGCACAACACACTGAGAAGGAGATGCTCCATTGTCGTTAGCCAGGTTGCACCAAAGTGTTCATTTATAAAAAAAGCCAGAGAGACCCACGAGAAGAAAGTCCACAGTCTTGTGGTGGCATCTATGCCAGTTGTTGAGCCTGCTTCCTTTGGTTTGATTGACTACAAAAAAGAGCATACTGAGGCCAGGCTTAGCTTTGGATTTCTGCTTTTTGATATGTTGGATGCGGTTAAAGAGGGAGATGGGGAGCGCATGATAAGGCTGTACAAGGTGGCACTACTGATTTACAAGGCTTACGGGCACACTCAATATGCATACAGCACTTTTCTCTTAACAGTACAAGTCAATGCAACACTGTCTCCTTGAGTTGCTCACAATGTAACCTGGAATCGATTCTGGAATAACGGGGGTGGAAAAGGGAAAAATATACCTCTTGATCTGCACCTCGAGCACCTCAACAACTTTCTTAAATCATTTTTGAGGAACAAAGGCACTAACCTTACAGAGCAAACAGCTGATAGGGTCAGCAGATCTGCTGGTGTATTAAAATACCTGATGGACACAGCAGACGGAGAGTTCCAGCTATCCCAGCCTAGTGGCATCCACCATGCAGCTGATCTCAAAAACAACATCTTAACTGTACTAGAAGTATTTAGGAAGACAGAAGTTTTCAAACACCAATCGGGAAGACATTTCTCTGCATTCCCTAACTTTGACAGAAACATTCACACACACACTGCTGAACTTTGAACACACATGCGAGCCCCCCCTCACACGAGGCCGGCTCGCTGGACAAAGAGAGTGTCCCATTACAAGCAGCCTTCCTGACCTAAGAAAGACACTTCTTTTGTTTAAAGACATTTGACCAAATATAGTAAATGTGTTTTTATGTGTGTTTGTTTCTCCATGTAACTAGAATCTCATCGTAGCATAAGGAGAAGTAGAAATACCTTCAGTATGCACGTTAAATATCACTGTATATTCCTTTGACTTTCACATAATGTTCTTGATACCTCCAGAACGCTCGTGGTATGGACTACCCAAATATGCAAAGAAATATTCAGTAAAATATAATTTACTATGGTTTTCCACCTTTGGAGTGGAAAAGACTAAAAACTCACCCTGTCATAAATAAGGTTTTGACAAGACAAAGGAAAGCCTTCGAGCCAGAGTTTTGTCAAATCTCATTGGTTAAGGTTGCTCCGGAAGGGGCATGGTCTGCGTCCCTTTAAAAAAAAGGACACGGACGCTTTTCTGGCTCTCTGACCTCCTTGCCTACGTCTGCCTTAGTCATGTAGTCTCTGATACGATTTCCCCTTGGGAAATCCTTTCTTTCTTTTGTTTGTTTAAAAGTTTTGTTTTCTTTAAGTTTTCAACCTAATTCATCTCACAGGAGAGGAGATGAATTCAGCCGAATTTGGTAATGTTACCTCAAAGACTTTAAACCTCTGTTCAAAGCGCGCGCGCCGAACGCCACGTGGCGCGCACCCACGGAACAAAGAACATCCGCTCATGCACGCAGCCGGGACAGGCCGTTCCAGGAACACGCAACAATACACGAGAGACCAAGAAACTTTGCAAGTATATTTCAGCTTCTAGGAAGCATTAAGATGATGTTTTTCGTGTTGTTTCAGAGAGGTTACTGTCTGGGTGAAGTTTACCAATGCTCTCTCTCTCTCTCTCTCCCTCTCTCTCTCTCTCTCCCTCCCTCACTCTCACTCTCACTCACTTCTATACGTGCTTCCATTGTCTAGACTCCCCGCGTGTCTTTGTCATTAATGTTTGTAAATACATGTATTCCTGTAACATAGTAAATGCATAGGCTAGTTATTTCTCATTAAAATTCATGATACTCATTTGATGGATTTACTGTGTCTGCTCATACTTCGGGTCCCTGAAATTGCTAGATCAAAAGCTACGAGCTTTACAAATTAAAGATACTTTAAAGAGTATTTGTTTATAGGGCGGGGAAGCTAATTCTTGTGGCCACAGAAGTGATTTTCCTAAACTCTATAAATTAATTGAGCTAATTAATTTTACCTGTTTGTAAAACGTGATCTGTGTAGCTAATCGCAATCAACTTGTGGTTGGCTACCAAGATACACATGCAAGCATGCAGTTTTTGCATGCAGGTAAAATAACGTATCATCCCTTATCGGGAGTTTTATTAAAATGTAAAGTTGATCTGGTCCAAACCTGTATGAATAATTATGAATTATTAATTATTAATTATTGTATACAAATTCCCCAAAATCGACCGGTTCATACTCTACACACGGGAAGGTTAGCAGTAATGTATGTAAGGTCAAATATGTGCTGACAATGGTCCAAAACTGCATCCACCAGTTGTTGACTGAATCCAGTGCACGCTGCATGTGAGGTGTACAGTCGATTGGAGGAATTGATTAAACTAACATTGTAGTCCTTGAGCAATTCTGCAATCAAAGATTTGTCTTTTGCATCCACATGCCTACATCTCAGATTGATTGGTTCATCTTCAATCAGTTCATAATTTGGCGTTGGTTCTGTACATGTTCCAGACGAACAAGAGCAAACATTCTGACAGTTTGTACAACATAGATGGCGTGGCTCTACATGACTGGGTTCTGCTTCAAAATGAGCATAGAGACATTTCCTAAAACATGTGTTTTTTCCAAGATCAAGCAGTTGTTTTACCTCTTCATCCACCTTGAAATACCGTCCGGTGTTGTAGAGGATGGCATGTGATAGCTGACCATGTCTTCCAGCCCTGCCAACCTGTTGTAAAATTGCCTCTAGGTCCCCTGGAGCCCCATACATTACCACATGTGAAACATTAGGGAAATTCAACCCCATCCCCAAAGCTGTAGTTGCAACAACTACCCGGCACTTCCCTTCCCCCCTCAGTGAAGCCAACACTCTCTCCTTGTTTTGGGGTAGGGTTTTGCTGTGGAACATGCCGATGAGGAGGTTGTCACTTCTACAGGATGGATCACAGTCTTCCCAGGCATGTCCTTGCAGTTCTGCCTTTAAGTATGAGAATACTCTCCGCACTGATTGAAGTGTTTGACAGTAAATTAATACAGGTTGCATGGTTGAGCCCTTGTTTTTTACATGGTGAACTATCCAGTCTAGGCAGTTCATGTTATGGCTGGGCACCTTGCACAATCCAAGACGGATGTTTGTCTTGTTGGGACTAGCGATGATTTGTACGGCATTGTCCATATGGAGTAATCTGATGACTCTGCTTCTGGACTTGATGTCAGCTGAGGCAGTCAGAGCCAAAACAGGTGTACCTGGGAGAATGTAAAAAATACAAGATAAACGCACTTGCTCAATTTTATAACTTACCAAACAATTTGTCAAGTGTTTGTGTTATAGGCTATGGCAGGGAGGACTTAATGAACATCACTATGAACAGTAATGCACTAAATCAATGTAATCACGCAATTCTGTTTCATTATAGGGAAAGTAACTAATCCTTGCAATAAGAAATTATACATAAACTGAATATTGACGTTATAATAGCCTACAAAAGATATATACCACAACAACTTAGTTAGAAGCAACACAGAGGTCAGTGCATTTAACTTACCCTCCTTGATGATAGATCTCAGCTCTCCGAGCTTGGCAAAACTTTCTCTGAATGCCGACTCGGCTTTGGAAGCCTCGCCCCTGAGGTAAACGAAATAGAGAGTACAATATTTCTCATGAATCTTGTATCATATTCTCGAATTACAAATTATAACATTGTCTAAGCTATCGATTATGCCAAAATAGCCCTTATGTTGTTTAAACGTATTAAGTGTTAACTTACCATTTGATTGTAATGTGGACCTCATCCACAACGATGTCAACGAGGTTGTCCTGGTATATTGTCGAGGCTAGCATTTGACGCCATTTGTTGTTTAGCAGCCAGGACTCGGGGCTTTCGAACACCAGGCTAAAGTGTCCGTCCAAAATGTCACGGTCATTGTGCACGCCGAGCTGCCCAGCACGAACTCCTAACTTTTCTGCCTCCTTCACTTGGTCCTCCATTAGTGCAACAAGAGGGGAGACGACAACAACTATAGGCTTTGCATCCCTATCGTTCGCCTTCGCCACTAGCGGAGTGAGCTGGAAAATCAAACTTTTCCCAAACCCCGTGGGGAGGAGGGCCACAACATCATGGCCACCAACAAAACTTAGCAAACACTGTTCTTGCTCCGGCTTTAAATTCTGTATATTCGGCAGTTTTGCAACAACGGACCGAATAGCTTTTCTCACGTCTTTTTCTGCTGCCATCACTCTCAGCCACTCCCTCTGTTCGTTGATTGGTCCTACAAAAAATTTATTTCTGGAAACCAAAGTCTACAGCACAATCCCAGACGTAGTACTGAAGGAAAATGAAATTGAGCGGAAGTGCGAAGGAGGTCGGAGCCAGGCTAATAAAGTTACTAAACAGTTCCAAAATATGTAAAAAATAAAATAAAATAAAATAAATAAATAAATAAATATATATATATATATATATATATATACATAGTTCACCCAAAAATTTAAAACGTAAAAACTTTTTTATTATCGTTGCTTCATAAACTTATGGTTGAACCACTGTTGTCACTTGGACTATTTTAAACATTGTTTTTTCTAACATTCTGGGCCGGCAAGTTTAGATCCCTTAGAAGCCTATGGAGGAGTGACCCAGCTCTCAGATTTAATAAAAAATATCTTAATTTGTGTTCCGAAGATGAACAAAAGTCTGGGGTTGGAGTTGGAACAACATGAGGGTGAGTAATTACTGACAGCATTTTCATTTTTGCATGAACTAAATAAAGTATAAGTAAATGTATTGATTCTTATCCTTTAGCTATAAAACCAATTGTTTCTCGTATCAACATCTTTAAATAAGCCTTCATGCAATCTCCCTGAGCAGCAATACAATGTGCATGCAAATGTACATTATTCCATCAGTGCTGTTTTCCTGCCTTGCCTTTGTTAGGAGGGATTAGAGGCTGACGTTCTGATTTCCAGGGACACCAACTTGACGCATGCTAATTTCAAGCAACACCCCACACAACCTTAATCATAAATTAGTGTGCCAAGTGGGTGAGTGGATCAGAAAGAGAGAGAGATGTGGATCACTCTTTACCTGTCCTTTAACTGTATCTCTGCAGCTTCCATCCTCAGATCAGGTACCTGTCAGCTCCAGGGCCACTTCAAATTGAATGGAATTTACCAGGATGGAGATGTTATACTTGGAGGCCTGTTTCATGTTCACTTTTTCACAGTGTTCCCAGATCTGAGCTTTAGAATGGAACCAGAAAAACCATACTGTGAAAAGTGAGTCAGACTGACAACACAACTATAAAAATATAGAACATATGATTAATAATAATTAGATTAATGAGAGGAAAATGAAGTAGTAGTGGAAGAAGAAATAAGAATGTTGTGTTCACCTTACCCTCTTTTACCAAATATATGCCAATTATGTGTTGACAGCAGTAATGCAGCCTTGGCCAAAAATCTGTTTTGAGAATGCTGTATATCTAACCAATTGTGCATAATAGGAAGGATCCTGAAGTGATGTGTAAACTTTGATGTATTTGCTATGTATTAATTTGACTTGTGGTTATTAATATCTTTAATAATCAATATTATTTTTTCTTTTTTTTTAGATTTAATATGGAAGGCTTTCAGCATGCACAGACCATGGCTTTTGCAATAGATGAGATTAATAAGAATCCCAACCTACTGCCTAACATCACTCTTGGTTACCATCTTTATGACAACTGTGTGATGCTAGGAATGGCGTTCCGGGCTGCCATATCCCTGGCTAGTGGGACAGAGGAGTCCTTCTCCAGCCTAAACTGCACTGGCCCCCCTCCGGTGATTGGGATTGTGGGGGATGCAAGTTCAACTCCTTCCATTGCGATTTCTAGTGTTCTGGGGCTGTTTCGAGTACCTATAGTAAGATGGCATAACAAAAAGTAAAATTAAACTTTATGCATTATTTTAGTGACTTGTCATCTTGTAGCCTTCCAGAAGTTTCTTTCTCGCTCAAATGTATAATATATAAAAAATCTAAATAATTAATTTTTTTCTGATCGTCACTCTATTTTTGTGTCTCATGCTCTCTTCTCCCTCTCCATCTCCCCTAATTAGGTTAGTCACTTTGCCACCTGCTCCTGTTTGAGTGACAGGAAAAAGTACCCCTCTTTCTTCAGAACGATCCCCAGTGATGCCTTCCAGGTGCGGGCTATGGTTCAAATCTTGAAGCATTTTGGATGGACCTGGGTTAGTCTACTCTACAGTGATGATGACTATGGCATCAATGCTGCTCAGTCCTTTCAGCAGGAAATAAAGCTGTTTGGGCATTGTGTTGCTTTTTCTGAAATCCTGCCCCATGATAATAACCCCAGAGATATTCAACGTATAATGGGAGTGATTCAGGCCTCTACAGCTAGAGTGGTGGTTGTTTTTTCTACTTCATCCTATCTTATGAATTTGATGGATGAGGTGGTGTTGCAAAACCTGAGAGGCAGACAGTGGATTGCAAGTGAAGCTTGGGCCACTTCACCTGTGTTTCACAGTCCACGTTTCCAACCCTTCCTAGGGGGCACACTGGGCATCGCCATTAGGCGTGGAGAGATCCAGACACTTAAAGACTTTCTGCTACGTCTCCGTCCCAGCAATGATCCAAGAAATAATATGTTGAGGATCTTCTGGGAGAACATGTTTGATTGCAGTTTTAAAACTAGGGGTAAACAGACAGATAGTGAACAAGTGAAAAAGGTGTGTACAGGACAGGAGGATCTAACCACCACGACCACATCATACACTGATGTTTCAGGATTGAGGGCATCTTATAATGTCTATAAGGCAGTTTATGCCCTGGCACATGCACTACATGACCTGATGCAGTGTGATGAGGGGAGAGGACCATTCAGTGGGAACAGATGTGCCGATATAATCAACCTGAAACCCTGGCAGGTAAGAACCATAGGTATAATGCCGATTCTCTTTAGGGATATAATAGGTGGGGAATGTGTACTCAACATTAATTCAATTTCAAGATAATTATTTAAAACCTGTCCTGTCTACAAACTGCACAGCTGGTTCACTACCTCTAGAAAGTGAACTTCACCACTGGCTTTGGGGATTATGTGTCATTTGATAAGAATGGAGATGCTCTGGCCATCTATGATGTGTTAAACTGGCACCCAAGCTCTGATGGGCCAATAACGATCCACAAGATTGGTGTAGTAAAGGAAGGGGCAGCAACAGGGATGGTGCTTACACTGGATGAGGAAGCAATTTACTGGAACTTTGAGACAAAAAAAGTAACTAACATAGCATAAAAATGTCACACTTTTTGCAGATAATAGTCTGAATACTAATCAAAGCAATAAGATTTGTCATTATGTAAAAGAGATGACAAACACATGATTAGTAACAAATTATGTCTCTTTCAGCCCCCACGGTCTGTGTGCAGTGAGAGCTGCTCCCCAGGCCACAGGCGAGCCACAAGGAAGGGTCTTCCTGTCTGCTGTTTTGACTGCTTGCCATGCGGAGATGGAGAGATTTCTAATGCAACAGGTAAATCATATTCCAAAATTGTAATATAACGCGAAAGGGATTTTTCTCTTTCTGCTTTTTTTCTTTAAATTTTGTGTCTTTATGACAGATGCTATTGAGTGCATGGTGTGTCCAGATGACTTCTGGTCCAATCCAGAAAATGATCATTGTGTCCCCAAAGAAGTTGAGTTTCTATCCTATGAGGAACCTCTGGGAATCTCTCTGACCACTGCTTCCTTGCTTGGCACCTGCTTCTGTGCTCTTGTGATGGTGATTTTCGCACATCACCGTAACACTCCCATAGTACGTGCTAACAATTCAGAGCTCAGCTTCCTGTTGCTGTTGTCACTCAAACTGTGTTTCCTGTGTGTTCTGCTATTCATTGGCCGGCCGGAGCTGTGGACATGTCAGTTAAGACATGCTGTGTTTGGCATAAGCTTTGTCCTGTGTGTCTCCAGCATCCTGGTCAAGACTATGGTGGTAATAGCAGCGTTCAAGTCCTCTCGACCAGAAGCCAAAGGAGCAATGAAATGGTTTGGAGCAGCTCAACAACGATGCACAGTTCTGGTTCTAACAGCCCTCCAGATTGTGATATGTGCAGTCTGGCTATCAACTGATTCTCCAACACCCCATAAAAATAACCAGTACACCCGCTCTAAAATAGTATATGAATGTGCTATTGGCTCAGTGGCTGGTTTTTCTATGTTGCTGGGATACATTGGACTGTTGGCAGCAGTAAGCTTCATGTTAGCCTTCCTAGCGAGAAATCTTCCAGATAATTTTAATGAAGCAAAGTTCATCACTTTCAGCATGTTGATCTTCTGTGCTGTGTGGATTGCATTTGTTCCAGCATATGTGAGCTCACCGGGGAAATATGCAGTGGCTGTTGAGATATTTGCTATTTTAGCTTCCAGTTTTGGATTACTGGTGGCCATATTTGCTCCAAAGTGCTACATTATCCTTTTGCATCCAGAGAGGAACACTAAAAATTCCATAATGGGAAGAGAGACACAAAATAAATAGTTTTCCATTACTGTGATGTAAAAATGTAAACTCTAATTTGACAACTTATCATTTTAATTGCATTTTCATCTGTATGTAAGAAATTTATTTCAATTAATCATAAAATGGCCCTGATATGTCACTAGACATTAAGAAATCATGTTCATTTCAAATACCTATATCACTGACAACAGTAGTCCGGCCAGGATATTGTCATTTAAAAAGTGAAGTTGCAGCCCTCAACTGATGTTGATGTTGTCATGTTGTGTTTTGGTCTGATGCTCCACCCTCCACCGATCTACCAATCACGAAGTCAGTAGTGTTGCGGCATCCGGGTTGCCAGCTCTGCTCTAGTTACCACAGCTGGAGCTCGTTGTAGCAGCCTACGTTCCTGCTGGATCCTGCAGCCTATCTGGCAACCTCGAGTCAGGGGGGAGGGGGAGGGGATACTCCGCTCTGCAGTAATTTGAAAGTGATTGCAGTACCAGTTTTGGCCACAATCTTACATATGGCTCCTTTAACAAAGCCATTTTTGCAATGCCTAATGTTTTGTAGTATTTCAATGATTAACATCCAGTTGTTTGCTTTATTTGTCATATTGCCTTTTATATATTGTGTCTGCTTCAGAGGTTTACCCCTTTACATGTTCAATCTTGAATTTTTTTTATTTTTATAAATGAATGAGACCAGAATGTTTGCCAGAACAGCTTGATTATAGAATGTCAAAAATAAAAAAAAGTTTCTTAAATTTGTGTCCTTTCCTATGAGAAATGTATCCTACCGTGGTCCAGTAGTGCATAACACAATGAAAATTAAGAAAGCAAATGTGTTGACCTGTTAGCTTGTAATCTAAAATATATACAGTTTATGAAGCCTTTGTACTACAAGCATATGGTTGGTCTGATTTGAAAGCAGAACTTGGCAGTTTATTGTCAGGACAGAATTAATTATTGTCATAGAGAATAAATTGTTATAAAGTGCTTAAAAGTATTGCGAAGTTAGTATAAATGTAATATTTTTTTAAATATATTTATGAAAATAAATTTTAAATTGGCTCTAAAACTCATGAGTTTTATGAAATTCTGAGTTTTATTAAATACATTTTAAGGCCATGACATGTGGTTTTATTATTAAGAGAAGACTCTAAAATGCTTACTGAAGTTTATTCACATCTTCTAAGCATCCAGCCAGTCTTTTGTCTCTATTGTTTTGTGGTGCAAAACTGCCACATTCAGTTTCAGTCTCCCCTGGACACATTCACACCTCCATTGTATTATTCCATTACCCCTCATGTCAAAAGTGAACAGGAATTGGTATGCATGGAGAATCAAGGAGAAATTACCAGAGTAGAACAACTGACTAACTGGTGCGCAGTCATAGTCGTTGTTCCAAAACCAAGCGGTGCAGTGCACATATGTGTGGATCTAACAAAGCTAAACAGTGCAGTAAATAGGCAAAGATACATTCTTCATTCTGTGGAACATTCTCTGGCTCAACACGAAGGAGCCAAGTTTTTCTCAAAATTCAGCGCCAACTCCGGATTTTGGCAGATTCCTTCATCACAGAATTCAGCCCACCTCGCCACCTTTATTACTCCTTTTGGAAGGTTCTGCTTCAAACAACTTTGGTTGCACAACCTGTGGCTTCATGTCATTGCAAGGCATTCGCAGGGAAGACGAAGGGCTGGCATCCAGAGCAGAGGCGGGGCTGGAGGACTGCCTGAGCTTAGAGGTGAAGGTGACAGGGGTACACTTGACATGATCAATGATGGTAATTCCAATTCCCAACAGGTTAAAGAAACAGTCTCAATGCTCTCTTGAAACAGCAATGAAGAACAGACAAATGATTCAGAGTGGGACAGGGTGGGAAGCAGTACCTCCTTGTCCCAATCAATCAGCCAGTCCTCGGTTTCCAAATCCACCAAAACTCCCTAAATCATGGCTGTTGTTGGCTCACATCCCTGGACAGACTCACAGTTGGGCTTTGGCCCCGGGGCGTTTGTTGGCGTTGTAGTCAACAAGTAGCTCTTTCGTTGCGGCGGGTGGAAGCTCTCCGTCTGCGGGGGGCTCTGGCATCGTCGTCTCTATGGTGTGGGGTGATGGTTGGCTCAGCTGTGGGCTTGGCTGCTTGATGGGTGAAGCTCTCTGGGGGCAATCTCTAGACACTCTCCAGACATGGAGATGGCCTCCCTCCAGGATGGCCTCCCTCCATGTTTAACCTGTGATGTCTGGGAGGGTCTACTGGGTGGTGGTAATTTGTCCCAATCCAAAAAAAAGATTTGTCTCATCATCAAAAGTAGCTTGCTGTAAAAGTTAGGCCAGACTTACCCATCTGATGCCGTGAGTCTTGATCTCCCGTTGGACACTGCGAGAGCTCTCCCGGACGGGCGTTTCAAATTTCTTTCAACATGCAACCAGCCGATAGGACCCTCTCACCCGACTCCGCAAGATGCTCCTGTCTGAGGCAATATGAGCCATTCTGGTCTAAATCATGCTTCTTTTCTAAACGCCAGCCTGCCAAATCGGGGGGTGTACTCTGCGTTTGGGCCAAATTCCGAGCTCGGAGGACTCCCCCAGGACAGCACGCCAAATACGCATAGTCCATCTAATTATATATAAGTGTGAACTTGTGAAATAATAACAAAAGCACAGACTAAATTTTAACTGTTAAAATTAAACCGAGTTCTATCATCTGCTTGAATGAAGTGTGATCTGAGATCTGTCATTTATTGGCTGGTTACACATGGTGGACCCGCTGGTTCTCATGCATAAGCATGTGGCAGCTTTTGGACGTAACATTGGAGGTATATGTGTATACGTACATGATTCTATTGTAAAACACTTATATCGATTCTGTAAACAAGCAACTGACTGTATATTTTTAAACTCTGACAAAGAGAGTGGATTATTTGGTGATAATATTGTTTTAGACTTTTTGTATATTTTTCCTGAGGGATTCAATTCATATAGAAATGGAGAAGAGAAATATGGAGTCGATTCTCTGGAAAATTACATTTTAAGTGTGCTGGATCAAGTAGGGGAAGATGTACAATTAATTATTTCAGGAGATTTTAATGCTAGAACAGGCAATGAATGTGACTGCATTGAGTATGATGATTCTGAATACACAAATTATTATTTTGAATGGAATAGAAAATCAAAAGATAAGGTTGTTAATATTTTTGGTCGCTGTTTTTTGGATGTGTCGTAGTTTAAATAATACACTTTGTAAATGGGAGAGTTGGAAAAGATACGGATGGTGACGTTACATTTGTGTCTGCAGCTGGATGCAGTGTGATTGATTACTTCAACATGTCCAGTGAACTATTTGCACATCAGGGATTTTGAGATTCTACAGGTAGATATTTCTGATCCCTTTCCATTATTGTATACTATAAGAGCAAATAGGGTTGATTCAAGGATAAAAAGGGAGAATGACGGTGTGAGAGACCAAGCTGGCAGGCATGAAGAGTCAGAAAAAAAGTTTTTCGAAAAATATAGGTTATTTACAAAACAAAAACACTAATTTATAGAATAACAGAAAGTTCTGGACCCATAAAAGAGGTCGACTAAACAGAACTTAACTCAGGTAACATAACCTTAACATAGGCTAAACAACCCAAACCTGGACAAACAGACCTACTAGACTGAGACATGGGGAAAACTTATATAGTGGCTGGTCAGGCCATTCTGACACAAAAGGGGGTAAACAAAACACATAATATATAAACAAACCACAATAGCTACAACACACGTTAAACCAACGCTACCTGATATGAACCATATACCTGATATGTTATGATATACACTCACCGGCCACTTTATTAGGTACACCTGTCCAACTGCTCCTTAACACTTAATTTCTAAGCAGCCAATCACATGGCGGCAACTCAGTGCATTTAGGCATGTAGACATGGTCAAGACAATCTCCTGCAGTTCAAACCGAGCATCAGTATGGGGAAGAAAGGTGATTTGAGTGACTTTGAACGTGGCATGATTGTTGGTGCCAGAAGGGCTGGTCTGAGTATTTCAGAAACTGCTAATCTACTGGGATTTTCACGCACAACCATCTCTAGGGTTTACAGAGAATGGTCCGAAAAAGAAAAAACATCCAGTGAGCGGCAGTTCTGTGGGCGGAAATGCCTTGTTGATGCCAGAGGTCAGAGGAGAATGGCCAGACTGGTTCGAGCTGATAGAAGGGCAACAGTGACTCAAATAACCACCCGTTACAACCAAGGTGGGCAGAAGAGCATCTCTGAACGCACAGTACGTCGAACATTGAGGCAGATGGGCTACAGCAGCAGAAGACCACACCGGGTGCCACTCCTTTCAGCTAAGAACAGGAAACTGAGGCTACAATTTGCACAAGCTCATCGAAATTGGACAATAGAAGATTGGAAAAACGTTGCCTGGTCTGATGAGTCTCGATTTCTGCTGCGACATTCGGATGGTAGGGTCAGAATTTGGCGTCTACAACATGAAAGCATGGATGCATCCTGCCTTGTATCAACGGTTCAGGCTGGTGGTGGTGGTGTCATGGTGTGGGGAATATTTTCTTGGCACTCTTTGGGCCCCTTGGTACCAATTGAGCATCGTTGCAACGCCACAGCCTACCTGAGTATTGTTGCTGACCATGTCCATCCCTTTATGACCACAATGTACCCAACTTCTGATGGCTACTTTCAGCAGGATAATGCGCCATGTCATAAAGCTGGAATCATCTCAGACTGGTTTCTTGAACATGACAATGAGTTCGCTGTACTCAAATGGCCTCCACAGTCACCAGATCTCAATCCAATAGAGCATCTTTGGGATGTGGTGGAACGGGAGATTCGCATCATGGATGTGCAGCCGACAAATCTGCAGCAACTGTGTGATGCCATCATGTCAATATGGACCAAACTCCCTGAGGAATGCTTCCAGCACCTTGTTGAATCTATGCCACGAAGAATTGAGGCAGTTCTGAAGGCAAAAGGGGGTCCAACCCGTTACTAGCATGTGGTACCTAATAAAGTGGCCGGTGAGTGTAATCATAACAAAATATAACTAACAAAGAAAAGAACACAACTCAAAAATGGAATACTCTTCCACCACCCATGGTATGATATGATATGGGAAAACATGGCACAGTCCAATGTTCCATTCCCCTACCTAAACAGCTGAGAGTCACAGTTGAAAGTCTTCAGCTGAAATGACAGCCATTATTGTGGCATTGCAGTGGATAGAAGAAGTTTGGCCCCCTAAAGCAGTTATTTGTTCTGATTCTATGTCATCTCTCACATCCATTCAAAATGGACAATCATCATGCCGACAGGATTTATTGATTGAAATTAATAATATCATATTTGCAATTAGTCAACAGGGAATATCAATCCAGTTTGTATGGGTTCCTGCCCATAAAGGTGTTGATGGTAATGAGGAAGCAGATAAGCTGGCAAAAGAGGCAACTAGAGAAGAGGAAATTCAATTAAGCATTCCACTCAGTAAATCAGAAGTTAAGGTAATCATTCAACATAAAGTTAACAAAATATGGCAAGCTAAATGGGATAAGGAAAAGAAAGGTAGACACTTAGACAATATACAAAAAGATATTTCAAGCAAACATAGTTATCCAAAAATATAGGACGAGGTTTGGTTTATAAGAATGAAAATGGGACATACTGGTTTAAATAAGAGCTTACACGTTATACATAAACCATCTGGAACCCATCTGGAAAATGTGAGATTTGTGGAGTGAGAGAAGATGTAGATCATGTTCTTTTAAGGTGCATAAGATTCTCCAGACAAAGAGAAAAACTGAAGAAGGAAGTGAATGCAGTCAAAAAAGCCTTTTCGTTAAAAACATTATTATGTGAGACTAGATCAGTGTAAACATCACTAATGCTATGATAACGTTTATCAAAGAAACAAAACTAGCAAATAGGATTTAATTATTATTATTATTTTTTTTTACATTTGTGAATGATATCCATTGATTGCATCTCAGCCCAGTAGATGGCGGTAATACACTTTGACTGTAAACTGCCATAAAACCTAACAGAAGAAGAAGAAGAAGTTGAAAGTCTCTGGCTGCGTTCGGAATCGCATACTTCCCTACTATATAGTAGGCGAAAAGAGTAGGCGAGCGAAAAAATACGTTTGAATCCTCAGTATTCATAAAAGAGTAGGCGAGAATTACCTGGTTGACGTACTAATTATCGCGAGATTTGGACGATAGTGCGTTCGAATATGCCTACTTTCCTACTATATAGTAGGCGAAAACAGTACGTGAAAGAAGCAGTACGTTCGAAACATCAGTATTCCTAAAAGAGTAGGCGAGAAGTTCCCGGATGATCTCCTGCTTTCGCCCAGACATTTGAGTGCTTTTCATCTTGTACTCATCTATCCCAGGAGGCCACACGAGAGCATACGTCATTATCAAACATCACGGAGATCAGTGACGCGGGGGTTTTCAAAGGTGAGTAAACACGGTTCCTTGTGTTTAAATCATATGTGTTAAACTAAACGCTTTAACTGTTCAAGGTGTAAAGGAGTTAGACAGTATAGTATAGTTGTGATTTTGCTGTAAAAACATGTTTTATTATGTATAGCTAGTTAACAGGGGAGCTCCAGTAAGCACACGTAACGTTACGTCTCTAAAGGGGATTTACATAACCATATACATCTTAAACACGCTTATTTAAAATGTCTATTTACATCTGAAAGGAAAATATTGTATACGTTTTGCAGATGAGCACATCACAACATGAAAAAGACGAGTGATGTATGTGTGCTATTATTATGTAGGATAATTCACTGTTGTCAACACTGTTTACATTAGACAAATGTGCTGTAAATAATCAAATCTATAAAGTAACTAAACATGTTATATATTTTATTTGTTCCTTATTATTACTGTTCATGACTGCTTTTGTATAATGTTTGTGCATTTTTGTAGGATCTGAAATGCCTGCAGACTGGTCTGAGCACTGAGGATGAGGAGCTGAATCCTGGAAACAGTGCCATGGATGAGACCCTCCATCCCTCCATCTGCCCTTATGAGACCCTCCATCACTCCACCAGCCCTTATTGCCTCAGATTGTGAAGCGCAGCACAGCAACAAGCTCCGGTGTTGTGCCGAATTTCGACCCCAGCCAAATTATTACCCCCCTAGCATTGGTAGGTTTAGGATTAGTTGTGGGGGTGGGGTTAGGATTAGGGGTGGGGTTGGGGTTAGGATTAGGGGTGGGGTTGGGGTTAGGGTTAGGGGTGGGGTTAGGATTAGGCCATCAGGTACTGACTTCAACGAGGGGGGTAATAATTCGGCAGGGGGTCGAAATTCGGCAAAACACCGGCACGGTCACCTCTGGTGAATTCATCAGAATAAAGCCACAGAATGGGAGCCGCTGTGTTGAGATGGCAATATGTGCGGTTCAGCGCCTGTAAATACATGCTTGTAGTTTGAATAAAGCTTTGTTTCATGTGTTGTTGACTTGTATATGCATTTGTTTATTGTGATGGTTACTTTAATTTGTTCTTTTACTCATTTATTCATGTTTCTTATTTTTGTCAGTATATAAAATATAATTATTTAATTAAATGTATGCATTCATTAATTCATTGCTTGACTGACAATTGAGATGTTTCACTGCATTTATCTAGTGTGTATTCATGCATAACTATGTCATATGACAAAACAAATTACATTTTGCTTGTTTTATTAAATTATATCATTTTTAGTATTTAAAAAAGTAATGTAATTAAGTTTTGGTCAGCATTTAATATTATTATTGTTTAAGTTTTGGGGTGGGCTAACAATGCAATTCATTCTGAGGTAATATTAATTTTTAAGGAGCGATACTTATATAAAGTAAAAAATCAACAGTTTTCTCCAAAGGAGAGATCTTCGAGCAGCCGCATGTCTCCTTTGTGCAGACATTACAAACGCTGAGGAAAACTGTTCTAGGTTGTGCTGTCGAGTTACTGATGTTATGAGGTGTTAGTGCACCTGTCGCTCATATCATTTAAACTTATTACATACAAGATCATGGAAAGATACCATAGTTGTATCTAACAATGAACAATCATAATGACAAAACAGAAAACATAAAGATCATTGGTTTGTGTAGCTACATCATAATATGATATTTATAGGCTACACAGGAAAAAAAGAACAATAACAAGGCTAAATATCTTTAAATAGTTTTTCATAATACATAAAAAATTCTGAGGGATCAAACAAGAGGTAAATTCATCAAGAAAAAGAGGAAAACTTAAAGGAGAAACTTTTTGGGTATAAAATAGAGAAATTAACAACATATTCAAGAGATGACGATGTTGGGGTTTCTTAATAAAAAGTTATATCGTTAGGCCCTATAAAACGGTGGGTCACATTAGTAGGGTTTAAAATATAACAACTTAAATCAACCCTAAATGTATTCACAAAATGATGGACAGCTGTTTCTTCAACAATACCCAGATAGCAATTACATTTGGCCCGGATCCGTTTTAAGCCCCTTGCCTCCGTTTCTATCTTAGAGACGTTTTCTGATTGTGAACCAGATCCGTGCCAGATAGAAGTTTCAGCTTAAACATTCTAACTGCCATCAGTTCAGTATTTATATCATTTTACAGATCTGGCCCAGATCACTTTTCCCATAGGTAACCGAAAGACATTAGCTGTGTCTGACACTGATTTGGTCCAGATCTGCAATATGAATCTGAGCCGATACTGTTTTCACATAGGCTACACTGGTGTGGCCCGAATCTGTGATACATATCTGAGCCTACTGCATTTAAAAAAGGGCTAAAAACTGCTCTGGCCCATATCTGCAAAACAGATTTGAGCCAACACTGTTTTGACAGAGACTACCTGATGTGGACCACATCCGAAATACTTTTCTCAAACTGTGTGAAGAACTCCGTGGAATAAACATTTTCAAAACAACATGGTTAGCCTACTGTCAGCATATATATTTTTTTCTATCTAGAGCATGAGATAAATGCATTGTCATTAAGCTGAGCAATATTATCATCAGTGTTTAAAAACTATACAGCAACATTTTGTGATGCTATAAGGTCCGTTACAGCACAGCCGTTTGAGCTCCGTTTTAGGTCCGTTTTACGACAGCGCCAAGTGAACGTTGGGTCTCGCTTGACTGTCGTCTTGCAGATACGGTCCACATCCGTACTACGGACTTCAGCCAGAAGCGCAAAAAAATAAATAAAAAAATCATCAAACCATGCAAGCTGTCAACGCAGATTTATCTGACCAGCTAGGCTACCACATGTAAGTTTTTATGTGTTTATTCTATGTGTTTATTATGTACATCTATTTGTATGTGTTTATTCTAATTTACTGTCTATTACTTAAACGTGCAAGTGAAATGCTGTTTGCTTTGTAGATAGCAGTTACAGGCTGTTATTTGCGCACCACAAAGTCTGTGTTATGGCCGAATCTAACGTAGCCTACTAGCCCGACTGCGCTATACAAATAGCCTATGCGTGTAGCACAGAATAGACCCGAATCAACTTTTTAATATCATGGCATATATTTGCGCTAATGTGCTGAATTTTAAAAGGTAGTCTTAGCTTAGGATGTCCAGACGTCCCCGGGTTTGGTTGCCTCCGGGAAAATACAGAAAAAAACTACCTATGTCCCTGTTTTTTTAAGATAAAACTTGTATGTATTTCAATCAGATTGACAGTCAAACTAAAAATATCTCCGTTTTCCTCCGGTTTTGGTCTCGGACATCTGGTCACCTTATTAGCTTTAGCTGCTATGCTATTTCGGTTCATTTATGAGATGCGCTCCAGTTCACGAGCCGGCGCGTCCGTGTTGTGATTATCTATAATTGTCTGCTATATTTAGCCTACTTCTTATTTATTAAATCCAGGCAATTGGTTGATGAAACATTGATTAAAATTAAGATACAATTAATACAAAACGAAATTCACTTTAAAGAAAGGCTGTGTCTCCTGTGTAAGGTCTCTGTGAAAGTTTTAAAGCAGTCTTTTAGTGCCGCTTCAGAGCGGTCGCGTCCGTAAAGGAGAACTGTCACGTAACATTGTTTTTTCCTCATAAATACGAACATGAAAAATAAAATAAAATGAATATTTTATGTTCTATGGAGAGCCAACCCGTCTTCATCCGATTTGCGCTGTGTAATTCACAGAATTACAACAAAAAATCGTTGCCTCCTAAAAGTTAAAGATTGTTTTTGTCACGCATGACTGTCTATTTCCCTAATATTAAATATAAAACGCATGTGTAGACTGATATTTTTCTAATGTCTGGACTCCTTTCAGAGGAGCCAGGAGAGGAGGGCGAGGGCACAGGAGAGACTGGCGCATCAGCAGCAGGAGCAGCAACAGCTGCCACAGCACCCACTATAGTGATTTTGTTTAAGTGCATGTTTTTCTTTTTCTTTTCTTTTTATTAACACGTTGTGTTAATAGCCTGTGCATTTTTTTATCCATTAATTCTGTGTTTCTTGTTGACTGTGTTCTGTGTAAATTGACTTTGTTCATGACTTTGTTGTTCGTTTTTTATAATTAAATCTATGAATTCGTGGTCATTAATTCTGTGTTTGTTAACTTTGTTCACGTTGTTTTAGTATGCGTTTTAATCATTAAAACGATTTATTTCAGCTAGGCCTACGAATTGCTCCAACTAGCCTTTATCAAGTCAAGTCAAGCTTTTTATTTAGGCCTTGTAGTGAAAACGTTTTTCTAGACATTCCACAGACTGTGAAAAATGTAGGCCTATGCCCATAGGTTACTATACCATAACTGACAAAAATGCCGAAAATAAGGCAAAAGGACAATCCAGTGGTGATTTAAGCGGAATCGTAACACATCCGGCACAGCACCGGTAGGCGGAATCGTTTCACGCACCCGTTACGCATCTGTAACGGGATGATCAGGCGGTGCTGGATCGGCGCTGGCACATATCCGCAACAACCCCTAAACACAGACCAGAAACGGCTTCGGCCCGATGTGCGTTTGGACTCAGGAACGAGTCCGTGAGGCGGATACGGGCCAGACCCAGCTCTATCGTTTTGCGGTTGCGGCCCTGTTCCGTTACAGCGTACAGTGGCTATCTGGGTAGGCTACCACAAAATGAGCAAGTTTCATCAAGATATTTACAGATAGATGAATTAAATGTGTCGTTCATCTTTTAAGTGTGATAACGCGTCGTAGGTCACATGATAACGTCAACATGGCGGATGATGTCCGGATCGCATTCATACTCAACGAGATTTGGCTATAAAGTACCTACTCTTTTAGCGCTCGTTAAGTAAGTACTCATTGAAATTAAGTACCTACTCATTGAGTATGCGATTCCGAACGCAGCCTGTGGCTGCGTCCGAAACCGCATACTTCCCTACTATATAGTAGGGGGAAAAGAGTAGGCGAGTGAAAAGTATGTACGAATCATAAAAGAGTAGGCAAGAATTACCTGGGTGACGTACTAATTCTCGCGAGAATCGGACGTACGTATACTAATAGTGCGTTCGAATATGCCTACTTTCCTACTATATAGGCGAAAACAGTATGTGAAAGAAGAAGTACGTTAGAAACATCAGTATTCATAAAAGAGTAGGCGAGAAGTTCCCGGATGATCTACTGCTTCCGCCCAGATTTTTGAGTGCTCAATCGATGGATACTTTTCTATCCCAGGAGGCCACGCGAGAGGATACGTCATAAAAACGAATAAATAAATAAATAAATGTGCTGAACTACTGTACAGTAAACTGTTGAATTGTTGAAGGTGTAAAGATGCTGAAATAGTATGGTAAATTTGTGATTTTGCTGTAAATCACATTTTAATATGTCTAGCTAACAGAGGAGCTCCAGTAAGGGCACATATGTCTCCAAACTGGATTTGCATTCATTTTAAACCGTATACATCTTAAATACAATTACTAAATGTCTATTTAATATCTGGCAAGAAAATCTTCTATAAGAATTGCAGATTACTACGTCTAATATATATGAAATAGACATCTGAGTGATGTACAGTGAAGAAAATAAGTATTTGAACACCCTGCTATTTTGCAAGTTCTCCCACTTAGAAATCATGGAGGGGTCTGAAATTGTCATCGTAGGTGCATGTCCACTGTGAGAGACATAATCTAAAAAAAAAATCCAGAAATCACAATGTATGATTTTTTAACTATTTATTTGTAAGATACAGCTGCAAATAAGTATTTGAACACCTGTCTATCAGCTAGAATTCTGACCCTCAATAGACCTGTTAGTCTGCCTTTAAAATGTCCACCTCCACTCCATTTATTATCCTAAATTAGATGCACCTGTTTGAGGTCGTTAGCTGCATAAAGACACCTGTCCACCCCATACAATCAGTAAGAATCCAACTACTAACATGGCCAAGACCAAAGAGCTGTCCAAAGACACTAGAGACAAAATTGTACACCTCCACAAGGCTGGAAAGGGCTACGGGGAAATTGCCAAGCAGCTTTGTGAAAAAAGGTCCACTGTTGGAGCAATCATTAGAAAATGGAAGAAGCTAAACATGACAATCTCCCTCGGACTGGGGCTCCATGCAAGATCTCACCTCGTGGGGTCTCAATGATCCTAAGAAAGGTGAGAAATCAGCCCAGAACTACACGGGAGGAGCTGGTCAATGACCTGAAAAAAGCTGGGACCACCGTTTCTTAGGTTACTGTTGGTAATACACTTTGTAATACAAAGACGTCATGGTTTGAAATCATGCATGGCACGGAAGGTTCCCCTGCTTAAACCAGCACATGTCAAGGCCCGTCTTAAGTTTGCCAATGACCATTTGGATGATCCAGAGGAGTCATGGGAAAAAGTCAAGTGGTCAGATGAGACCAAAATAGAACTTTTTGGTCATAATTCCACTAACCGTGTTTGGAGGAAGAAGAATGATGAGTACCATCCCAAGAACACCATCCCTACTGTGAAGCATGGGGGTGGTAGCATCATGCTTTGGGGGTGTTTTTCTGCACATGGGACAGGGCGACTGCACTGTATCAACCCTCTGGGGTCTAAGGGCTTTTTGAGGTCCTTGAGATGTTTTGACATGCCCTGACATTTGTGCTTTTTTCAGTTGCTTATAAACATATAAATGGCAAAGGTGTAATTACACTATATTTAGCACAAATAGGGCTACAAATATATGTGAGCAACATGTATGTACATGTTTGTATTTTTGAGAGAATAATGTTTATGCATGGTTATTCAAAAAACTAAAAATTTTATTTTCTGAAATAAGGCAACAAAACACATACTTAACATGTGTCCACAAGACTTTTGACTAATGGATGTAGTTGCCTAGTGTTTTTGCTTCAAAATGATCTGAAAATCATCCTGCCTAATCATTCACATAAAACAATACATTGATTTAAGTTTTTTAAAACAGTTTTTGCTTGCAAAGGCAATATGTGCAGGGGCGTGACTTGCTGTGATTCACACCTGAGAAGACAAAGACCCTGCATACTAATGACCCTGCATACTAATGAGCCTTTCATTCAGGTGTGTCACACAAGAAAGAATGCGAGGACAAAAATATATATATATATATATATATATATATATATACACTCACCGGCCACTTTATTAGGTACCCCATGCTAGTAACGGGTTGGACCCCCTTTTGCCTTCAGAACTGCCTCAATTCTTCGTGGCATAGATTCAACAAGGTGCTGGAAGCATTCCTCAGGGAGTTTGGTCCATATTGACATGATGGCATCACACAGTTGCCGCAGATTTGTCGGCTTCACATCCATGATGCGAATCTCCCGTTCCACCACATCCCAAAGATGCTCTATTGGATTGAGATCTGGTGACTGTGGAGGCCATTTGAGTACAGCGAACTCATTGTCATGTTCAAGAAACCAGTCTGAGATGATTCCAGCTTTATGACATGGCGCATTATCCTGCTGAAAGTAGCCATCAGAAGTTGGGTACATTGTGGTCATAAAGGGATGGACATGGTCAGCAACAATACTCAGGTAGGCTGTGGCGTTGCAACGATGCTCAATTGGTACCAAGGGGCCCAAAGAGTGCCAAGAAAATATTCCCCACACCATTGACACCACCACCACCAGCCTGAACCGTTGATACAAGGCAGGATGGATCCATGCTTTCATGTTGTAGACGCCAAATTCTGACCCTACCATCCGAATGTCGCAGCAGAAATCGAGACTCATCAGACCAGGCAACGTTTTTCCAATCTTCTATTGTCCAATTTCGATGAGCTTGTGCAAATTGTAGCCTCAGTTTCCTGTTCTTAGCTGAAAGGAGTGGCACCCGGTGTGGTCTTCTGCTGCTGTAGCCCATCTGCCTCAAAGTTCGACGTACTGTGCGTTCAGAGATGCTCTTCTGCCCACCTTGGTTGTAAGGGGTGGTTATTTGAGTCACTGTTGCCCTTCTATCAGCTCGAACCAGTCTGGCCATTCTCCTCTGACCTCTGGCATCAACAAGGCATTTCCGCCCACAGAACTGCCGCTCACTGGATGTTTTTTCTTTTTCGGACCATTCTCTGTAAACCCTAGAGATGGTTGTGCGTGAAAATCCCAGTAGATTAGCAGTTTCTGAAATACTCAGACCAGCCCTTCTGGCACCAACAATCATGCCACGTTCAAAGTCACTCAAATCACCTTTCTTCCCCATACTGATGCTCGGTTTGAACTGCAGGAGATTGTCTTGACCATGTCTACATGCCTAAATGCACTGAGTTGCCGCCATGTGATTGGCTGCTTAGAAATTAAGTGTTAAGGAGCAGTTGGACAGGTGTACCTAATAAAGTGGCCGGTGAGTGTATATATATATATATATATATATATATATAATCCAAATATAAATGAAAGTCAAAAGCACATTTTTAGTACATAGTCATACCTGGAAACAAATCCTGTTCAAATAGGCTATATGGACCATTCTACAGAATTAGTTAGAAAGTTAGAGTTCACAGAGAGGAAAAAAAGGTATTTTTTCACCAATTTTTTAAACATTCAAATTGTATAATTTTGGTAAACAAAATAAAAGGTAAAACATTTCTAGTATGCAGTTAATTCTCATACTGTATTTTCAGAAAGTTTTGGAATATATCCTCTCCTCAAATGTGTCACTAATAAAAAACAATAATATTAAGATTTTTTTTACATCTATCTTGTCTTTCTTTTTTTTTTAAAGTAGGCCTATAGCCTGGATTTTATCATTCATATTTCAAAGTTAAGGATTCATTAGTTTGATATAGTCTACATTGGAACAAACACTATTAACATCTTAGATTATGAGCTTATTTTTGACAAAACATTCTAACGTTATATATTTAACATATGAGCAGAAACTGGTTAACTAAAGCTTATTTGATGTCTATTTTAGAGTAAAAAACTTTATAATCTATCCCAAACTATTCAACTAAATGTTGTCTTTCATATTTCGTCTGTAACAACAGTGCGAATTCGTGCCGTTCATTCATCACACAGAGAGAGACACGCGATTCATATTAAAACAGTATTCGCGATTAGAACAAAACACTTAAGAATAAAAAACTTACTATGACAATCCTCGCTGGATCCATGGCTCCTCGAAGTGAAATGAATCCAGCACTTCTGAGGTAAATTATCCAGAATTATTCCTCACAGCCTCGCAAAACGACATAGACTACCGGTACATTAATCTGAACTTGGTGTTTTATCGAGCTCGTGTGGGCGCTGGCAAGTTTCAGATCATTTGCGTTTGAATAGCGCGCACGCTCTCTGTGGGCGTGGTCACATTAAAAGATAATTAGCTGAAATGAGAATGCCTGACATCTCTCTCTTTTTATATAGATTACATAAACACAGAATATTTGTTTTAGTTTTGAATTAGATAATTTAAAAGTACACACTTAAATGATTATAAAGATATATTGATCATGCCTGTGTGACTAGTATTAGCTGAGTTTTGTTTATGTTTAGAGACGTGCTCCGGAAAAAAAGTTCACGGAGACGGAGAGGCAGAAAGCACACCCTGTTTATTTTCTTTATTTTACAAAAGCACAATGTTTTATTTCAATTGTAAGTGGACCCATAAAAAAGTAGACATTTAACAGTTTATTTTTTCATATTTCTTAAGTGTGTATGACCAAAAATGACGGAGTATTTTAAGTCTATTTTGCTGTTATGTGAAAAAAATCGCGTGTCCGGCGCGTTTGCCGACTCCAGAGGGTTAACCCTCTGGGGTCTAAGGTGTTTTTGGGGTTCTTGAGATGTTTTGACATGCCCTGACATTTGTGCTTTTTTCAGTTGCTTATAAACATATTAATGGCACAGGTACGGTAGTACGGCTATAGAAATTACACTCTATTTAGCACAAATAGGGCTACCATAATATGTGAGCAACATGTATGTACATGTTTGTATTTTTGAGAGAATATTGTTTAATCATGGTTATTGAAAAAACAAAACTAAAGTTTCTGAAATAAGGCCACAAAACGCATACTAAATATCTGTCCACAAGACTTTTGACTAATTGTCCCCTTGGAATTATAAGGTTCTATCTGACATTTTTGTCAAAATTTAGTTATTCACATATTCTTATTCTGTGACAACTTATTTACATTATGTGATGTGTTTTTTTAAGTTGTGTACATTGTGGGACTTTTTATTGAAAAAACAAAAAGGTTCTATCTACAAAATCGAGCCAATCAGCACTTCGAATGCACAGAAGAGGACCAATCAGAATCAACTTTATATGTCATGTCGCCGGCTTTTTCCTTGAAGACAAGAAGAAACCCCATAAAGGCATAATGCTATACATTTACAGTAAAATATTAAATTAAATATTCACTAAATTGTGTAGGGTTATGAAGTGGCTTAACGTTATATTTGGCCATTTTCTTTATAGTGTATTGGTTATTATTATTAATTATTAATGAGGTTATTATTAATAATAACTGTTATTATTAAAGTTATTATTATCTGAATTATACAAATATGCAGTGAATAAATTGAATATTTAAAAAAAACATTTAACATGCAAGTGTGTGTGTGTGTGTGTGTGTGTGTGTGTGCGCGAGTGTGTGAAAATGTGCGAGTGTGTGAAAGTGTGTGCGAGTGTGTGAAAGTGTGTGCGAGTGTGTGTGTGTGTGCGAGTGTGTGTGTGTGTGTGTGCGAGTGTGTGTGTGTGCGAGTGTGTGCGAGTGTGTATGTGTGAGAGTGTGTGTGTGTACGTGTGAGAAAGTGTGTGTGTGTGTGTGTGTGTGTGTGTGTGAAAGTGTGTGTGTGTGTGTGTGTGTGTGTGTGTGTGACAGTGTGTGTGTGTGAGTGAGGGAGAGAGAGTGTGTGTGTGTGATTAAAAAATGAGTCTGACATTTTTTGTGATCATATGTGAATAATTTTTCAGCGATTATTAAACTTTATGAATTAATTTGCTGAAGCATGTCGATTTTCTTGTAGTTTTTAAAGTCTTAAAATTACCCACCAAATTGGTAACGAAAATTAAGATTCTGCACTGGACAAAATATTTAGACCTACCTTGCTTAATTTGAAATGTCCTAAATACATGGAAGTGCTAAAAAATATTAAATAAATGTCATAGAAGGATACAATTTTACTTTCTAACACATGTTGAGACATTGTTACAACATTAATTTTATATTTAATGTTCAAATAATGTTTTGGCAGATAGAACCTTATAATTCTAAGCGAAAAGTCTTTTTTTAGAATTAGAAGGTTCTATCTGCATTTACAAATTTGAGAGGATTTTGATATTGTATATTTAGAATACATTTAGGGTCCCTGTTATTTTCATGTTTGAAAGAAACTTGTTCCCCATATAAAATTTTCCTATATGTAATGCAAAAACTTTGAAGCTCAATATCTCAAAACTGCTCAGAACGCAGATAGAACTGCCTAATCATTCACATAAAACAATAGATTGGCCCAACGGCCCAACCCCCTCATGAATAATTAGGTAGTTCTCACCTGACTAGACAATGACCCTGCATAATAATGAGCCTTTCATTCAGGTGTGTCACACAAGAAAGAATGCAAGGACAATATATATAAATATATATATACATACATACATACAATCAAAATATAAATGAAAGTCAAAAGCACATTTTTAGTCATTCCTAGAAACAAATCCTGGTCAAATAGGCTATATGGGCCATTCTACAGAATTGGTTCAAAGTTAGAGTTGGAAACATTTTGAAAAGAAAATTTTCTTTCCATAAATGTCTTATAAAGTATTATTTTTTTAAAGTAGGCCAATACATTTTATCATACATGTTTCAAAGTTAAGATTCATTATTTTGATATAGCTTGCATTGGAACAAACACTATAACAGTTGAATAGTTTATTTGTGACAAAAGAAGCTATACACATACACACACACACACACACATACACATATATATATATATTGTCCTCACACTTTCTTGTGGTACCCAGTGGGAAAAGACAAATGTTTTTCAAGATGTTTCCAACTCTAACTTTGAACCAATTCTGAAGAATATTCTACAGAATTGGTTCAAAATTAGAGTTGGAAACAACTTGAAAACCATTTGTCTTTATCCACATATTTTGTATGCATGCAAATTGTATAATATCCTAATTGTGCAGTTAATTCTCATACTGTATTTTCAGAAAGTTTTGGAATATGTATCCTCTCTCCAAATTTGTCACTAATAAAACACAACAAAAAAAGATTACAATTTTAACAATATTTCAAGTGTAATCTTTCTTTGTAAAAAGTATACGTATTTCAAGTGTAACATATGAGCAGAAATTGGCGAACAAAAGCTTATTTAATGTGGCAGTAGTCTGTTTTTACAGTAAAAACTTTATAATCCATCCAAAACTAATCAATGAAATCTTGTCTAAATATTCATATTTAGTCTGTAACATATCGTGTTTATGCGAGTGTGAGATGCACGCTGTACAGCTGTAAACAACAGCGCGCGCGCGTCTGTGCCTTTCATTCATCATTCACACTATCAATATCGCGATTATAACAAAGCTCTTAAGAATAAATACCTTACTACATCAGCTTGATTCGTTGCTCCTCGGAATGAAACTACCAGGACTTCTGAGGTAAATTGTTCCAGGATTAGGACGATAGTATTATTCCTCAGAGTGCAGCAAGAGGTAAAGTCCACGATTCTTGTTCAACTTGATGTGTTTTATCCAGCTTATATGTGGGCGTTAACAGTTTGCATGACTTGCCTCAGATTATTTGCGTTTGAATAGCGCACTCTCTGTGGGCGTGGTCACATTAAAAGATAATTAGCTGAAATGAGAATGACTGACATCTCTCTCTTTTTATATAGATTACATAAACAGAGAATATTTGTTTTAGTTTTGAATTAGATAATTTAAAAGTACACACTTAAATGATTATCGAGCACAGCGTTAGTTCAGACAGGCCACGTAGGCATTGGCTGCGATCAGCTGACGCGATCAGCTGTCAAATCGCTCCAACCACTACCGTTCTCCTATTAGACCGGAAGGATATATATACGCGGCACTTCCGCCTGGGATATATGCTTAAACTGCTCGCAACCCCCCCACCCTGACTACTAAGTATCAAGCATTTTTCTGTGCACGTCTTGGCTGTTGTCTTCTTTGTTTCAGATCATCAAGGCTTCCAAGTTCTAGAGTCACGGACATCATCACGAGAAAACACACCCTCATAGCAAGCTACAACATGGACGTCCCGGACCTCACTGATACACTTAAACCACGGCTTAAAGACATTACTAAATGTCTTAATCATCTGTATATTTCCAAGCCGATGGTTCCATGGGGGGGTTAATGCTAAAGCTACGTATGTCATTAATTACGGAGCAAGAACCCCCATAAGGAACCATACCGCCAAAGATAAATTGTGTTCAATAAACTCAAGTAAACTTGCCAAAGTGGTCTCGTCTGAAATAAAGATATATTGCTCATGCATGTGTGACTAGTATTCGCTGAGTTTTGTTTAAGTTTAGAGACGTGCTCCAGAAAAAAAGTTCACGGAGACGGAGAGGCAGAAAGCACACCCTGTTTATTTTCTTTATTTTACAAAAGTACAATGTTTTATTTCGATTGGAAGTGGACCCATAAAGAAAGTAGACATTTAACAGTTAATTTTTTCATATTTTTTAAGTGTGTATGACAAAAAAATGACTGAGTATTTTAAGTCTATTTTGCTGCTATGTGAAAAAAATCGCGCAAAACGCGCCGGCGTGTTTTCAGACCCCAGAGGGTTAAGGAGAGGATGACCGGGGCCATGTATTGCGAGATTTTGGGGAACAACCTCCTTCCCTCAGTTAGAGCATTGAAGATGGGTCGAGGCTGGGTCTTCCAACATGACAATGACCCGAAGCACACAGCCAGGATAACCAAGGAGTGGCTCTGTAAGAAGCATATCAAGGTTCTGGCGTGGGCTAGCCAGTCTCTAGACCTAAACCCAATAGAGAATCTTTGGAGGGAGCTCAAACTCCGTGTTTCTCAGCGACAGCCCAGAAACCTGACTGATCTAGAGAAGATCTGTGTGGAGGAGTGGGCCAAAATCCCTCCTGCAGTGTGTGCAAATCTGGTGAAAAACTACAGGAAACGTTTCACCTTTGTAATTGCAAACAAAGGCTAATATTGTACCAAATATTAACATTGATTTTCTCAGGTGTTCAAATACTTATTTGCAGCTGGATCATACAAATAAATAGTTAAAAAATCATACATTGTGATTTCTGGATTTTTTTTTTAGATTACACTCACCGGCCACTTTATTAGGTACCCCATGCTAGTAACGGGTTGGACCCCCTTTTGCCTTCAGAACTGCCTCAATTCTTCGTGGCATAGATTCAACAAGGTGCTGGAAGCATTCCTCAGGGAGTTTGGTCCATATTGACATGATGGCATCACACAGTTGCCGCAGATTTGTCGGCTGCACATCCATGATGCGAATCTCCCGTTCCACCACATCCCAAAGATGCTCTATTGGATTGAGATCTGGTGACTGTGGAGGCCATTTGAGTACAGCGAACTCATTGTCATGTTCAAGAAACCAGTCTGAGATGATTCCAGCTTTATGACATGGCGCATTATCCTGCTGAAAGTAGCCATCAGAAGTTGGGTACATTGTGGTCATAAAGGGATGGACATGGTCAGCAACAATACTCAGGTAGGCTGTGGCGTTGCAACGATGCTCAATTGGTACCAAGGGGCCCAAAGAGTGCCAAGAAAATATTCCCCACACCATGACACCACCACCACCAGCCTGAACCGTTGATACAAGGCAGGATGGATCCATGCTTTCATGTTGTAGACGCCAAATTCTGACCCTACCATCCGAATGTCGCAGCAGAAATCGAGACTCATCAGACCAGGCAACGTTTTTCCAATCTTCTATTGTCCAATTTCGATGAGCTTGTGCAAATTGTAGCCTCCGTTTCCTGTTCTTAGCTGAAAGGAGTGGCACCCGGTGTGGTCTTCTGCTGCTGTAGCCCATCTGCCTCAAAGTTCGACGTACTGTGCGTTCAGAGATGCTCTTCTGCCCACCTTGGTTGTAACGGGTGGTTATTTGAGTCACTGTTGCCCTTCTATCAGCTCGAACCAGTCTGGCCATTCTCCTCTGACCTCTGGCATCAACAAGGCATTTCCGCCCACAGAACTGCCGCTCACTGGATGTTTTTTCTTTTTCGGACCATTCTCTGTAAACCCTAGAGATGGTTGTGCGTGAAAATCCCAGTAGATTAGCAGTTTCTGAAATACTCAGACCAGCCCTTCTGGCACCAACAATCATGCCACGTTCAAAGTCACTCAAATCACCTTTCTTCCCCATACTGATGCTCGGTTTGAACTGCAGGAGATTGTCTTGACCATGTCTACATGCCTAAATGCACTGAGTTGCCGCCATGTGATTGGCTGCTTAGAAATTAAGTGTTAAGGAGCAGTTGGACAGGTGTACCTAATAAAGTGGCCGGTGAGTGTATGTCTCTCACAGTGGACATGCACCTACGATGACAATTTCAGACCCCTCCATGATTTCTAAGTGGGAGAACTTGCAAAATAGCAGGGTGTTCAAATACTTATTTTCTTCACTGTATGTGTACTATTGTTTAGGAGAATTCACTGTTGTCAACACTGTTTTCATTAGACAAATGTTTAATAAATTTACATAAAGTAACTAAACATAAGTAATCTTTTTAATTTGTCCATTAGTACTGTTGAAAAATTGTGGAACATTTATGATGGATAAAAAGCTACAAATCACAGAAGTAACGTGAATCTTGTCTGGATGTTACAGGGACAGATGAGCACACGCGTCTGCTTATCTGGTGGAAAGTGGCTCATGAAGCCCTCTTCACCGGTAAGTGGAATGCTGCCATCAAAGGCTTTGAGTGAGTATACAGAAATAATTGAAAATCTATTTCATTGTTTTTTGTAGTATATTTCAATTATTGTATTTTCAAACAGAGATATTACAGCACTTTTTTGATTCTTGATTTCTCTGCATTTGCTGCAGATCTTTTGTGGTGGAGCAGAGCCTGCAAGGGAGAGTGACGGCGGCATTTGTAAAAAAAAAAAAAAAAAAAAAATGGGAAACCCTTAAACAAAAATACAAAGATCATTTTGTTACTTCTAATACAGAAATTAAATGATTAAATATTGTAATGTTAAAATGACTGCTTTTGTATCATGCTGTGTATTTTTGCAGGATCTGAAATGTCTGCAGACAGGGGTGAGCACTGAGGATGGAGAGCCCACAGCAGCATCTTGGAAGTGGTACTCTGCCATGGATGAGGCAATTGGGGGCAGACCCTCCATCTCTCCTCCTGCCCTCGTTGCCTCATGTGGGCCGGATGTTGCTGTGGCCTCTTCATCCTTAGTGAGGCCAGAGCAAGCCAGAGCCCTGAAAAGGGTGAAAGATCTGGAGGAGCTGATCCAGGAGATGGAGGAGAGAGAGCGGAAAGCAGCAGGCTGTGGAGAGAAATGGAGGAGAAGGAGGACAGAAGAGAACGGGAGAGACGAGAGAGAGAGGAAAGACTAGCAAGAGAAGTAAGAGAAAGAGAAGAGAGATGGCACCGGGAGGCAAGCGAGAAAGAGAAAAAAAAAAAAAAAAAAAAAAAAAACGGATGAAAGATTCCTTTCTGTACTGGAAATCCTTGCTAAAAAATAAATTGTTTGATGAAAACATCTTATGATCATTTACACATTTGGGTTCTCTTACGAGAGGTTCTCTCGTATTGCGCAAGTTAGCTTACGCTACGGAAAAGATTAATCTTCTCGAGATATGGAAGCCAAAAATTATCCTTAATTTTGTATTTATTGTCAACGCAGTGCAGCAGCTGCCAGACCTAGAGCGGGCTATCTAGCGAGCTCATAGGCTGCCCTGCGGCAACTGCAGCAGCCAACCAGTGAATCTGGCGTGACATCACGCCCAATGAGAGGCGCCCGCGCCCTCATGGCATCACAGCCCGCCAAAAGGGGCGTGGCTTAGTGTATAAAAGCGGGATTCAGAGGCTGCTTCCCTGATTTTCATCTCTTCAGCGAGCTCTCTGCATCGCTGGACTACAGAAGCCGTCGCCGTCTGAGGGGCACACTAGCAAGGTTAGGACAGCGCCTGAAGAACCCGGCCATCTTCGCCACCTTCAGCCATCCGTGCGAGCTACGCCATCCGGCGACGTATCCTTTTTTACATATCTATGTGTTCGCCACGGCGACACCTTTCTCTAAAAGAGCAGCGAGACGTCTTTTTAAAGATGTCTCGCACTTCCTGCGGCTCGTGACGAGCCCCGCTCAGCGTCAGAGACTGCCACGTGATCTGCGCTCTCTGCCTGGGCCAGGAACACAGAGCTCTCGTCCTCTCGTCAGGGGGTCGTGAGCTCTGCGAAGCACTTGCGATGTCGACCCTGCGGGCTCGGCTCGAAGTGTTCAACCTTGAAGCTGTCACTCCGCCCTTTGCAGGACCGCGCAAAGTAGCGCCGTTCTCAAGGCAGCCGGAGCTTGTGTCCACCGCGACGCGCTCGCCGGAACCCTCCCTCGAGCTTCGCTCTCACTTTCTCCGCCTCCCTCACAGACGCGCAGCTGCCGCCCACGAGCCGCACTGCCGTTTTTCGGAATGACGAGGCTGAAGGAAACGCCACAAGGGACTGCTGTTCTATCCGCGGCTAGCTTTCTTTACGTTACAAGAAAGCTACCCCGTGTGGGTTTTTTGTCCTGCTGAGGCCGGACCAAGCCCCTCTTTCTCATACATTTATCAGCTCCTCTTATGTCAGCGGCTGGTAATGTCAATATTGCAGCTATGAGCCTGTTTTATAACACGCACATCTGCAAACAAACGCCGACACACACAAACTGTGATGACGCTCTCTTATCTGCTCGCGCTACCTAAGCTTGTATTGTTTCCCCCTGTGGCTCAGTGGCTAAACCTACAGCTTTCGCGCCAGAGACCTGTGTTTGTTCCCGGCTCTCGCAGCAGACAACATTTATGCATCTGGGCTCACGGCCAGCTTTTCTTACGTACAGAAAGCGAACGCGCCCTCCCGCGTGCGCATGCGTCATCGGCAAAATAAGGAAGAGTGCCGTTTTTTGTCCCGCCGAGGCCGGACCACGCCCCTCTTTCCCTCAAACATTTCTCAGCTCCTCTTATGTCGAGCGGCTGGTAATGTCAAATATTGCAGCTACGAACCTGTTACATAATACGCACGCCTGCAAACAAACGCCGTACACACTAACTGTGTTGACGCTCTCTTATCTGCTCGCGCTTACTAACGAACACTCTGCCCAAAGCGCTGTGCGCGCGTCACAGAGTTATCATGAAACGCTCCCCATCCAAAGCGATCGGGACGTCAAATATGTATGTAAGTCTCGTGCCCGCTCACAAGCGCTCACACTTACTATAAACACTTGGCCCATAGCGCCATGCGCGCACCTCAGGGCTATCATAAATGTCTAGTTGTCCGGCTCACACTGAAGGTGCTTTAAGTGTAAAAAAATGTGCCCACTTCACAGTGCTCACCCCTACACACAAGCAATACACTTCCCGTGTCACTCACAGAGCCCACTCTCATAAGCGGACACAAGCCGCTCGAGTGTTGAATATAGGAAACACTCTCTACCCGCTCTGTCACACGGCCAATACATACTTATATGAACGTAAGTCTCGTGCCCACTTCCGAGCGCGCACGCTTACGAATAAACGCTTCACCCAAAGTGTCACCTTTTGCCACAAGGCTGTAATACGTTCCCCACCCCAAAAGATCGGGGCGTCACACTAGTATCTAAGTCTCGTGCCCGCTCACAAGCGCTCACGCTTACAAATAGGCACCTCGCCCAAGGCGCTGCACACGCACCACAAAGCAAACACAAAACGCTCCCCATTCACAGTAATCGGGTCGTCACTCACAAAACAGTTTGTCACTGCTGTCTGCGAGCCGCCGTGTTCAAACACAGAGAGTTCACGCGCTGCGCACACACCTCCGGTTCAGCGCGGTTCATACAGCGTCCCTATAGCAACAAATTATAATTTCCGCACGGAACAAAAAGTTCCACCTTTTTCCTCACAGTTTTTTCACAAAAGAAATAAACATGCAATTATTATTTATTGGCCATGAAACATTATTTCAATCATGATTTTTAACCTCATGTATATTTATATTTTAATTGTGAACCATATTTAACAGAAATTTATGAATTGCCTTTGATTGCAGCTACATCCAGTAAATCCTCTGGAATTTTGGCAAATAATTCCAAATTGTCAGGTAAAAAAACTCCTGATATGTAACAGTTGCTCACGACTGTATGATGTGATGCATGATGTTTCCCTCACATATAACATAGACAAAAATGCAAAACATAATAGCAGAGCAGGTACCGGGGCAAGCCTCCTGGCAGCCAATTATATAATAATATAAACGTAATTTTCCAACAACAAAAATGTGGCTAGTAAAAATGCTGTGTGGCTAGTAATTTTGGAAAACCACTAGCCACATTGGCTAGTGAGCAAAAAAGTTAATGTCAAGCCCTGGCAACGTCCATGAATGTGTACTTGTAATCACAGGTAGCCTGTACATTCAAGGAGAATTTGCCTTTCCTGTTTTATGTAATCAGTGGAGTTTGCTGAAGGCTGTTTAATTTCGATATGCGTGCCGTCAATAGTCCCTAGACACTGCGGCATTCCGTGTGTTTTATAAAAGTTTGTGACAAGTCGTCCTCTTGGAATTATAAGGTTCTATCTGACATTTTTGTCAAAATTTAGTTATTCACATATTCTTATTCTGTGACAACTTATTTACATTATGTGATGTGTTTTATTAAGTTGTGTACATTGTGGGACTTTTTATTGAAAAAACAAAAAGGTTCTATCTACAAAATCGAACTCTAACTTGGCTCTATAAGGTTCTATTTGCATGAGCCAATCAGCACTTCGAATTGCACAGAAGAGGACCAATCAGAATCAACTTTATATGTCATGTCGCCGGCTTTTTCCTTGAAGACAAGAAGAAACCCCATAAAGGCATAATGCTATACATTTACAGTAAATTAAATATTCACTATATTGTGTAGTGTTATGAAGTGGCTTAACGTTATATTTGGCCATTTTCTTTATAGTGTATTGGTTATTATTATTAATTATTAATGAGGTTATTATTAATAACTATTATTATTATAGTTATTATCTGAATTATACAAATATGCAGTGAGTAAATTGAATATTTAAAAAAATATATTTAACATGCAAGTGTGTGTGTGTGTGTGTGTGCGCGAGTGTGTATGCTCTTGTTTATGTGATATATGAGGACACAAATGTGTATAATGACATGCATATTACACTGGTATTACAACTTACACAAGATTTATGAGCACATTGCATGAGTCCTCATATTTCAAATAGCTTAAAAAACATGTTTTATTAAAAATGTAAAAATGCAGCATGTCTCCTGTGATGGGTAGGTTTAGGGATGGGGCAGTGTAAGGGGATAGAATATATAGTTTGTACAGTTTGTACAGTATAAAAACCATTACGGTCAAGGGTGAATAACCACACTCCGGAGGAGCCGACACCAAAGACACCAATCAGGCGAGACAACAGGTAATATAAAATCTCTTAAAAAGTTAATAGCACTTAAAACAGCATCGGAATGACTCCGGGTTCCTTTACTTCACTCCAGGACGTCCGGTGTGGGCTTCCGACGAGGGGCGGGAGATCAAGAGGGTCTGTGATGGACGACAGCGGAAGGCAAGTGACAAAGAATGGGTTTTCGGCTCGAAACGCTGGCTCAGCCGTGCACTCCCTTTCCTTGCAGGACGGCGGACGACAAGTTCTCTCTGTTCATAGAACAATGGTGAGTACAGAATCCAGCAGTTAATAACTGAGTCTTCTCTTACCACAGGACAGCAATGGCAGAATGCAGCGGCGGACGACAGGTTCTCTCTGTTCATAGAACAATGGTGAGTACAGAATCCAGCAGTTAATAACTGAGTCTTCTCTTACCACAGGACAGCAATGGCAGAATGCAGCGGCGGACGACAAGTTCTCTCTGTTCATAGAACAATGGTGAGTACAAAATCCAGCAGTTAATAACTGAAGTCTTTCCTTTTCTCCAATGTAGCATCACGGGGTTGGGAACCTGGACACAACTTTACAATCGACAGATCAGATTAATTTTGATGCCCCACTGGTTGGGCTTCCCAGAACAAAGATTACAGATTGATGGTAATGATTTGGTCTCCCACACTCGTGCACGCATCAATACTATAACTCTTTACACGTGCTCACTTCACACTTTCAGACACTGCAATGCCACATCACCTCTCGTGCACAACAGGCCCTCACTCCATCTTTGCAGAGTCAGACAATCCACAGATGGCTTTCCACACGGGCGTATAAGGTTTCAAGAGCTTTCCTATAAAGCCCAGTTCCTTCCTTGGTCTCTGAGACTCACAATGAGAGAAACACACACTGCCAGCCAGCGCAGATCAGTATTCAGAATGTTCTTGGTAATTCTTCATAACATCACCCTTTCGTACGTTGATGAAAAAGTGTACTTAACTTCTCTCCTTGGTAACAGCATGGATCTTCAGCGCTGCACTTAATCACTCTGTTCTCTCAGTTCCATATGTCGGCACTCACCCGTCCTCAATGTGTAAACATCCCCATACTTGTATTCACTGCGGTTGCTGCTTTCTGCCGTCCGCTGACAAGAACGCCAAGGAGAACCCAACGTGGGAACCCAGGCACCAAGAACCACCACAACCCTTCGAACCACTCCACTACCTCTATCTTCAAACTTCTCCTTATATATGCCTCTTCCCGCATGTGCTCGCTGATAACGGCCTGATTAGTGTCCACAGCTGGCGCTCGTCAACGCTGGTGGCCATGACATGCCACCGGAACCGGCCCGGTGTTACACCGGCAGTCGCTCCCCCGTGCAACAAATCCTGGTTTTAAGGTTCCTATTTATTTCACCCGGTGACAAGTACCTCTGGTTCCGTGAATGGAAGTGAAACATACTCGGGACCCAGGTGAAATGTGATAGCCCTGCACACTTCTTGGATTATTTTCAACACAGTTTGTCAGGCTAATCCAAACGCATTCGCCGTTTTTCTCAGTCTACCTTCGTCGCTTAAATAGTATAAAGTACATGCAACCTTTGTAACAACGTCCACCGGTGATCTCAGTCGTGTTGTCTGGCCTTGAATGTGAGGTCGTAACAGATGATACAGGGAATCCCTAGACATCCTAAAGTTTTCACGCCACTCCTCAGGCACGACAATTTCACACACAAAGTTATCCCACCACGCACGGCTGCGTCCAGGTCTCACCCAAAATCTCCGCTCCATGTATGGTCTGAAACGCAACTGTTCTTGAGTTCCTCCGCTAAACAACAACTGCGAGTAAACATTCTGTCTCCTTTGAAGAAACCCAATCTGCAGTATGTACAAACTGACATTAATCTTTATTAAGGCTGTCAAAACGGAGAGCATCCAAAACAACTGCTGTATAAGGCAAGGCAAGACAAGGCAGGTTTATTTATATAGCACATTTCATACACAGTGGTAATTCAAAGTGCTTTACATAGAAGAAATTTAAAATAATCAAAAGAAATATGAATAATTAAAACAGTTTAGAATAAAGAAATTAAAATAATGAACAGAAATAAGAATAATTAAAACAGTTTAGAATAAAAAATTAAATAAAATACAGTTCAAACAGTCGGACACATACAGTGGCACAGTGCTCATTCAGTAAATGCAAAGCTAAACAGATGTGTTTTCAGTCTGGATTTGAATGTGACTACTGTAGGAGCACATCTGATCTCTTCTGGAAGCTGGTTCCAGCTGCGGCTGGCATAGTAGCTAAAAGCGGACTCTCCTTGTTTAGAGTGAACCCTTGGTATTTCTAGCTGACGTGATCCTAATGATCTGAGTGATCTGTTGGGTTTATATTCAGTGAGCATATCTGCAATATATTGAGGTCCTAGGCCATTGAATGATTTATATACCAGTAATAATACTTTAAAATCAATCCTAAATGTAACTGGGAGCCAGTGTAAAGACCTGAGGACTGGTGTGATGTGTTCATATTTTCTTGTTCTGCTCAGAATCCTGGCAGCAGCGTTCTGTATGAGCTGCAACTGTCTTATGGTCTTTTTGGGAAGGCCAGTGAGGAGTCCATTACAGTAATCCACCCTGCTGGTGATGAAAGTCTTGACTGGAAACAAAGCATCTAATTCTTGCAATATTTTTCAGATGATAATATGCTGATTTAGTTATTGCTTTGACATGACTACTGAAACTAAGGTCTGATTCTAGAGACACACCAAGATTCCTGACTTGATTTTTAGTTGTTAGACCCCTAGAGTGAAGGTATGCATTCACCTTGAGAACTTCATCTTTGTTTCCAAACGCAATGACTTCAGTTTTGTCTTTGTTTAACTGGAGAAAATTTTGGCACATCCAATTGTTTACTTCATCAATGCATTGGCACAGGGAGTCAATGGGGCTGTAGTCGTTAGGCGATAGGCTAAGTAGAGCTGTGTGTCGTCTGCATAGCTGTGGTAAGAGATTTGGTTCTTTCTCATTATTTGGCTCATTGGGAGCATGTACAGGTTGAATTGGAGTGGCGCAAGAATTGAGCCTTGAGGGACTCCGCATGTCATGGACGTCCACTCAGACTTATGGTCTCCTATACTCACATAATAACCTCTCCCTTCTAGGTATGACCTGAACCATTTTAGGACTATCCCAGAAAGCCCCACCCAGTTTTCCAGCCTGTCAAGAAGTATGTTGTGATCGACAGTGTCAAATGCAGCACTGAGGTCGAGTAGTACCAGCACTGATAATTTGCCTTTATCAGTATTTAAGCGAATATCGTTTATTATCTTTATGAGCGCTGTCTCTGTGCTGTGATGCGATCGGAAACCAGATTGAAAATTGTCGAAGTATCCATTCGAGCTTAAGAATTTGTTCAGCTGATTGAAGACAACTTTTTCAATGACCTTGCCTATGAAAGGAAGATTTGAGATTGGTCTATAGTTGCTTAATATAGTCTTATCCAGATTACTCTTTTTTAGGAGGGGTTTGACAACTGCAGTTTTCAGGGAGTTTGAAAAAGTCCCAGAGAGAAGTGAGGCATTAACCACTTCTAGAAGATCTGCTTTTAAGCTGTTTAACACACTTTTGAAGAAAGATGTGGGAAGTGCGTCAAGGGCGCAGGTTGATGTTTTAAGGTGCTGTACGGTTTCTCCTAAAATTTTGCAATCAATTTATTTAAAATCAGACATAGTAACTACTTTCTCAGGTTGTGGTCTGATCTGTCTGACCCCAGTGCAACTCAAGTATGTGCTGATCACCTTTCTGATATTATTAATTTTCTCAGAGAAGAAGCAAGTGTGGCAGTATGAGTTAGTGTAATGAGCTGGCGTTCCTTTGGTCACTCCCCGTGTGAAGCTCCGCCCTATCGAGTAATCCTTCTGACGGTCTCTTGCTCATTGGTGACAGGAAGTTGCGTTGTGCTTCCTGGTCTCGTTCCCCGTGTGCGGTGCTGTGCTGCGCTAACAGGTAGGGTGCCGGCTTTGCTGTCTCCGTGCGAACATTGTTCCCTGTCATCTTGCTTACTGGTATTATGTGGTTATTTGCGTTCGTAGATCTCCGGTCGGATGGACGAACTTTCATCTCGTCGTTCAATTTATTGAACCGCTGAACACAATGCATTACCAGTGCTGTGGGCACTCGTCGAGCTTTTTCCCTCAGTTATGTCTGAATGATGGGTATGTATCTCAGATGACGTGGGATTTATATCTGGTTTCTTATTAATTGGGGGTTAATGGTAATTTTTCTTTGTGTAGCTAACAAGGATGAGGCCAGTTTAGCCGGAGATCATCACTAGCTGCACAGGACCGATTCGCTGGCTGCTGTTTTGCTCTGTTTTGTTTTGTTTGGCTCTGTGTTGCTTTGTTTTGTGTTTTGCCTTTGTGCCTGACGGCTATATTGTGTATTTTTGCCTGTTTAAGGTGCTGTTTTTTATATATGTCTGTGTTTTATCTGTCTCCGTCTGTTATATGTGCCACTTTGCCCGGGCCACTGCCTCGTTTGTGTAAAAGGCATAAGTGTATCAGCGAGTGAGGCCACTGGGTCGTTACAGCTGTATGGCCAATAGTATGTGGCATTTGTTGCTTGCCATTGTTTTTATGAGACGTGAATCGCTCGAGGGGTTGGGGCTTTACATTATAATTTTGTCGATTTAAGAAGTTTTTCTTTCTTTGGGTCTGCTTTCTTTTGGGTTTCTTTTGTTTTGATTTCCATTTAGATTAAAACTGTATTTATATTTCATTTGATTTTTTTTTTCTTTTTTCTTTCTTTCTGATTTACTGGGTTTACATATATGTATGTATATATATATATATCTATATATATATATATATGTGTGTGTGTTTTTCTTTATACTGCCGTATTTTAACCATCGTTGGTTTTGGCAGTCATTTTGTATTTTGTGATGAGTTTATTTTTGTTTTGATTTTCTTTAATGACTGAACTGAGAAATATTTATTTATTTGTTTTCTTTGTGATATTGCCTCTTTAGAGCCATTGCAGGTTCTGGCAGTTATTGTTTCTTTTGTGATGAAAAATATTGATTTTCTGTATTTTCTTTTTGGTAAACTTGTGGAAAGTGTGGTTGTGCGCCTTTTCTTGTCTTTTTTTCTTTTCTGTTACAGTAGCTGAGAGCCGGTGGGGGTATTGGTGCCTGGGTGGTGTCATCCCTGTTTTGGAGTGCTGTGGACTTCCTTTTCTTACACTTGTGTTTATTGGGGGGTGTGTGTGTTGACTGGGGGGGGGGGGGGGGTTCTGGGATCTTTTACTACCCTTTGAATCCTTTACCTTCATCGGTAAGCCTCAGCAATTTTGTTTTGTTTGTTTTGAGTTCTCTTCCGAGAGATGATTGTTTTAAAATGTTAAATTATTCGAACTAATAAATATTGTGCCTTCAAAGTTGAGCATTGTCTTTGGCTCTATTGTACACGTACCTGTGTGTCTTTAACTGTTAGATTTATAGAGCTTGAAAAGAGAAAAATCATTCTCTGGGTGAAATTCCCAGGGTGGCGTAGTCGGTGTTTAGTCTGTCCTCGCCGGAGTGCCACACAAGCAAACTCCCTGCACTTGCTGTCTGAGAGCATTTCACTGGGAATCTGGCTTGGGGGGTTTGTCAGTCTCTCTACGGTAGCAAAAAGAGTGCGTGTGTTGTTTAAGTTGCTGTTTATAATATTTGAGAAGAAAGTCTGTCTAGCTTTGCCTAGTTCCATATTGAAAGCATGAATGCTGTCTTTGTAGATGTTATAATGGACTACAAGTTTTGTCTTCCGCCACATGCGCTCTGTTTTTCTGCATTTTCTTTTCATATTTTGTACTGCTGTTGAGTTTCTCCAAGGTGCTTTTTGTCTACCACTCTTCCTGACTTTCACAGGAGCAATATCATCAATTACACCTTTAACTTTTGAGTTAAAAGAATCAAGGAGAAAATCAACAGAGTCAGCAGATATGCTTGGTGTTAAAGATATAGCCTTCATAAATAGCACACTAGTGTTCTCATTTAAGCATCTCTTCTTGACAGACACAGACCTAGCTTCAATTGCAGGAGAGATCAATATATCAAAGAAAATACAGAAATGATCAGATAGTGCTATATCCTTAATAACAATTGATGAAATGTTTAGACCCTTGCTGATAAGTAAATCTAGAGTGTGTCCACGATTGTGTGTCGGTCCATGTACATGCTGAAACAGATCAAAAGTTTTTAAAACAGTTTTGATTTCTTTTGCCATATTGGTTTCATTATCTATGTGAATGTTAAAATCTCCAGCAATAGCAAAACAGTCAAACTCTGAGGAAATTGTTGATAGCAGTTCTGTAAAGTCCTCAGCAAAGGCTGAAGAGTATTTTGGAGGCCTGTAAACAATGATTAGTAAAATGCGTGGAGCACCTTTTAACACAATACCCAGATATTCGAAAGACGGGTAATTACCAAATGATATTTGCTTACATTGATAGACATCTTTAAAGAGAGCAGCTACACCCCCTCCTTTCCTACCCGCTCTGCAGACACTCATGAAAGTAAAGTTAGGAGGGGATGTTTCATTGAGGATTGTTGCAGTGCAGCTGTCTTCTAGCCAAGTTTCATTTAGAAACATAAAATCCAGGTTGTATGTGGTTATTAAGTCGTTGACTAGAAGTGATTTGTTTTCAAGTGAGCGGATGTTTAAAAGTGCTAACTTAACAGTCTTACTTTCTGTCCCCACAGCAGTCTTAGTTTGGTGTGTAATAGGCACCAGATTAGATGGGTTTGCTGTACGGCTTTTGAAGGCCTTAGACGTTCTATCATGTAATCGAACAGCAATGGAGAAAGATACAGGCACACTGGGTTCCCGCTTGTTCTGTAAACATTTGAGAAAGTTACTGTTATCATAGCGGGGACCCGACACATATCACTGAGAGCTGGTATCAGTTGTTTTTGGTTCACCTCGAGCCGATGGAGGAGGGTGTGGGCCCTGGCGCTGTGGCAGAGGCCGAAGAGCCCTCACAGGCGGAGGAGGAGGAGGAGGGCGAGCTGGGCCCGCAGGCTTTGGTGGTTTTGGGGCCTGACGTTTTTTGGTTGATATCTGGGGGCTTGCAGATAGTTTGGTTCCAGCAAACACTAGTTTTTCCATTTTCTCTGAGAAGCACAGAAGATGTTGTGGAGATGCTGGAGAGAGGGAAAACGTGTCTGGTGAGAGGGGCTGTTTCTCTGGTGTTATCAGAGGCTGTAATGTGCTGTCCTGGTTTTCCAGAAAGTCGTCCTTGGGTGCTGAATCTTGGAGCGGTTCTAGTATGTCACAATCTGTCTGTGGTGAGCTCTGTGGGCAGGGCTCAGCTGAGATTGTGTCCGTGAGCAGAAGTTGTTGTGGCTGAGTGGTGTTATCATTGTCCTTGTGTGACGTGTCAACCGCATGTCCATCCAGGTGCTGAAGTGAAGTCATGTGGTCATTAATACTGTGTCCAGGTGTGTGTGTGCCATTCAGGTTGAGTGGATTGGCACACACTGCAGAAGGATGATTGAGGGAGAAGTGGATATTGTCCTTTAGCACTCTTGAACCAAGTTTGTTTGGGTGATAGCCATCCTGTTGAAACAGTGGCCTCTGACTCCAGAAAAGATTAAAGTTGTCAATGAAGTTTACTCCTTTTATATTGCAGGTTTTTTGGAGCCATGTATTAAGCCCAAGCAACCGTGAAAACCTGTTTGTTCCTCTTGCTGGGAGTGGTCCACTGATGAATGTTTGAACTTTCAGTCTTTTAAGTGTTTCAAAAAGTTCATTGAAATCCTTCTTAAGGAGTTCTGACTGCTCTTTATGAATATCATTTTTCCCCACATGAATGATGAGTCGATTTGCAGTTTTATGTTTCATCAGAATGTTCTCAAGTTCCCTGTTTACATCAGAAGTTGTTGCTTGTGGAAGGCTGCATGTTGTTGTATCCCTGCTGCTAATGTTTCTGATTATAGAGTCTCCCACTATCAGAGTCCTGTGCTCGGCTGCGCTCTGAGCTGAGTGCCGCTGTCTGCTAGGCCTTGATCGCCGGTTAGCATCAGTGTTAGCCACTGGCTGATTCAGTCTGTGTTCGATCACATTCATCACATTTGGGAATTCCTCATTTACATTCATTAATACTTCAAATCTGTTCTCAAGATGTATAGGCGGTGGTAGGAGATCAGTGTTTGCAATCCTTGTCATAGCCGTTTCTGGGGTAGAGGATGCTATTGCGGCAATATGTGATACTCGTGACAATCTGATGTCTCGAGTGCCTTTGGGTCTCGCTCCCTGTTTGTGCCACCGATGTGTAAGTCGATCGGTTTGTTTCTCTACACTCAGTATGGCCTGTCGAGGAGTACTAGATTCAGGGGACTCAGGCTTGGTTCCGTCTGGCTTGGTGGTCCCACAAATAACTTTGTTTCAAGAACTACAATCCTTTGTAAAAGTCTGTGGCAGTTAGTGCAGCAAGTAGATTCCAGAAGAGGCATTTTCTCTTATCCTTTTGAATGTAGGCTGTTGTGTTTTCTCTTCCTCGGAATGTAAGCTTTCAGTGGGAGGCTGGTCGTATAAAATAATTCAGCTTTTTTGTTGTAATCCAAGCATTTGAGCACTGTGCCGATTTGCTGAAGTTAAAATTAGGTGATAAAAGGAGATAAAATATAAAAATATAAAAGTGATAGAGCAAAAAATATGAAAGCGATAGAGCAAAGCGCGGAGCAGTAAGCAGGAGCGTCCGAACAGTAGCAGAACAGGAAGGTTACAGTATAATGTTGTTCACCATCTTGGCTGAATTGGTCATATGACTGCATCACATGACTAAAAATACGTCATTGTATTCAAAAGCCTCCGTTTTCACAGTCCACACTACAACGCGAAAACGGCGTTTTCAAATTTATCCGCTTTGGAGAGCATTTTCCAAAAGATTAGTTTACGTTGACTTAAAACGCTGTCTCAGTGTGGACGGAAGGCCAAAACGGAGAGAAAAATATACGTTTTCAAATGAAAATGTATTAGTGTGGACATGGCCTTTATCTGACACACTCAGTTCAGTTCATAGAGGTCTTTCCTAACGAGCTGGTGATCTGAATCTGGTGTGTTTAATGAGGGAGACATACAAACTGTGTAGAGCTGTGATTCCCCAGGGCCAGAATTGAAAATCACTAAGGTGCCTTATTCATTTCATTCATTTCATTCATTCATTTCATTTTTATTGTCCACAATGTGGAAATTTGCCTTCAGTCTCATAAGAACAACAATCAAACCAACAACAACAAAAACAACAAAAACAACAAGACTAACACACAGACATCTTCAGGGCAAAAAGCAGTACAGCAGTGGCAATTACGTTACAATACATCAACGGGACGTGTTTTCAGCGTCTGAATTGCATTAGGAATAAAATAATTTTTAAAAATATTACGATTTGCCCTAGGTACTCTGTAACGTCTGGCAGAGGGAAGAAGTTCAAACTCCCTATTGAGTGGATGAGAGGGATCGTTTGATATTTTAAAAGCTTTTTTCCTGAGAACTTCCTCGTACGTGGAACTTAATTGTTTCTGACTTGTCCCTATGATTTTTGAGGCGAGGTTTACTATTCTCTGCAGCTTGCTTCTCCCTTTTACGTTTAAATTACCATACCACATCGCCATTTTAAAGGTTAGAATAATCTCTCTCAGATTCTTATAGACTATTTCCATAATGTGCTTGCTCACTCTGAAGGAGTTGAGCTTGCGCAATAAATGGAGACGTTGGTTACAGGTTTAAAAAATGTAATCTGTGTTTTCACCGAAATTTAGCTTAGAATCAATATATGTACCGAGGTATTTGAACTTTTCTACTACCTCTACAATTTGTCCCCTAATTATAAGTGGCTGCACTGGTTCCTTTTCATGAAAGACAAGTTCCTTTGTTTTTGTTACATTTATCTCTAAGGAACTTACATCGCACCATTTCTGGAGAGATGACACATGTGCTCTATATACTTCCTCTCCAACTATGTCCCCCCTCTTTAATAAAGCAACCAGGGCCATATCAGTAGTGTTAACATATACCACAGATGACAGATGACAGAATTCTTGTATCATGAAACCAGCGCTTCTGATTTATGATGGGTCACTGACAGGCTCCGGTATGTCTAGGCTGCGCGACGCCGTGTGACCGCCTCCTGCGGTGACATCCTGATCGGAGGTGTAAAAGAAAGGTGTCAGGCCCCATGGCCTTCCGGGTTTATTGGCCGTCTACCTGCGTGAGATAGGTGTTATGTCCGTGTGTATTCTGTCTGCTGGGGAGCCCCGAGTTCACACTTCGCCAAAAGCTACGTGTATAAATTCATGTAGAGCGCGAACGCAGTTACTGAAGCATACTAGTGTCTCGTGTCAAGCGCGTCCGTTGTTTTTTCCTCGTTCTCAAACAATTTTCGTGAATCGTGATTGCAAGAAGATGGAAGCCTGTCTTAACAGTAAGTGTTTTTATTTTATTTAGTAACATTTTTTAAGAAACATTATTTATTTATATGAGAGTCGCTGTTCTGTTACTTAAGGTTTTATCTGCACACTTCAGATGGCGACAGTTTGAGTCTCTTCGATTTAGTAGAGGAGCTTAACTTCCTGAATCAAGCGAGTGGTACGTATAATTATGTTTAAATGCTGCATATTGTGTGTATGTGTGTGTGTGTGTGTGTGTGTGTGATGGATAATTGTTTTGTTTTTACCAGGAGGCGTGGCTAGGCCTGTCACTGCTGCTGCAACACACAACGCTGTTGACTCTTCACGAGAGAGCACGGAACCACTTGTGCCAGGTATTGTTAAAATGTTGTTACACCCGTGTTGAAAAGTTGTTGTGGACGTGTAAAAATATCTTATCTTATCTTTGTGTTTTTGTTTTTACCAGGGCCTAAACGGAAAACTATCGTGGCCTTAGTACATGCACCACCGCGAGTCAGCGCGCCTGCTAACGGTGACGTTACGCCCCTCGGTAACTTGCTTCGTAATACTGCTTTATCAAACATATGCTGCTATGGTTTGTTGAATTTATTTTAAAACTTTAACATATGTGACCCGCTCTGGCGAAATGAGTCGGAAGTCGCAACGTTCTATTTTAAGATATGGGCCGATTATGTGGAAAAACAATGAAATGTTAGATTTTTTTTTTTTTTTGCTAATTTCATTCAAAAGACATTCAAAAATAATCTCACAAAGTTTCATAGTCCATATAATTGAATAAAGGTATTTAAATGACTATTAAAGTTTACAAAGTTTTACTAAATTCGCTGGAAATGAATATTGCTTTTCTCAACTCCTCTCGTCACCTCCTCTGAGCATTTCCCGGGTATCCCCTGAAACGTCACTATCTCTGCTCTCCAAATATGGTGTTGCACGTTGTATACAACAAAATCAAAAAGCTTAGAAATGTACACAAACACTGATCATTCTGTCAATGGGAATTGCCCCGTTTCGACTGACCGGCACGCGACTGGTCCAGCCATCCTCCTGTCAGACTCACAGTGCTCTGTGTAAACAAGCTAGCAGATCTCCTCAGAAAGATAAAATATTAATTTGAGAAATGTCGATGTCAAAAGAGAGCAAAGTCGCCAAGAGTGCATATACTCCGTGTGCAGTGCGTATGCGGTGCGGGAGCAGCACGCGCTATGCTTTGCTGCATGCATTTGCAGTGCGCAACTAATCCACGGCTGTACCACAAACGCATTTACTCACTATTTGTATTTCAAATCCAGAAGTTATCATCAACTTTTTTTTTTTTTTTTAAGTTGTCACCAGTGCGATTCTCTTTTTACACATATGCACTCTTAGACGTATTCACGTTAAAACACACTTTTAACATCGCATTATTTAATGCATTACTTCTATATAAACACACACACACACAAACACACACACACAAACACACACATACACACACGCACACACACACACACACACAGAGAGAGACCCTCTCTCTCAAGCAAAAATGTAGTCTCTGTTCAATCTTTCTTTAGTAAATTTTTGTAAAAGTGCCTTTTAAATTATTTATTCAAATAAAAACTTTTAAATAATTTGAGCTTCAGCCTGGTCTAATATTATTTATATATGTATTTGGTGAAATTAAGCTGTAAAATAAATAGTTTATCGCTTTAAATGCAATGGATTTTGAAAGATATCAACAAAAAACGGGCAAAAAACTTTAAAAGCAATTTACTCAGGTTTTCAATTGGAAAAAGAAGGCAGATGACCATAATTCAAATGTGTATATCTTTACAACCATTCAAGGTATGACTTTGACTAGGATATCATGTGAAAGTGTATGGTCTCCTCTTTCCATTAATACCAAAATCTCAATTTTGAAATTTGGGTTACTGTGACTCATTTTGCTGGATCAGGTCACATATATGTATTTCCAGAAGGTTTATCAGACGTTGTGAGCAATGTTGGTACGTCTGAATCTGCGAATGATCGGGATAAGGGTGGTTTGATGAGAAATGTGGCAAAACCGCAAAATAGGCTGAAACGCAGACGTGTTGTGGATGCGGACGCAAAAGCTTCTACTGCTGGGTCTTCGAGAGACATAACGTTACCACAGACTGTCCCGAAAAAGCCAAGACGAGCAGCTGTTAAAAGTAAGTAACGGGGGCAAAAACTGTTGGCTTGTTTTCTGTTCACACTAAATCAGAAAGATAAATATTTTTATTTGGATGTAATAGTGAGAGGTCGATTGTGTTTGTGGATGTATAATGTGCCAATATGTTAGTCTAGAACTGTTGTTAACATACATCTGCATTAATTGTTGAAAAAAAAAAACATAATACACAAACCTGCATATCTCTTAGAGCAGGCGTTTATTTATAAATTTTAGCTAACACCAATGGAGAACTGTGTGTAAAAAGTGTAGACATGTTGATTTTTAGCCTGTTGCGCCCTCTATAGGGGGTGCACTAGTATTACAGGGTCCGATCCATAATAGTTGTTAGCCTGATCTTATTTGATTGTCTGTTTATATATCTGTTCTATATATATATATATATATATATATATATATATATATATATATATATATATATATATATATATATATATATATATACTTTGACACTACGTATTGCTTTTAATTTTACAACAGTACCGGTCTGATTTTTATTTTATTTTTAGTCTTAGAAAATATAGTCATTAATAATATTATTATTATTATTATAATATTAACACACATTTGTACTAACTTTTTGTTTTGAACCCCTTTCTACTTCTTAACAGAGGTGGTCGTAGTTGACAATGCAGTTCCCAATATAAATGATGTTCAGAGCTGGAGTGATGGACTGATACAATCTTGGGACGACTGTGTATTTACAAACATCCCTAAAGAAACACCACAGGCTGTTCCATCCAGCGAACGTGTGGTGGCCGTGGGAGAATCCGACCCTGAACAGCTGCCTTCAAATCAGGAGGCTTACAAACGCGAATCACAACCCAATATAGACAATCAACACATAGCCGGACTGATACAGGACTCTGTCAAGACCGCATTGAATGCCTTCGAGGTACGTTTTGACAAACGCCTTAATGCCATTGAGAGACGTTTAGATGTTTATGAGTCAACACAACAACAACATGGTATTTGGATTAAACAAGGCCTAGCAGCGCAACGATTGCGTAGTGGCGATATTCAAAATGTAACCAGACAACAAGTCCTGTCTATAGAATTGTTAAAGGAGCTTGTGCTCATTCTTCAAAAGAGAGGTCGGTGAGTTGTGAACGTTTTATATATTTTTTATTTTTGTTTGCATACTATGTTTTTTCTTCTTTCTTTTTCTTCATCATTTGTCACACACTGTGTGTAATTTTAGTCTGACTGTGTAGTTGTTGGTTAGGTAGTTTTTTCATTCTATCTTTTTCACTGTATGGACACCCGGGTTTATTATCCATAGTTTTTAAATGTGCGACCACCTGTGGTTTTAAATAAATAAAATAAAAAGATCTGATTAAAAATGCCTAAACGTTGTCGGGAGCCAGATGGTTTTGATCCGGGTCCGGTAGCTAGGTTTAGACGAGACGATGGTAGTGTGGTGCCCCTTGAACAGTGCAGTAACACAGAAACATTGCTCTATTTAATACAGACTGTGCAGGATATGAATAGGGCCGAGTCTACAACTGATACGTTGGTAGAATTATTAAACATTGTGAGATCAATGTCCGATGAGGATCCTGAACCAAATAATGATTTTGAACATTTTGTAAATACCCAACAAGCAGGAGAGGTGTCAGAACCTCCTCCAGAATCAGATTCTGATAATGATCATCTTGTGTCTTTTCACCAGTCAGGAGAGGGCCCAGATACACAGTCACCCCGCACACTCAGCCCTGATGCACCCAACATGGGTCTCACAGATAGCGAAATAGAATCACTGGTAAGAGAGGGTGGCGATGTTGGTGGGTACACCGTACTACCACGAGCTCGGTTCAATGGTCTGGAAATCCACAGGCTTATAAATCTGCGAGAGATATCTTCGACAGATTTAGCAGCCTACACCATGTTTTTACATGACACACTTTCTGAAATTGTGGAGTTTTCCAGACTGTTAGGCGGAGACGGCTGTTTAATCAGCATCACGTTGAGGGGGTCGAGTTTGACATCAGATGTTAGTACACTTTTGACGGGTAGCAATGGTTATAGTGTAGATCTATTTATAAACGATCTTGAAAAAATAATGCAGAGCAACTCTGACGTACAGTTTGATGAGAGATTGAATTTAAGACTGTCGATAGCGAGAAGTAAACGCGGCGGTGCTTATCGAAAGATCCGTGATCTTGCCCACAATGAAGTGATTTCCAAAAACAGACTTAATCTGTTCTGTCCCACGAACATTTCAAACAATCTTTGTTTTGCAATCTGTCTGGCACATTTCCTAAATCCACAGAAACCACACGTAGAGCTAGAGTCTGTAGCATCTTCATTGCAGAAGTCAGCTGGCTATGCTGATCAACACAAGATAGCGTTTAATGACATCAGACGGTTTGAACAGACGTTGAACGTTAAAATAGTTGTCTTCTATCGGACTGATACGGGGGTTTTGGAGAAGTATGCAAACACAGACGATCCGCATCCTAAAACAGCATTTTTGTACCTGCATGACGATCACTATTTTATGATTAAAAATCTACGAGCATTTATTGGCACCCCGTACGTGTGTGAGTACTGTTACCGAGGATTCACCTGTAGGAGAGATCACAGATGTCCGTACATCTGCGATGTCTGTAATGACCCGGAATGTCATAAACAACCCAAAAAGCCAAAACATTGCGGTGACTGTCTGCGGTACTGTAAGTCTGACTATTGTTTTGAGATGCATAAAAAACCACCTCGGGGTATGCAATATGCGCAGTGCGACGTGACTAAATATTGTAGTAAATGTAATAGACGTTACCATGTCAGCGGTGATAAACCCAAACCCCATAAATGTTCTGCAGATCGTTGTGTGCACTGTGGTGAGAGTTTGGTTACCGATGGTGTGCATCAATGTTTTATCCAACCAGTTAAGCCGGAGATGCCAAACGATCGTTACATTTTCTACGATTTTGAGACCCGTTATGAAAATGGTAAACACGTTGCCAATTTTGTATGTGCTATCACGTTTAATGGTGAGGAATTCGTGGCTGAAGGGCCCGATTGTGTGGATCGACTCGTTAAAAAATTCAGACAACCACGCTACCTTAATTACACATGGATCGCGCACAATGCCGGCGGGTTTGATAATTACATCCTTTTGCAATACTTTACTAAGATGGCGATTGCTCCTAAAATCACAATGCAGGGATGCAGGCTAATCTTAATGTATGACACAGCTTTCAAACAGCGTTTTATTGATTCATACTCATTCATACCCATGCGTCTGGCCAAGACACCTGTTGCGTTTAATTTGACTAATGCTGAGAAGGGCTATTTTCCGCACCACTTTAACCGCATTGAAAATGACAACTACATAGGCCCGTACCCTGACAAGAAATTTTACGGGTATGCGACAATGTCGAACCAAGACAGGGCGTCGTTTGATGATTGGTACAATAACATATCTGACAAAGTGTTCGATTTTAAAAAAGAACTGGCGCTTTATGGTAAAAACTATGTCGTTTTGCTGAGGGAAGCTTGCCTGAAGTACCGCGACGAATTCATTTTGTGTACAGGCCTTGATCCATTTAATTACACCACTTTGGCAGCAACATGTATGGCTACGTATAAAACACACTACATCCCTAAAGACACAATAGCTCTGACATGTAACAATGCGTACACCAACCAGAACAAGACTTATTCAAACATCTCAATTGAATGGCTTGAGTTTGTCCGAAAATCGCGGTTCATAGATGTCCAACATGCCCTTAACAGTGGTGAGGCGTCATTTGGGAAATACTATGTGGACGGGTTCTATGACGATGGTGATGTGAAAAAAGCATTCGAATTTCTCGGGTGTTTTTTTCACGGGTGCGAGCGTTGTTATAACCCCAATGATATAAACCCTTTATCAAAAGTGCCTTATGGTGTTCTGAGAAGACAATGTGATGATAAGATTGAAATTTTGGAGCGCGCATACGGTCTTCAGGTCGAGGTGATTTGGGAATGTGATTGGGTCCGCGCTAAACAGACCGACGCAGCAGTGATGGATTTCATGTCCACTTACGAACACACTGAAAGATTGAAACCCCGTGAAGCTCTATTCGGCGGCCGTACTAACGCATTAAAACTGTATCACAAAGTTGCGGAGGGCGAGCGGATTAGGTATGTTGACTTTACATCGCTATATCCCTACTGCCAAGCTCGAAAATGCTACCCAATTGGGCATCCTGAAATAATACACAAGGATTTTCAAAACCTTGAAGATTATTACGGTCTCGTCAAGGCTACAGTCCTTCCGCCACGGAAGTTGCTTCACCCCGTACTGCCTTATAGGACCGGGGGTAAGTTAATGTTTCCTCTTTGCAGGACATGTGCTGAACATCAGAACCAGACACACCCGTGTGTGCATACTAATGAGGAAAGATCAATTCATGGGTCCTGGGTTAGCATTGAACTGTTAAAAGCCGTTGAGAAGGGTTATGTAGTGACAAAAATCGATGAGGTCTGGCATTTTCCCCAACGCTCTGAAACATTGTTTTGTGATTATGTTAAAACATTTTTACAGTTCAAACAGGAAAGTTCAGGTTTTCCAAAAGACGTTGTGACCGACGCCGACAAAGAATCTTTTGTTAGAGATTACTTTAAGAAAGAAGGGATTAAGCTGAATCTGGACAAGATTGAGTTTAATGCTGCACGCAGATCCATTATGAAGCTACTTCTTAATTCTTTATGGGGATGGTTCTCTATGCGCGAACAGCTGCCGACAACCGAAATACTAACAGACCCTGAACAGTTTGCCCGATACATTTTTGGCGTTGAGTATGACCTCAAGCATTTCTCATTTGTGTCAGACGCTGTTGCAATCGTTCAGTGGGCTTACGCAGATGGGAAAGGTACCCAGACTCGTGACATTAACGTCTTTCTCTGGGCTTTTACAACAGCCCATGCACGGTTAGAGCTTTATGATCTCATGGACAGGTTGGGTGATAGAGTGCTTTATTGCGATACAGATAGTGTTGTGTTCACGTCTAAAGAGGGTGAATATGAGCCTCCACTAGGTACATATCTTGGCGACCTTACTGATGAAGTTGGGGATGGGGACCATATTGTTGAATTTTCTTCAAGTGGTCCGAAAAGTTACGGGTATCGGACTTCTAAGGGTAAGGTCTGCATGAAGGCCAAAGGTATCACGCTGAATGCCGTAAACTCTGAGACCATTAGGTTAGACTCATTAATTGGTCTTGTCGATCAATATGTGAGGGGGCGGGGTGACAGTAATTACATTCTCGCATACACCGACAGTATAGTGAGGAACAAAAAGCAGTTCACATTGCACAACAAGTCAGTTGTGAAAAAATTTAAAGTCGTTTACAACAAGCGTATTTTGCTACCCGACCTAACTACGCTACCATATGGCCACTGACAACGTTTTTGGGCATCGGGGGGTGCTAGACCCGAATGGTTTTGATTTCAGATTACAACACCCATTTTCATGTGTTTTAAGTGGTCCTTCTAGCTCAGGAAAAACATTTTTTGTAAAAATGTTGTTGGAAAATGCTAAAAGTGTAATTTCTAAAAAAAATTGAAAACATTGTGTACATTTATGATTGCTGGCAACCTTTGTATGATGAATTGTTGAAACTGTATGATATTAAATTTATTGAAGGTATCCCACAGACCCTGAATGATGATCGTTTGTTCCCCACCAACAAGACAAATTTTTTGGTATTGGATGATGTTATGAAAGATGCTAGTAGCAATTCTGAAGTTGAACGCGTGTTCACGACCTATGTGCACCATAAAAACTTGAGTGCTTTGTATATTGTACAAAACTTGTTTTTTCAAGGTAAATCCAGCAGGACCATCAGCTTGAACACGAATTATTTGGTATTGTTTAAAAACCCCAGAGACAATACCCAAAGTAATGTGTTGGCGCGGCAGATGTACCCCAGAAACACGAATTTCTTTATGGACTGTTATGAAAATGCGACCAGCATTCCTTTCGGGTACCTTTTGATTGACTTTAAAGCGAAAACACCAGAGCAGTACCGTCTCAGAACAGATATTCTGTCACAACACCCAGTTGTGTACATTCAGAAAAGAAAACATTGACATAGAGATTTGAAAATGTCTGCAAGACTTTTAAGAAACCTGCCTCTTTTAAAATTGTTATTAAAAGCCACGCCTAAACAAAGACGCGTTATTTTAGAGGCGGCCGCAGACGAGCTCATTGTGACATTGTGTGAAGTAGCTCTTAACGTGGTCCATGGTAATATTCCACTAACACCACAACAATATCAGAAACTGAAGAGAAGAAGAAGCGAGATCAAAATTGTTGCAGATAAAAAGGTTGGAGTTAGACGCAAAAGAAGGTTAATCAACCAACAAGGAGGATTTCTATTACCTTTGTTAAGTGTCGCAATTCCCTTTATAACCAGTTTGGTTACATCTAAATAAGTTTGCTGATGGACTATGCTGAGAAGATGTTTTTAGTCCCACAACACCAGTTGGATAAACTGAAATCCTCTAACACCCGTGAGTCTATACAACAGGTTGTGGAGAATGACCTGGACATGACTATAAGAAATATTTTGCACAGGTCTGATCTGGATCACCATGAAAAAGCTAAGATGTACACAGGTGTTTTGCAGCGGTTTTTAACACTCACTAGACAAGGGGATAGGGAATCCACCACATTAACATTAAGTCTACCACAGCCTGGTAATGTTGAAAAAGAAGACCCACCCGCTACAGACCATGTGAGTGCCCATGACGATTTAGGTGCTTTTGCAGATGAGATTTTAAAGAATATTCCGCAGAGGAGTGTGAAAAATGTTCGTTACATTTTAGATAAACTTTCGTGGACTGAGTCGGGAGAGTTTGTGTTTAAAGGGAGAACAATCCCTGGTTCACACATGCTTGACTTAGTTAAAAGCGTCACGGCTCCACAAAAGATTGCTGACGAGCGGAGACCTGGTGGATGGTGCGAATTTCTGGAGGCTTTTGCTAGTTTAAATTTGCCACACTCTGTGGTACCAAACCACTATGTCAGACATACTATTAACTCTTTCAAAACCAAATCGACCCCCACTATAACAGGATCATCTAAGAAGAGTAAAAAACAGAAAGCGTTTCCGGGCACCCCGATACATTCAGAATATTCAGAAGACCTCACATTCAAAGCACCCGATCTCACCCAGACTAAGTGGTTAAGTTTTTAAACTCACAGTTTGTATGTATTGTGTTCTCATTTTCTCTCTTTTTTTTTTGAGAACTTATGATGTGATGTATATGTGTAATAAAAGAGGGTTTAAAGAAACACATTTCCGTTCATTACTTGTTTTATTAAAAATATTTAGCATGAGACATGAACATTTCACCCATTTGTACACACTGAACACATTTGAAAACATTTTCATTACATGGAGCTTGTTTTAGTTTTTTCACAAATGCTGACACCTTTTTGTCATTTTTAATCAAATCATTACAATACAATTTCAACACATAATCATAATCAAATCCCTTCGCCATGTGGTAGAGAAAGAACACACAATGTTGTCCACACGTGTCTGATGAAAAATCTTGGACTTGCACAGTTGAATGTTGAACTTGACTAGAATTGAGCCTTAAAAAGTTTTTGATAATCGGCGGAAAACCATGTTAGTCTGGTTTATTACCAAAGCTGTCGAAAAAACACCCTACACCGTCCTCATTTATGTAGATGGCCACCCAGTGTTCCCCTGGGAGTCCTGAATGATGTGTATTGATTAAAACCATTGCTGGTAGCTTTCTTAAAGGGGCTTTTGGTAGATAGTCACATGGTAGAACTCCGAGAAAATAAGTATTGCATGATACCTTATCCATGACAGCCGTAAGCTGCACAGTGTTCATTTGAACGTGTTAGTAGTAATCAACCAGGATCTGACGGCGATTTGACACTTCAATCAAGCTGTCAAACAAAGCATAAACAATAAGGTTAATTGTACGTGGTAGTGGTTGTCTGAAACGAGCTTCTAGTCTAATATTGCCACTTTTGATAAGCGACACATGCTGGCTACACTCCTCATCTGGGGCGAAACTGAACGCATAGAGTGTATAGCCGTGCAGAAAATCCTCCCTATTGATGCATAGAGCCTGGTTTTTAAGATGCCTTCCAGTTGCCAGCGCTAATTGGTAAAACTCCCGCACTGCAGAACCGTTTTCATATTCAGGTTGCAGAGGCTTCGCGGGGTACTGTTGACCATCCAGATAAATGGCCAAAAATTCTAAATCGTGGTTTTTAAACGCAAAAGGGTTTTTATTATACGCCCCCACAAATGCATCGTTATCAACCATCGCTAGAACCAGAGAATTTGGTAGAGTTCCTAAGAACAAGTTTTCTTGATTGCAGACACGTGAGCCGGCAGGTACTGAGAAGTTTTTCAGACACACTCTGTCGATGGGGTACTTGGCAGTGGTTGAGAATAGGGCTTGTGCATGCCCCAGTCTCACAGCGGGTGACACAGACACTTTTTTCACAAATAGCGATGCAGATAGGATGTTCAGTTTATAGGCTGTGGCATTGCTCCTCATCAGGCAGAATTCATCTTTACCTCTAGTCATTCTAATTTTAAGGTCTAGTCCATTAAGCAATAGTTTTTCTTGAAAGAAGATATCGCTGTGAACAGGAGCGAGTAGTTCGACTACATTACTAGCGTTGGTGAAGGCTGCTCTCTTTGTCAGACCACGGTTTTCACCTCCTGGGTCCGCAACATCCATGTGCCCGGCTGTGTCTAGGTAAAAAAGCCCTGCTGAGAAAAGCGTTTCAAGGGTATCTTTACCATAATTGGTAAGACATTCTATCATACAGCGATATGGATATGTGCTAGAACTCTGTGATATAAGCCGATCTCCAAGCGATACATCCACTTGTGAAAAAATAGTAGCTCCAGGATAGTTGACAAGCCCTACGGGATCTCCATCTGCAATGTCCGATCCATCAGCATTAGTGATTTTGAGGCGCAAAAAAACTAATGTGTTGTTTAGATCTATGTAATCCTCTCCATTCCCCGCAATAAAAAATGTGATGTGTCAGATATCGCTGATAATGGTGGCACTTCTATATAAGTGTTTTTTTCAACTGCTGTTTGAGTTAGTGGCACTGTAAACAGATCCAGTTCGGACTTTAAACACTCCTCTGACATGTTGTGTAGTAATGCCATGATCTAAAATATTGTTTTAACAGAGTTCCTTGATCTTTTTGAAGCAGTACGCTTAGCTGTCTCCTGGCGCTTGCGTTTTACAACTGATGTTTTCTTGGGTGGACGTTTTGTTTTCTTCTGCTTCTGGCCACTCCTCCGCACCCCTGGCGGCCTAGATGCTCTTTTGCGAGCCATTACCATTAGCCCTGAACCGTCTTGAGTATCGTAGTTGTTGTTAAAAGATCGCGATAACGTATTACTAACAACGTCACTTAGTATGTTTTTTGCAGCTGATTTAAGATGCGGCTTGGCTATGCTAAATCCTCGTTTTAGTAGTGGTATAGCCATTCTAAAGAGCCCTCGAAAAAGGCCGCCCAAACCGGCCCCATACATAACTCCGCCTCCTGCATACCCGGGGAGCCCGCTGCCTGCCTGATTCTGGTAATAGGCAACGTAGCGCATAGGGTCGACATTGTGGTTGTTGAAATACACCATTTTAAACTAAATGTTTTACAGGCCTGAAGTGAAGTTTAATGCACACTTTTCCGTAAGAAAATGGGACGTGTTGATTTTGATCGTCCTTCACCTCTATAACAATATCCGTAATGACAGATTTGTTGATAGATGCGTAGTGCGGTTTGTCGTATCGAACACTGACTGTGTTATTGTTATCCCCTGTTATTTGTACACACTCCAGTAGTGGTACGAATGCATCACCTACGGATTGGTAACGGATAATATCCGTGTAGATATAAAGAGTATAGAAACCCCCGTGTATGTCCGACTGATGCATCGCATATGTTACAACATCCTTTTCAAAATTTGTTTTTTCAGGATTTGTTTTTTGCAGAATAGAATCTCCTATAGGGATGCCTGGTTTCAATCCTAAAATAATGGCTAGTTTTCCATGGAATGTTATTGAAATGTTAGGTTTTGCTTTCAGAAATACTTTGTTTTTTACACGGTCGTAGCCGAATACCCCCTGGGTTGCTACTAAATCATTTATTACACTAACTAGAGATGGGACATTGTCGTAATATCCTGTTTTTATTGGAATGCGTAGTTTCGACAAGCTGGTCGTCTTCACATCCACACCGTGGCGCATGCTGTTATTGTATTTTTCACCATCGGCAGTGGTGGGTCCTATGTTTATCTCAAAAACGGCATCATTGCTGTTAAAGGTGTACCAACTTCTTGGATATTCAATTTGAACAAGTCCTACCTCCCATTCTCCTTTTATATTTATAGGGGTAGCCAGTCTTGTTGTATAATTTGAGATTTTATTATTCGGGTACACAGACAGTGAAGCGTTGCAGGGTAGTGTGACATAAAATCCGCCCTCAGCCATGTCTGGTTTTTATACAACTGTATGCATCCTGGGTGTGTGTCTTGTTTTTATGGTTTCTGTACATCAACTAATTCTTTCTGATCGATCCATGAAGCAAATTTCGCAGGCCACCCGAGCCATTGTACCAGCACTAACGTTTTGCGACCTTTTGTCTTCTTATCTAAAATTTTTTCAACTTTAAAGGTTTTGTTTTTGTTGACAATTATTTTTTGCAATTCTTCTGCGTAAAAAACACCGTCGATAACATCCCCGTCGTAATCACACAATCTGTAAACAGGAGGATCCCGTGGTATACACGCTGATATAGTAAAATACTCTTGTGTGTAGTTTTCCTCATAACCCTTTGCAAACGGGCCTCTGACTTTAGAAATTCGAACCACATCGCCATTCTTGTATTTAAATATGGGGTTAACACTACGAGGTCAGGTAGAAGAAGAAGAAGAAGAAGAAGTTTTATTTATATAGCGCCTTTCCAAAGCTCAAGGTCGCTTTACATGGTACCTTTATAATACATTTAAACACTGACGCACAACTTTACAATCACAAAGGACACATATAATCACATTTAGACGAAGTACATGTTAAACAGATATGTTTTTAACTGTGTCTTGAAAGCAGTCACTGATGAAATATTTCGAAGTGAAAGGGGCAGTGAATTCCATAATGTTGGCGCATTAACACTAAATGACCTTCCACCTACTGTAGATAATCGAAAACGAGGGATGGACAGTAAACCAAGTTCAGTCGATCTGAGAGAACGTGCAGGACGGTAGGTGCAAAGTAGATCAAACAAATATGGGGGTGCAAGACCGTTTAATGCCTTATATGTTAAAAGCAATACCTTAAAGTGGATACGAGATGAAACAGGTAACCAGTGAAGGTCATGAAGCACCGGAGTAATGTGAGCAGAACGCCTGGTGGAGGTGAGAACTATTGCTGCTGAGTTTTGGACGTACTGTAATCTTGCAATAAGTTTTTTGGGAAGGCCAAGAAATAAAGCATTGCAATAATCCAGACGTGATGTGATTGATGCATGAATTAAGAGTTCGGCGTCAGCTAAAGTGAGAGATGGTCTTAGACGAGCAATATTTCGAAGATGAAAGAAAGAGTTTTTAACAATGGAAGAAATATGAGAGCCAAAAGACAGAGTTGAGTCAAATAAGACACCGAGGTTGTGAGTCAGTGATGAAGGCTTTATATGGAAACCATCAATATAGAAGGACTGGTCCATCCTTTTGACTGAGGCTGGAGAGCCAATCACTAATATCTCAGTTTTATTATCATTTAATTTAAGGAAGTTAAGGGACATCCAATGCTTTATGTCCCTGATGCATGCAGTGAGTGAGTCAGGCAGGGATGGTCTATCGGAACTGGTGGTGAAGTAAATTTGGATGTCATCTGCATAGCAATGGAATTGTAGTCCATGCCTGCGTATGATGCTACCAAGTGGGTGTATGTAGATGATAAACAAGAGTGGACCAAGAACCGAACCTTGTGGAACGCCCCGTGTAAGTAGATTGGTGGCAGAATTATGACCTTGTATGGTGATATAATACATTCTGTCAGTGATATAGGAAATAAGCCAGGAAAGAGCGGAACCAGTGATACCAATATCAGAAAGCCGAGAAATAAGCAATTCATGGCAGACTGTGTCAAAAGCGGCGCTTAGATCAAGGAGCATCAAGATGTTTATTAACCCTGAATCCATCGATGAGAGAATGTCGTTAACCACACGCAGAAGAGCAGTTTCAGTGCTGTGAGATGGGCGAAAACCTGACTGAAAAGGTTCAAAAAGACCATTCAAATCCAAATAAGAGCGTAATTGTGAAGCAACAACCTTTTCAAGGATTTTGCTTAAGAATGTTAGGTTTGATATCGGTCTGTAATTGTCCATGTTTAGATGATCAAGGCCAGGTTTTTTAAGAATGGGAGTCACAGCAGCAGTTTTTAATTCCGCTGGGACAATGGCACAAGCTAAACTACAGTTTATCATGTGAGTTATGAATGGTGCGACCTCGAGGACGCACTTCTTAAGTAGAACAGTAGGCGTAGGATCGAGCTGGCAGGATGTAGAATTTGACTTCACAATTAGGTCACTTATGGCAACAGGAGTAGTCAGAGTAAAAGTAGAGAGAGGGTTTGACAAGTGGGCTGGACCAGTTGTCATTAAGTTTGAGTCACTTGTATGCGTGTTTTTGGTTTTGGGTATCTCCATATAGGTTGTGTAACACAACAGACTCGTTTTCTTTCCCCACATCAATCGGCCTCATCTTGATGCTTCTGTGATGGCTCGCATTGTATCCTTGTGTAATGTCTTGAAGTATGTCGATGTACCTTTTGGAGTTTGTAGCTGTTAAATATCTCCACATTCTACCTTTTAAGGTTCTATTAAACCGCTCAACAACACATGCCTTTAATTCTGTGGCTGTTGCGTAATGGGAAATATTGTACTTTTTTGTTACGTTTTGAAAGTGTTTGTTAAAAAACTCCTTTCCTTTATCTGTCTGTAATTTCTGTGGTACACGACCCTCTTTCAGTATGGATTCAAAAGCTTTAGAGACCTCTACACCACTCTTGTTTTTTAATGCCCGTACCCATGCATATTTACTGAACAGGTCGATACATGTCAACAGAAAATGGTTGTTGTCGTTTACCGAGGCATATGCCGACATATCAACTAGATCGGCCTGGAACAACATATCTACACCGTAGACAAAAACACGATTCCTTTTGTATTTTAGAGGGGCAGTTCTATGTAGTGTATACGCATCCTCACCAGCGAGCCAGTCTGAAACCTCTTTATCGGTTAAACGAACCCCCGTTTCTTTTAAAACAGCATTTTTTAAGCGTTTTTTCCCCCCTAAAGAACCGGGGTTAGAAGGTGTGTAGTAAGTCTTTTTCATTTCTTCCGACATGTTTCCACTTCACGCTCCACAAAAGAATAAACACAGATGGTTTAAGTGGTTAAGGTTTTTATTTCTTAAACAGTTAAAAGAAACATTGGCATCATACAGCATCGATGTAGTGTAGAAATTTTATACACATCACAATGTTGTTCTCAAGAATGTAATCAACCAGTGTTTCAACAATTTCACAAACATCAGTCTGATTGTTTCTAGACAATATGTCTACACATAGATCGGTCACATATGTACACAAGCACAATATATCGGCTATTCTAATACAGCTGCCGCATTCAGTCATCAGGTCTAAAATTTTTCTGATAGTTAGACAAACTGGTTCACCCGCATTAACGCATAAACGCATCATATCTGTCCATTCATTTGACACTGTTCTTACAACAGACATTTGTTTCTTGAGATTTGTAAAACGTTTGGTATCAACAGCACATTTGTTTACAGTAACAGATACATTGGTACATTCATTAATGATCTTATACAACAAGCTGGTCATCTCACATCTAATACGTTGTTTAAGCAACCACTTTGCCATTCCAGTTGCGAAACACGTGTTACCCATGTCACTGTTACTGTCAGACAACTTGGACAATACCTTTCCAGCTGTCCACAGCGTCATAGACAATTTGCTCACTACTGACGTCCACAACTTTCTCTCTGACTTCACGAAGCTTTTCCACAATGAAAACTTCGTCACGCAGTTCATGTAAAATAGCCTCCACTGATCCTTGAATCCTCTGGGGGTGAACCCTTAAACCACAACGGCTCAATGCTTGAGCAACGATGTGCTTAAGGTCCGGTCTCACCAGATTACGCGTCAGTTCGTCAAAGTAGGCGTCAAAGAAATAGGGTCCCGGTTCAAATAAGCAGGAGTGTCTAATCTGACTGGGGTGATCCACTTCACAACCCAAACAGAGTTCTTTCAGCTTTTTGTTGATAATATGTTCCAGAAGGACCACAACAGTCGCTTTTATGATTTTGAATCCGTCAGAGCGGATACAGCTGTCTGTGTTGTCAATTCCAGCAAAGGCCGCTGCTCCAGCTATTGCGCCAGTGTTGCCGTATGGTGTTGTAAGGAAGGTCAGGTTGTGATATCCAAGGTCCATACAAAATTTATCCAACCAACTGTTGTCGCATGTTTGAGGTTGGGACTCCAGCGGTGTAGCATTGTCATCAGGCATCGCAGGGGCAGCCTCAGGGTTGTTGCTGTAGGAGTAGACAGTTGTAGATTCTTGAGACATGGTGAATGAATGTAGCAACTGAACCGATCTGCAGGCGTTTTTTAATGACTGTAATATGTGGGTGGGCTTAAGAGGAGGTCTTCAGCATTGGTGACGCCCTCCTTAGGGTGAAACAATTTAATCTTTACAGAACTGTAACGGTCATACATGTCGCACCATCTAAACATCTTGTCCACGCATGTAAATACAGTGTCAAGCATACGAACATCTTTCCACTGAAACAAAAATTTCATGTCATAGCACAAGTGATGCTCAGATTCACGAACAGGCCATGCTCGTTCGCAGAGCTTTGTCTTGTCGTTGCAGCAAAAAACATAAACACAATCGTCTGGTAACTTTTTACTATGGTCCCCGACCACACGAAATCTTGTGTCAGGAATTAAGCCATCCCACTCGGCTACGTACAATGGATTATCACCACAGTCGTGCAAATCTCTCCAAACGTAGTGGAAAAACACAAACCAGTCTTTGTCGTGGAAAATCAGACATGGGTTCTGAGATGTAAAATCTTCTTCAACATCTGCCGTGTAGAGTTTCACACAACGCTGCACCTTGTCAAACACATATCTCACCACACGATTACCAGACATTGAGAAATCACGTTTCACAAAAGCCGAGTCTTCATGAAGAAACTTTGTCAAGCTAACATTTTGCTGTTTCTTCCGCGGTGCAAAAGTTAGATCTTCTCTCATTTCAACAAGTCCTCTTGTTGGCGAAATACACATAACCTTTCTAGGGGTTTTAGGAGTTCTCGGAGCAGCCATTGTGTAACAGACTTTGATGTGTTAATTCTTCTAATTTGTTTTTATATACTTTTTTGATAGTCCTGTTAGTTTAAATTAGGTTTAGGTAATGTATTTAGGTCTTATTAAGGAGGGACTTTTATTTTGACGGGTTTTGTGGTCTACGGGGCTATACGGGTAAAAGGAAGTAAGCGGAGAGCACGCGGTTGATAGAAGGAAAGCAAAGGGAGAGCACGCAGTTCGTAGGAGTTGTGCAGGCTATTAATGTTTAACGGTGATAAGCACCCCCCGGAAAAGGCATAAGGTCTGTATATACATTTGTTTATGGTTTATTGTTATTTATGTATTTTGCTATATGTTATTGGTAATGTAACGGAGAGAGAGTTTGTGCGAGTCGTTAATGCAAGCTTTTGTATTTCCTTTGTTCAGCTCTTACGGTGATTTGTGAGGTGATTATTGAGATAATTAATGGAGTGAAACGGACTCAATAAACTTCATCAACATCAGTGAAGTTTTGTCCATCATTCGGGAGGGGTCTGCTACAGTAAGAGCTTCACCTTCGCTGGTTCGGATCTCCGCCGCACGTGCTTGTGAAGGGGGCAACGTGACGATCGTTAACGGAGTGCAGCTCGATGGGATCAGCGTGATGGTCTATGAAACGCCATAAACGTGAGTTGACTATGGAAATTGATACTGAAGATCCAGATTCTGAAAGTCTGCTTCAGACGGAGGCAGAAAGTATAAAGGAAAGGCATGGAAAAGGATCAGTTAAATGTAAAGAGAAAAATATTTCTGAACCTCAGTGTCATTCACAAGACAATATGGGATTGCCTCGACGCTCAGAGCGTCCACATATTCCTTCAGAGAAAATGCTTGCTTACCAGAAAGATGAGTGCTGTAAGAAAGAAAAAAGGATTAGCACTTTGTATGAGCAATGGAAAGTAGCAGCTCGTAAAGCAAGACATGATTTAAAATCAGACATCTCTGATGAGCAGCTCGCTGAAATTGCTGACTCACTGGAGGATAAAAAGAACTGTATTATGAAAATCTTTAGTGAGATAAGGGAACATAGTACACCTGCTACTGATTTAAGACGTAAAATTGATGCATGTGAAGCCGTGACCAAGGACTTTGTCAAAATTGTGCTGGAAAGGTTGGCAACAGTAGATGGCGATTTTGATGCAGAACAGGAAAAGAGCCGTCTGCATGAACTTTTAGCCCATAGTTATGCCCATTCCATATACGGGTCCAGTGCTTCGCCAACGAGTGTCAGCAGCCATTCTAAATCTTCTTGTACAAGCAAGCGTGCAGATGCTGCGGCAGAGCTGGCTGCGAAAGAAGCTGAATACAAGATGATGCTAACGGAAAGACAACAAAAGGAAAAAATGAGAACTCTAGAAGAGCAGCTCAGACAGGAGCTAGAGACTCAAAGGTTTGAATTAGAACGGCTGCAGGTAGAAAAGGACCTAGAGATCGCTCGAGCCAGAGTAAAATCGTATGATGAAGAAATAAAGCAAGAGACAAAGAGTCAGTCAATACAAAATGAACATGAAAGTCAGAAAAAGAAAATCTTCTCTGCAACACAACGACAGTACAACGTTATCCAGTCAACGACTCTCAGTGAAGTGTCTCAGCTTGCTCAGGCAGTTCAGGATAGCATAGCGGTCAACAGGTTACCCATACCAGAGCCGTCAGTGTTCAATGGAGACCCAATTCAGTTTGTAGACTGGAAAGCCTCATTTATGTCACTTATAGATAGAAAAGGCATCTCTGCAGCTGATAAATTCTATTATTTGAAAAAGTATGTCAGTGGTTCAGCACACAGATATCTCGAAGGCACTTTTTATAGAAGTGATGAAGAAGCTTACAAAGATGCTTGGAATAAGCTTAACCAACGATATGGCCAGCCCTTCGTCATTCAAAGAGCATACCGTGAAAAGCTGTCTAAGTGGCATAGAATACAGTCCAAAGATGCAGAAGGTCTGAGAACATTTTCAGACTTCTTAAATGCATGTCTGCAAGCCATACCGCATGTTAAAGGCTTGGAAATACTGAACGATTGTGAAGAGAACCAAAAGCTGGTACAGAAACTTCCTGACTGGGCAGCCTCCAGGTGGAACCGCCAGGTCACAACAGTGCTTATGGACGGTAAGGAATTTCCAAGCTTTCAAGACTTTGTAAAGTTCCTTTCAACTGAAGCAGAGATTATGTGTAATCCTATCACTTCTTTACATGCTCTTCATTCACGTGAGTCACCTCCGGAGAGAAGAGTCTCTAATGAAGTCAAAAGAAACAAGGCTATTGTTTATAAGACACAGACAATAGTAAATGGTGATAAACAGACAGTGGCTAAAACACAGTCAAAAACGTCATGCATGTTGTGTCAAGATGACAACCATCAACTCAATAAGTGTCCAAAATTCATGGAGAAGTCTCTGAAAGACAGAAGGTCATATGTCAAAGATAACAAACTCTGTTTTGGATGTATGAAACCAGGTCACTTTGCTAAGGAATGTCGTCGTCGCCACACATGTGATGTATGCAAATTGAGACATCCCATAAGTCTTCATGACTATAACTACGAGTATTATGGAAACCGAAACCAACCAACGGTAAGCAGTGAGCGTGCACATGAGAGTGAGATTACGGATGCCACGTCACTTAACGTAACAAGAGAAGGTCATTCAGTTATTACATCTATGATTGTACCTGTATGGGTGTCGTCCGTCCAAAATCCATCCAATGAACAGCTTGTCTATGCTTTGCTTGACACTCAAAGTGACACCACTTTCATTGATGAAGGAGTGAGTAAAGTACTGCAAGTGGATGCTCATCCAATCAAACTCAAACTTACTACTCTGATGGGAGACAGTATGATCATTAATAGCAAAAGGATATCTGATCTTCAAGTGAGAGGGTATAATTCGTCAGTACATATCAATCTGCCTCCATTATACACCAAAGAGTGTATTCCTGTCAATCGTGACCACATACCAACGCAGGAAACGGCAAAGAACTGGAGTCACTTGAAGGTAATCACAAAGGAAATGTCACCTCTTCTCGGCTGTGAAGTAGGTTTACTGATTGGTTACAATTGCCCCAGAGTGCTAGCTCCCAGAGAAGTCATTCTAGGTAAAGATGACGAACCCTATGCTATTCTAACTGACTTAGGTTGGAGTATTGTAGGCAGCTCCACACCAGGCATTCATGAATCCACAGCAATTGGTCTTTGTCACAGAATAGCCACAAAAGAGATTCCAGCTCTGACACCTGTGGATGCCATACGTGTGCTCGAGTCTGACTTTAAAGATGTCACGGTAGGCGACAAGACAATTTCACAGGATGATATTGTGTTTTTGGACAAACTCAAAGAAGGCATAAAGAGAAATGCTCAAGGACATTATGAAATGCCACTTCCGTTTAAACAACGTCCATCCTTACCAGATAACAGAGAGCTTGCCAAAGTCAGATTCAATCACTTGAACAAAAGGTTCTGTAAAAATGAGAAATACAAGGCAGACTACATTGCTTATATGAATGATATCATTGAAAGAGGTGATGTAGAAACAGTGAATGATGATGGAACTGATGGTGAAAAGTGGTACATACCTCATCATGGCATTTACCATCCGAAAAAGCCAGACAAGCTACGTGTCGTGTTTGATTGTTCAGCTAAATTTAAAGGCACAAGTCTCAATGAACATTTGTTACCAGGGCCAGATATGATAAACAATCTCACAGGAGTCCTTGTCAGGTTCAGAAAGCACCCTATAGCTGTAACATGTGATATCGAAAAAATGTTTCACCAATTTCATGTTCAGGAAAACGACAGAGACTACTTGCGCTTCTTATGGTGGCAGAACGGAGACACAAATTCACCGCTTCAAGATTACCGTATGAAAGTTCATCTCTTCGGTGCTGTTTCTTCGCCTGGGTGCGCAAATTATGGACTAAGATATTTAGCCAGTGAGCATTGTCAGTCACACTCATTAGCCGCCCAGTTCATCATAAGAGACTTTTACGTTGATGATGGAGTCACAAGCGTAGAGACAGTGGAACAGGCTATTCAGCTTACAAAAGAGACACGAGAGTTGTGTGCAAAAGGAGGTCTTCGACTTCACAAATTTGTGTCTAATGACAACACTGTGCTGCAGAGCATACCAGCATCAGAACGTGCTGTAAACTTTGAGACAAAGGATCTTACCTTCAATGACATGCCACTTGAGAGAGCTCTGGGTATTCACTGGAACATACAGAGTGATAGCTTCAAATTCCACATCCCATTAAAAGGTCAACCTACAACACGTCGTGGCATATTGTCAACTGTTGCCTCCATATATGATCCTTTGGGCTTTGTAGCTCCTTATGTTCTCAATGGTAAGAGGATCTTACAAGAAATGTGTCGCAAGGGTACAAGCTGGGATGATCCACTGTCTCTTGCTCTCAGCCCATGGTGGGAGAAATGGCAGCATGACTTTGTTAATCTGGAAATGGTTAACATACCACGATGTTATGTACCTGCTAATTTCGGCAAAATTGTGAAAACAGAGATACATCATTTCTCTGATGCAAGTTCCTGTGGTTACGGTCAGTGTTCGTATCTGAGAATGATCAGTGAGAAGGATGAGATTCATTGCACTTTCCTCATTGGTAAAGCCCGGGTTACTCCTGTAAAAATCACTACAATACCAAGATTAGAGTTGACGGCAGCTGTGGTATCAGTAAAAATGAGCAATATGCTCAGAGAAGAGCTTGACCTCACCAATGTCGATGAATTCTTTTGGACCGACTCAAAAGTGGTCTTAGGATACATAAATAATGATGCTCGTCGTTTTCATACGTTTGTAGCCAACAGAGTTCAAAAGATACGTCAAAGCACAGCACCCAAACAATGGCTGTACGTCCCAACGGATGATAACCCTGCAGACAATGCTTCAAGAGGTAGAACAATACATGAATTGCTCTCTTCTAACTGGTTTTCAGGTCCGTCGTTCCTGTGGAACAAAGAAATGCAGAGTGTAGATGTTGTACCAGAACTTCCAGTAGGTGATCCAGAAGTTAGAAAAGTTCAGACGTTTCAAACAGAAACCACAGAAAGTAAAGATCTTGTAGACCATTTGTCTAAGTTTTCATCCTGGTCTAATGCTGTCAAGGCCATTGCACGTCTTTTGAGAAGGATCAAGAAGGATAAGTCTAATTCACCAGCATCTGTGAGTGAACAAGAACATGCAAGATGCTTGATTCTAAAAGGAGTGCAGAAACAAGTGTATCAGAAAGAAATGGATGTCCTGACTCAAGGTAAACAACTTCCAGGTCATAATAGACTTCATCATCTAGACACCTTCATAGATACGGATGGTATGATTAAGGTGGGAGGAAGATTAAGTCACTCGTCATGCACTCATGTGTTCAAGCACCCACTGATTCTTCCCAAAGAGCATCATGTAACTAAGCTGATAATTGCACACTATCATGAAAGTGTAAAGCATCAAGGGAAAGGTTTCACGGTTAATGCTATCAGATCTTCAGGATATTGGATACCTGGAATGAACAGAGCTGTCACATCTTACATTCACAACTGTGTACCTTGTAGAAAGTTGAGAAAATCTGTTGAAGGACAGCGGATGAGTGATCTTCCTGCAGAACGTGTAGAGTCTTCCCCACCATTTGTGTATTGTGGTATGGATTGCTTTGGTCCTTTCATGACTACAGAAGGAAGAAAACAGCACAAAAGGTATGGTCTGCTTCTAACTTGCTTTTGTTCAAGAGCCGTTCATTTAGAAATGTTGGAGGATATGTACACGGATGCTTTCATCAACAGTTTACGATGCTTCATTGCTATCAGAGGCACAGTGCGACAGATCAGATGCGACCAAGGTACCAATTTCGTCGGTGCTAAGAACGAACTGAACTCCGCATTACAGCAACTTGATCCCGAAAGGCTTACTACTTTTCTTGCAGATAAACAGTGTGATTTTGTTTTGAATCCCCCTCATTCCAGTCATGCAGGTGGTGTATGGGAGCGTCAAATCAAAACTGTAAGGAGTGTTCTTAATGCTACAGCTTCCCTTGCATCAGGCAGGCTCAGTGATGCTTCACTGCGCACATTGTTTTATGAAGCCATGGCAATAGTTAATAGTCGTCCTCTTACAGTGGATAACTTGAACGACCCCAAAAGCTTGGAACCACTCACACCTAACCACTTGATTACTATGAAAGCCACCACAGTCTTACCACCACCAGGAAAGTTCATAAGAGAAGATATCTATGGGAGAAAGAGATGGAGACGGGTACAGTACCTTACTGAGCAATTCTGGAGTAGATGGAAAAAAGAGTATCTCCACAACATTGCTACTAGGCAATGCTGGCATGCTCCAAAAAGGAACTTTCAGATTGGTGATGTTGTCATGGATACGGATGAGAACCTTCCAAGGAATGTATGGAGATTAGGTCGGATCACAGACACTGTAACTAGCCAAGATGGGTTAGTAAGGAAAGTCACATTGACACTTGGTGACAAAACACTGAACAAGAAAGGAGAACGATTGAACAAGGTCTCAGTAGTTGAGAGGCCAGCTCAGAAGTTGGTCTTATTATTGGAAGCGGAGTGAACACCTCTTCAAAAGGACTTTACATACATACACTCACAAAGGTCTTTATAAGTGAAAAGTGATTTTACTTATGCTTGAAAATTATGCATGTTGATATTACATTTATAATTTGGTGGGAGTGTAACAGACTTTGATGTGTTAATTCTTCTAATTTGTTTTTATATACTTTTTTGATAGTCCTGTTAGTTTAAATTAGGTTTAGGTAATGTATTTAGGTCTTATTAAGGAGGGACTTTTATTTTGACGGGTTTTGTGGTCTACGGGGCTATACGGGTAAAAGGAAGTAAGCGGAGAGCACGCGGTTGATAGAAGGAAAGCAAAGGGAGAGCACGCAGTTCGTAGGAGTTGTGCAGGCTATTAATGTTTAACGGTGATAAGCACCCCCCGGAAAAGGCATAAGGTCTGTATATACATTTGTTTATGGTTTATTGTTATTTATGTATTTTGCTATATGTTATTGGTAATGTAACGGAGAGAGAGTTTGTGCGAGTCGTTAATGCGAGCTTTTGTATTTCCTTTGTTCAGCTCTTACGGTGATTTGTGAGGTGATTATTGAGATAATTAATGGAGTGAAACGGACTCAATAAACTTCATCAACATCAGTAAAGTTTTGTCCATCATTCGGGAGGGGTCTGCTACACATTGTATCAGGAAAGTTGTAGAATGTCTTCTGTGTTCAACAGTGTATTCCCTAACCTTATTTAAAACTGCAGCAAAAAACTTAGGTAGTGACGTTGTTGTGAATAAGGTATAACAGGGCGGAACATACCATAAAAACTACAAAGGCAAGTTTTGAGGTGTGAGCTCATTAAACCAGTCGTAAAAGTCAAATTTAACATCTGCTTGATCTGTTTTGTCTTTTAAATGCCACCGGACATCAGCACGGAGGATGTCACACGGCGTCGCGCAGCCTAGACATACCGGAGCCTGTCAGTGACCCATCATAAATCAGAAGCGCTGGTTTCATGATACAAGAATTCTGTCAGTCATGAGCGACAGGGCCATAAATCAGTCAAAAAGTGACACATGGTATATGTTAACACTACTCATATCATCCGCATACTTAAACAAACGAAAATGTTCCCGATCTAATTGGAATTCGTTTGTATAAATGGAAAAGAGTAATGGGGAAAGAATAGTCCCTTGCGGGGCGCCAGTATTAAGCACAAGGATGTCAGACCGAGTATTATTAACCAGAACCTGTTGAGGGCGGTCAGAGAGAAAGTCCCTTACAAGGTGGATAATACCACCATTTACTCCTACATCGATAAGTCTCTGCACCAAGGTGTGGATCTGCATGCTGTTAAAGGCAGATGTAAAATCGATAAACAGGGCCCTAGCTAAGTGGGAGGGGGCTTGAAGGTGCTTTGCCATGGTGTGAAACATACTGACAGTTGCGTCATCGGTTCCCCTCATACTTTTGTAAGCAAACTGAAGATGATCTAAGCTATTAGAAACTGATGCTGTAATATGTTTACTTATAACTCTCTCAAAACATTTTCCTAAGATGGAAGTAAGGGCAATGGGCCTAAAATCTTTTAGTTCAGTGGCTCCAGGTTTTTTCGGAAAAGGCACAATATAGGACATTTTCCATAATTTGGGAATTGTTAAGGAATTAAGCAAGTACTGGAATAACTCCAGCACAATACCTTTTAGTTCATGGACATTTTCTTTTAAAACTCTCCCTCTCAGGCTATCTGGCCCCGGTGCTGAGTTGGGCCTAATACTGGACAGGCTGGCTATAATATCATGTTCATTCAGTGTAATAGGGACATATCCCGAAATGGACCTACACACACTGTCACGTTCAGCACTAAAATCTTTTTTGTCAAAACGACTGAAAAAGACATTTAGATCATTTGCAAAGGATGGAGAGGAGTGTGACAGGGGGGTACGGTTTTGCTTAGTTTCCCGACCCATCATCACATTTAAACGTACAGTATGTAATACTTGGCCACCAGGGGTCACTCAATCAAAATAATAACAAAAGACGTACTTTGATGACGTCGGGAAAGAGCGTGCGCTCATGGGAGTTGTTGTCGTTGTCAATGACGTGCGATAGGTATCATAGTTGATCTGATTCATGATCAGTACGGGTCAGCTGCTTCCTGTCCTGTAACGCTTGTGATTCACGGATTAATTGCGAAGTTTAACCATCATAGAGTGAAAGTTTATCATTCACATATCATTTACATGTGTTTTTAAGCCCTGTTAGTTTAAACATCAAGCGCAAGAAGTGTACGCACACAGAGCCGGGCAGACACAAAGTTCAGTGCTCTTTCTCTCTGAGCTTGACACGAACATTCAAAATTAAGTCAGAATGCCCATCTCGGTGAATATCCTCATGAACACAGTCAGTTATGCAGGAGTTTTCGAATTTGCCAAATCGAATTTTTGTCCCACTAAAGCATTATTTGATGGGTGAATGGTGTAGAATAGAATGACTGCTGCCGCTGGACAGGGCGCATATGAGAGCGAGCAGAGAGAGAGAGAGGGAGAGCGAGCCCCGGCCGCGCGCGCGGTCTCACCGTCTTCAAACAACACGAGCGCTGTCTTGCTCTCTCTGCCTCACGCTCGCGCTTAGTAATCAACATCTGGTGACATATCGCAATATCGCAGGGGAAAAAAAATATCCTGCAGCCCTAGTGTCCGGTGTTCCCCTGCTTTGTGTTTGCAGTTTCGCCGGGTTCTGCAGGAAGTTAGAGACTTGGAGGAGTCAAAGGTTATATGACGCCATAGACGGGCGACGAAACGGAAATAAAGACACGGCCCGTGTCTTCGAATTAAACTATAAATTTCTCCGGATTTGAAAGTTGTTGGAAACTGTCGGGATAATGTAAGTACACAACTAAAAGAAATATATAACATAGATACAATTATTTTTGCTATTTTTAAAACAGAAAAAGTACATATTGTGCCTTTAAACCTTCCCATGCTTTCTTGGCATTTCCTGAGAAATAATGACATTCAACTTTATCCTTATATTCAATTTTTGCTTTACTCAGTTTCGATCTTAGTTCGCTTCTTTTTTTCTTGAGTAACTCGATATTACCATTTTTAAAAGCATGTTTTTTCTCACGAATACATTCCATAAGATCACTAGTCATCCATAAATTGTTATTAGGAAATATTCTAACGATTTTATTTCGAGTGATTTTACTTTCATTAAACAACAGATAAGATGTAAAAGTGTCAATTTGTTCATGCGGTGTGTCACATGAGTTAAGAAATAACCAGTCAGTAGTCTCCAGCTCGCATTTCATCTCCTCCATTCAGTCCTCAGTCCAGATCTTAATTTCCTTAATCACAGTCTTTTCCCGTCTCAGCTTAGCCCTGTAACGTGGAAGTAAGTGGACGACATTATGGTCCGATTTCCCCAAGGCAGGCCTGCAGATGGATTTATAGGCGTCTAGTATGTTGCCATAGCACTTATCTAGGGTACGTGCCAGGCGGGTGGGACAGTCCACATATTGATGTCAGATGGGTAGATGATCAGACAGGTCACAAGAATTAAAGTCCCCTAGTAACAGGACGGGTTGATTGACTGCACGGGACAGGGCGGCGTTATAGCTCTCTGCTATCCTGGCTGCAGCTCCCACAAAGTCCGGCCCAGGTACATAGGCCAATATGATAGTGATCTGTCCAAACTCCCTCGGGAGATAAAAGGGGCGAAATGAGACAACCAGGATTTCGTAGTCATGTGTACACACACGTTCCCGGACGGTATACTGGGTAACCCAGCGTGTGTCCATATAGACACACAAACCACCACCAATAGATTTCTGCGACGAATTAATGTCTCTATCAGCCCGAATAATTGTATAACCCGGCAAGTTGGGGTCTGACATCTCCTCTTTCAACCAGCTTTCCGTAAAACAGATGAGATTACTCTGTCGGAACTCATTATCATATTGAACTTTAGCGATCAGTTCATTCATCTTGTTGCTCAAAGAGCGAACATTAGAGAAAGTTATAACCGGTAGGGGATGTCTACTGCCGCACCTCCTCAGTCTTTCTCTCACTCCTCCTCTTGATCCTCTTCTCTTTATTTTAGTCCCTTTTCGCGTTCCGATGTTTTTGAGTTGCGGATACTTGACCAGCAGCTCCAGACCAGAGTCCCCCGGTTTAGTTGAGTGTCTGAGTGACAACAGCTGGTCCCTCGTGTAGGTAAGGATTCCGGCGTTTCCATATAAACTCCATACTTCGGCGATTAAACCACTGAGAAGGCACACAGCCAGCCAAAGTAACATGCCAACGCTGAACTTCATTTTGCCACAAAGAGAATGCGGGCTAAATCACTTAAAACAACACATCACAGGACACGAGACAAACAGGTGAGACACTGGGTCAGCAGCAGAGCCGCGCCCCTCATACATAGTTTCTACATGACGTCACAACATACGGGCATTTGCCGACCCGGCGCCATTTCTGTGGGCATGCTGTGGGCAGAACGTTAGAAGAAGAAGCTGAAACGAGTTAATTTCGTGATAAAAAGTGAAAACGGTCATCTCCTGCTGAGTCAATGGATGTTCAAATCGTGCCGGAGGTTCAGTTAAATTTGGATTTTACAGTATACCCGTCATTAGACTTCATGAATGTGAGAAGACTAAGTTTTTGTCAGAACAACGACAAACACAGCAACCAGCATCAGTGCTGATCCAACAGTTTTAAGTTCTGTGCTCCTCCTGGAATAATCTGCAGCGTGTCTCCGGATCGCTTCGGTTCAGCTGTCTGTGTGGATTGTATATGACTTTGTGCTCGCATTCCGCGCTACGGAGTTCCACCTGGAATTACCTGTAGCGTGTCCCCGGATCGCGTCGGTTCAGCTGTCTGTGTGGATTGTTTGACTTTGTGCTCGCTTTCTGCGCTACGGTGTGATCCACCTGGAATAACCTGCAGCGTAACCCAGGATCATCGCCTCTGCTCGGCTGTGTGTGTGTGGATTGTACGACGTCATGCTCGCAGTGAGCTGCGGAGTTTCATTCACTCTGGCCCTGCGAGTGTGCGCTCACCGACCATGGCACTAAGGTACACTACACACATGCTTTTGAATTTAAGACAGAACTGTTATTGCCTAGCTAAAGGCTCCTACAATCATTATCGAGATGCTGGACTGCTTCGTCCTAAGCGATATATCCATCGGGGTTTGAGACGCAGCCTTGCTGTCTCATCCTCTCCTAACGTCTATGTCCCTAGCTGTCGACGTAAGACCAACAAACTGCTCCATACTGGTGTTGTTCACAGTAATTTAAGATCTGTTCCCCGCATGGAGATTAAACCAATGTCATCTCCGTCTCAGAGCCAGGCTTATGCCGCTTTATTTAATGCGCAGTCTGTGAACAACAAAGCGCTGCTTTTGTCGGATTTTGTTATGGATAAAAAACTGGACTTGTTGTTCTTAACTGAAACCTGGCACAAAGAAAATGATGGGCTCCTGTTTAACCAGATCACTCCAGCGGGCTTTGGATTATTAGATCTTACGAAGCTATCTGGCAGAGGTGGAGGTATTTTTGTGGTTTACAACCTGAAGTTGCACACAAGCTCTGTGTCTGTTCCCCAGTTTTCTTCATTTGAATGTCTGGTCTTGAGTATTTTCGCTCCTGTGTCCACCATCATCGCTACAGTCTATAAACCACCTAAGGCTAAGACACATACAGTCAAACTGTCAGAGTTTGAGGACTTTTTGTCGATGCTGACTTTGAAGTTTGACAGAATTCTAATTATGGGAGACTTCAACATTCATGTTGACCAGAGTGACTCAGTAGCGGCTAAGGAATTTTTGTCGTTAATTGATTGTTTTAGTTTCACACAGTTTGTTACTGACCCAACCCATAATAAGGGTCATACGCTGGATCTTGTGATCGCCAACAGCTCATTTGTATCTGCGTTTGCATCTATTGACATTGGACTGTCTGATCATTCAGCTGTCTTTTTTAACCTCGAACTGTATCATTCAAATGAGCCTACCATCCGAACAGTAACCTTCCGGAAATGGAAGTCTATTGACCAGACAGCTTTCGCCAATTCTGTGGTTTCCATCCTTGATGATCTTTATCCAGTATCACTGCAGGAGAAAGTACTACATCTAAATTCCACTCTTCCTGCTAATCTTGACATTTTTGCTCCTCTAAGGTCACGTAAGGTCACATTCGCCCGCTCTGCTCCTTGGTATAATGACAATCTGCGCTCTAGAAAGGCTGCTTGTCGGAAAATGGAGCGCAAATGGCACCTTACTGGTCAGAGTGTCTACTTCCAAGAGTGGAAGGATCTTCTGGGGGGTTATCGTGCTCTTATGGAGACTGAAAGATCTTCTTATTTCTCTCAGATTATTTTAAATAATCAAAATAATCCCAGACACTTGTTTCAGACCATAAACAGATTGCTTAAAGTTAATCGTGTTACTACTATGCCTGTTTCACAGCAGCTCTGTGATTCTTTTCTACAGTTTTTCAATTCGAAGATTGTCAGTGTTCGCAAAGAAGTTTCTGGTAACCCTGACTGTGCCACTCCAATCCTTTATTCACCTGGGTTCACTGGTGTTTCTTTTACTCATTTTTCACTGCTTGATTCTGAGGCTCTCACAAGGGAGGTATCTAGCTTGAAATCAACCACTTCCTTGCTGGATCCAATTCCAACGAATTTATTTAAATCATACTTCCCTGTGTGGTGCCCTATCATCCTTGGCATTATAAATGAATCATTGGAAACTGGGGTCGTTCCAGCAGTACTAAAGACTGCTGCTGTTACGCCTGTGCCAAAGAAAGATAATGCTCCTGTGGATGATTTCCACAATTTTCGTCCCATTTCTAATCTTCCCTGTTTGGCAAAGATACTTGAGCGTGTTGTTTCCAAACAACTCTGTAATCATCTCACAACCAATAACCTTTTTGAACCCCTGCAGTCAGGTTTTCGTAAATTTCACAGCACTGAAACGGCATTGGTCAAAGTTACCAATGACTTGTTGATGGCCTCTGATTCTGTAGCTACCTCACTTCTCATTCTTCTTGACCTTGTGTGTCTGGGACAGTTTTTTAAATTGGTTTAAATCCTATTTTACTGACCGTTCCCATTTTATTTCTATGTGTGGTTTTAGGTCTGATACTTGCTCTGTGCTCACTGGTGTTCCCCAGGGATCAGTTCTGGGCCCTCTACTCTTCAATATCTATCTTTTCCCACATGGGCGTCTACTGCGATCACTTGGCCTTCATTATCACTTTTATGCTGACGATACTCAAATCTATATCCATTCAAAATCTGGTGAAGACATTGATGTTTGTTATCTTTCTGGCTGTATGTCTGAGATAAAAGCATGGTTGAACAATACCTTTCTTTGCCTGAACAGCGGGAAAACTGAGGTTATTCTTATAGGTTCCCGTCATCAAATTGGCAAAGCGGCTAGCCTGTCCCTGTTTATTGATGGCTCTGTTTTAAAAACACAAAGTAAGATGAGGAACCTTGGTGTAATTTTTGACACCAGCCTCACTTTTGATTTTTTTGTTCAGAGCACTGTGAAGGCTTCCTTTTTCCACCTCAGAAATATAGCCAGACTACGCCCAATGCTAAACTTATCTGTCGCGGAAAAACTGATTAATACATTTGTGTTTTCACGGCTGGATTATTGTAATGCTGTCTTAGGTGGAGTTCCTAAAAACACAATTAACAAATTGCAATGTGTTCAGAACTCTACCGCCCGGATCCCGTCGGGTACCAGGAAATTTGACCATATTACGCCAGTTCTGAAGTCCTTGCACTGGCTCCCGGTCAGGTTCCGTGTGGATTTTAAGATCATGATGCTGACATACAAGGTTATACACGGCTTAGCTCCGCAATACTTATCTGATTTATTAACCAGTTACACTCCAAATCGCAGACCACGTTCCTCACAGTGTAATTTGTTAACTGTTCCACGAACTCATCTGAAATCTATGGGTGACAGAGCTTTTTCTGTTTATGCTCCTACACTTTGGAACTCTCTCCCTCCTGATCTAAGGGAAGCACAGACTCTTAGCATTTTTAAAGTTCTTCTTAAGACACATTTTTTTTAAACTTGCATTTGATTGCTGATGTCTCTTCGTGATCGCTTTACAGCAATTTTTTTTTTTTTTGCTTGTGTTTTTATTAATTTTTATTTGTTGTCTATTCCGGTGAATTATGATTTTATGTACAGCGCTTTGAAAAGCTGCTTTTAAAGGCACTATATAAAATAAAGTTTATTATTATTATTATTATTATTATAAATATAAGTTAACACTTCGCAGTTTGAATGATGTCCTGTATGACGAGATATTAAAAACATACAAAAACAACATTGTTTCCACTGTTCGATCGCACCCGCGCCTCTCTCTCTCTCACTCACACACACACAGAAAGACACACACACATTCCAGCATTGCAATCTCAGATTATGTCCCTAAAGAACCCGCGTATAAAGTAGTTCCGCATTACATTAATTAATTTGCACTCGAGTTTTATTTATTTTTATACCGTGTATATATTCATGCACCGAACCGTGACGCCCGTACCGTTTCGGTTCAATACGAATACATGATAATACTGTATCTGAGGCAAAGCTCCATAATCAGTGCTCAGTACGGATCCACACCATTTATGACTGAAATTTTCGCATTGTACCTCTTTCTGTCTTGTGTTAATATAGTCTCTTTATAATCTCTGTCACTTTGTCTCTTCATGATTTTCGTAACATTATAAACAGAAAGAAATATTCGAAATTTGCTTGTAAAAGTTTGAAAAACACAGCAGCTTATGCCTTCAAAGATGACGTCTCCAGGGAGGTCACGTGACATTAATTGGCCTGTGGGAACTATGTATTGTAAACCAAACCATTGTACCTATTGTAAATACATTTGTACATGAAGCACAATTGACAAATGTTTGCAGATTATTTTTTTTTTTATTCTGTCAAATGTTGTGCCCAGTACCGAACGTCTGTTAAAAGTCAGGTACTTGGGCATATAAATATTGACATAATAACTGTCTGCCGCCTTTCGAATTACTTTTGTGACCTCGGGTCAACAACTATACATTGGACTAGCATGTCTTCTTGGGCATTCACCATGCCATTCCTGTCAGCATAAGTTGCCCCTGCACCTGCCAGTAGTACATGTGGCTTTCTTTTAACAGCAGTGTTCCTACTTGCATGTTTAGATACTTGCAGTCAACGTAGCTGGTAACGTTGGGGCACTTGATCTCAACTAGGCCAAAAGGTGGCTGTGCAAGAGGGTCAAATACTAGGCCATCTGGTGAGGTGCCAAGCCATGGGGCGTCAGGGTGAACAATTAGGCCACAGGGCATGTAGTTAGCGTTCCTTATTTTGCAGTATTCTTGTGCTGCCATAAACTCCATATCTTCACCTGTTTAAGTTAAATATATTTTTAAATTTGAGTTGAATGGTCGCTATAAAGTGATCATAATGCAAAGTATTGTAATTAGCAAATGAATGTCATAGCAAAGGTAGGGTAACCATTAACTTAGAATTTGACAGTTATGTGTGTGTGCACTTCTTTTCATCTCAGCAGTCTGCCTCGTTCCTTTGAGGATACGTTCAGCCAGAGACTGTGCAGAGCTATCTCCCCTGACAAAGCACACCTCCCTGAAGTGAGAGGAGGTTATTCGAGGCATGCGCAGCTGATGCCACTCTGAATTTCCAGCCTGCTCTCAGGTTGCCACCTCAGTCTTTCCTGCCATTTCAAATGTGACATTCAAACTTTTCAGGTAGAAGTGTTGTTCTTCGGTTAGCTCATGTCCCCAGTCTGTCAGGGCAAGATGGTAGTCATCTATGGGAAGCTGTGGAAAAGGTGGAACATCCTTATGGATACTTATTACCTTACTAGGTAATATTGGCTGCTGGTAAGAAAGATCGCTTCCCTTTTGGGCTAAGCCAAGCAATGTCTCCACCAGTGTTTTCTCATCACTGATGGCCATTGTGGCTATGAGGGGCCTCTCTTCGATCTCAAAGTCTTTGTAAGGGTCCTCAATACATAGCAGCCCAATATCACATGGGTTCCCAATCACACCATTGTAGAGTGTACTTCTGTGAGACAAAGTGATACATTTAATACCCTACTGTGACAAGGTTACACTTATAAAAAAAAACTTTTATTTTGTACAAAATGGCACAGTCACACTTGTGGTGTTCCCGGTCAAAAATGTCACACACACACACACACACACACACACACACACACACACACATTAAAAAACACAAACTATTTTGAGTATTACACATATTCTTTTTCACACGGAGAAATATGATTCTGCCCCTGAACTGCATCTAATCCATTCATTCATCTGACATTACTACACATGGTTATGTTATTAACTTTGTTAATGCTTTGGAAATAGATCTGTTATTTGATATGTTGTATCATAACATAATGTGCCCCAGCTAATGTTTGCATACATGATATCAGTGACTGCAGTACAGCACCTCACCTGATTACTCCTTCCATGTGCCTATTAAGCCTGGGTCTTGTAATTATCATGCTGTTTATGGGCCCAGGTTTCACTCCCTTATGAAGTAAAAAAAAAAAAAAAAAAAAAAAGAGTCTCCCCTATTACGCTGCACCTCTAATGCTTCTGACCTTAGATCACTATACTTTCTATTAGCAATTTACAATTTTTTATTGCTGTATACATAGCCTAACTCTTACATACATATACAGATTAAATGCAATACACTTTCTCATATGTATTAACTCGTTATTTCATCTGACTCCATATATAAAAGGGTTTTTATTGCTGCCTGTGCATCATTAAACGTTAGCGAGTGTTTGACTATTCCTTTTAACTCCAATGAAAATAATGTTAAAATCAGTTAGAATAATCAAATGTAACAATTTATTATGTCAGGTAAATGTATCATGCCAATTTCATAATCAGTTCAAAGATAATCAATACAATAACATCGAATGCTCTAGAATAAGAGAAAGATGCAAACCCAACATTTTAACCCTTTAAGACAATTGTTTGCGTGTGTCTGTTTAAAAGCCTATATAAACTGAAACCAAATGGCTAGCTCAATCATTCTTTTTGCATACAAAACCAGAGATGTAACATGTTCAGATCAAGCCTCCAACATGCCCATGTTGCGTTGTTTTCACCCTCTAATCAGTCTGTACAAACTGCGCAATATGCGTTTACAAAAATAAAACCCACAAAAATGCATTGCACGTCTTTGCACACATGTTCTGTAGATCTGCTATTGATAGTTACGTCTTCCGATCGCTTCCGATGGCGCATTGATGTATCACGTTCTGTGCACTATGACCCCCGGGTGTGTCGCATGTTGTGACGTCACACGCTGCGTCATTTGACCATGCGTTTGACTCCCATTTGACTCCCATTTGCTAAATGTTCCTTATATCGTTATTGTCTTTTTACCATTGCTTTATTTTATCATTTCTTTCTCCTTTAGACATTCACAAATACAAGGACATTCACACACACACACACACACACACACACACACACACACACACACACACGCGGGCGCGCGCACGCACGCAGCGTGTATGTCTAAACGAAAGTACACGCCTTTTTTTGAATGAGTGTAAAAATGAGTGTATCTTAAAAACTAATTTATGTAAACAGTTCAAATCAATTCTGTATAGTTTTAAATAGTTGTATGCACGTTTTTCACATTGACAAGTTTGAGGTCGACATTTATCCATTTTTTGTATTGAATAAAATATGTAAAAAAAATATAATAATTAAAATTGTTTTTCTTTTTGTTTATTGCACTTTTGAGATATTTATCTAGTTACTATTGATTTATTACAAACATAGCCTTCAAAATGTGAGAGTAAGGATTATTTTGATGTATGGCATATGAAAATCCTCAAAAGAATGACAGCACAGCATGCAAAAATACAAAGATATACTCTGGTGGAATTGTTCTATGGCAGGTCATAAAGGGTTAAGAAATACATGAGGCTGAGTTTTGGAGACTCAACCTCACGGGCTCTCTGAATTACAGGAAAGGCCTCGGTCTTCCTGCTGCAGACCATTAAATAGCCAGAATCTTTCACATGTAAAACCTGCTAATTTGCATTAAGAAGTTACACCTCTTGGGGTGGGGGAAAAAGACCATTTGCCTTTCTTTGTGTGTCAGTTATCTCTAAACTCTTAAAAACCATAGTACCTTGTGTTTTACTCTTTGGGAATGAGACCATTGTACCCAGTGCTTTAAGTGGACCAAAAGAGGTGCCGGTACTCTATATTAATATATATTTATATATTATATATATATATTTTTTTTTTTGCTGACTCCCCTCCTCCCCTGAGGTAACAACAACTATATTAAAGGGGTTTTATATACAGCAGTCAACAGACGACCACTGGGACAAATATTGAGCCCTGGCACTGTAGCCACATCAGCCCACATTACCCCCCCACAGCCATGTGCATTTAAATGGTAGGCAGTTAGGGGGGTTCGGGGGCATGCTCCCCCGAGAAAATTTAGATTTCTCTGACCTACATATGTGCAATTTTAAGACTTTTTAAGGCTCAAAAATGGATAACAAATAGCTTTAAAACCATATTAGTGTGCATTAGATTATTTGTCAATACCTGCTCTCTCATCTTAATCTTTCTTTTTCTCTCAGTCTCCTTATCCTGCCGTATTTCTTCCCCTCCTAAAGCTGAACTTTGAGTCTTTTCATTTTCGTCTGTGTCAGTGAAGAAATTAAACAGGTTTGCAAAAGGCTCAACTGATGAGTTTTATGAATCATTTTCTTAGATAAGTTAATTACTCAAGGCTACCAGATCAGCATTGCCAATAGGAACCTTCTACAAGCTTTGGAATTTGAAAAGTAATTTTAAATAATACAAATTATAGGCTACGTTTAATGCAGTTGGTGGAATTGGCAGACGTTCCCTTATAGGCACGCGCTGTGGAAACGCGTCAAAGCATTCTCAGGTATAAATGCAGCATTATTGCACGTAGGTGATTTTGAACGAATATTTAATGTCGATAATGGTTACATAATGTTAAAACTAATCCTGCTATTGATCTAAGGCTATTGATCTAAGACTGCCGACCCGTGCCGAACAGTGGCAAGGGAAAACAAATGTCCGGCGAAATATCGAACCTAAAACTAACTTTACCGCGCTCAACTGTGAGTGCATTTCACGCATTTGTAACAGCTCGCGTTCAGCGGGGAGGAAGGGAGGTTGATCGGTCATCGGGCCATCTCGGGACCAGCGAGATTCGTTGAGATTAATTTATTTATTTATTTATCTGAGGTGCCTGAACACAGTTCCGGACCGTTCCGGCCCACTTTAACCCCTGTGTATGTCATGTAGTCTCTGCTCTCGGTGGGACGAATTAGGAAGCGTGCATTGTGAAGGGCGCTCTGAAAAGCGCCAGCGTAGCCAAAGGATTAAAACAGATGTGCAAATGAGCGTACCGGTACGCTAAAAGCACGTTCTGGGCGCACAGAGAGGTGGCGGTACGCGCAAGAGCTATATTTGGAAGTGGCGGTACTGAGTACCGGTGCGTACCGGCCCACTTAAAGCACTGATTGTACCAGTCGCACTGAGACCTTTAAAATGATACTAAACACATTCCATAATGATCATCATTCACATTAAAACCATATATATTCGTGTGTGAGTTTTAGTTGTCTCTGAGAGAAAAAATGGTGTGGTGAGATAAGGTGAGACTTTTGTCTCAAAGGAAGAGGGGGAGGTCAAATGTTAATTTCCAGCTTCAACCACCTATTTCAGCCTTACACAGTACATTTGCCTCAACCCTTACTGCAGTTCTGGGCTTGTGCCAATGTTGTTCAGTTTCTGTGCAGGCATGAACAATGGGGACAACCTGGATATTGAGCTCAGAGTAATGAGCTGTCTGAAAGAGTAGTGATTACACACTGCTGTGCCAGCTTTGCACAAACACTGACTGGAGGTCATGATTGGATTGTAGATAAAGAGACAATTGAACAAACATTGACACTATTGTATCCTTTCAAGTGTTTTGAAGCGAATATTGCTACTTAAACAGTCGTCAGAACAGAATTAAGAATTGGTCAAGTAAGGTTGCTGGGGTAAGTTTGTTGACAAGGGGTTTCCTAAAAGTCTACTACAATACGAGGTGACGTATAAATATGTTGCAATAGAAAGATTGGTAACACTTTATAATAACTGCACACTATTATTCATTAGTTAAGCATTAGTAAACAGTTAGGTCACTTAGAAAGTGTAAGTAGATGTAGTAAATTCCGGTAGTTATAAAGCATTTAGTAGTGGTCAGTTAACTGTGTTTGTGAGCTCATCAAAAGTGAGGACTACTAAAGGGTTAGTTCACCCAAAATGAAAATTCTGTCCCTCTACTCACAGAAATTACTCACCCTCATGTTGTTCCAACCCCGTAATACTTTCGTTCATCTTCGGAACACGAATTAAGATATTTTTGATTAAATCTGAGAGCTGGATCAGTCCTCCATAGGCTTCTAAGGGATTGAGACTTGTTCCCCCCGAAAAGTTATTAAAGACATCGTTAAAATAGTCCAAGTGACTACAGTGGCTCAATCTTAAGTTTATCAAGCGACGAGAATACTTTTTGTGCGCAAAAACAAACAAAAATAACGACTTTTTCAACTATTCATTTCCATCTCTGTTGGCCTCTAGTCCATTAACATAGTGTGATAGCGTAGGGCTACGTCACACGTAGGGTCCCTATTGGCTGACGCTGGTCGTGTGTGATGCGTGTGATGTCCACCACAGAAGCGATACGCAGTTTTACTATGTAAATGTTTACTACTACTATGCTGATAGTTACATTTAGATTTTGGTTAAACCCTATGGTACCAATCCCATGCATAACATATTTCAATTTAAAATAACAACTGGTAAATATAAGGTAGCATGCACAATAAATGACTAGAAGCTGAAACTTATGCAATAAGTCTGGTTTATAAAGCATTTAGTAGTGAGTAGTGAAACTTATGCAATAAGTCTGAATTACAGGAAAGGCCTCGGTCTTCCTGCTGCAGACCATTAAATAGCCAGAATCTTTCACATGTAAAACCTGCTAATTTGCATTAAGAAGTTACACCTCTTGGGGTGGGGGAAAAAGACCATTTGCCTTTCTTTGTGTGTCAGTTATCTCTAAACTCTTAAAAACCATAGTACCTTGTGTTTTACTCTTTGGGAATGAGACCATTGTACCCAGTGCTTTAAGTGGACCAAAAGAGGTGCCGGTACTCTATATTAATATACCAGTTTGTGTATGTGTGTGTGTGTTCAAGTCCCAGGGTTTATGGGAAGAAATACATTTAGTTATTTAGATGATCCGTCATTCCGCTCAGTCCTTACAATAGTATCATGCGATTTTATTACTTAAGTGGCGAATACAAATGCTTTCTTTACTGGATGTCTTACGCTGTGTAGTAACAGTGTCGCTTGATCGAGATCGGCTCGCGCTACATTGGTCCAAACTGATAAACGGTCCGTGAAACACAAAATAACGCGTAGCGCAGTTTTGTTCTGCTTTCATTACGTTTGCCATTTGATGTTGGGCAATGTTGTGGTCGCGCCAGCGCAGCGTATATATATATATATATATATATATATATATATATATATATATATATATATGTATATGTATATATATACACACACATACATTTTAGTCTGGCATATGTATAGGCTAAATAAACAGAAACATGTTGAAATATGAACTATAGACAGGTAGGCAACCTCTCAATGCAAAATTTATATACACGACCCGAGGATGTTTTTATGTTCGATAATAAAACAACATCATAAATGTATGCTAGTAGGAGTGTTTACTCTAATATGGTGAATATTATAATGTTTAGTCCAGTGTTTACCAGTGTTAAATACTGTCTTTGTGGATATCTGCTCAAACGTAGATGGGCCATATTCTAGAGAATTGGTGCAAAGTCAGAGTTGGAAACATCTTGAATTTTTTTTGTTTTTTTTCCCACAAATTGTGCATGTATGCAAATTGTATAATATCCAAGGTACGCTTTTCTAGTAATTGTGCAGTTAATTCTCATATTGTATTTTTAGAAAATGCTGGAATATGTTCCTTCTCCCCAAATTTGTCACTACCGAAACACAATAAATCATTTATTAAGAAGGCTTATAATGACCTTTCAAGATTTTGTTTACTCTATATAGATGGTGTAAAGAAGTCACACTTTCACTTGTCCAGAGCAAAATTTTACTGTCTTCCTGATTATTTATTGTTTTTCCTCTTTTGAGTTATGTGACAAGGTTTTGAAATTTTACTGCCTTATCCTATTATTTGTCACAGTCTTCGTCTGCACCTGTCTGTCTTCGTCTTCACTACACTTCCCAGTATCCTCCTTGTCTCCACACCTGAACTCACTCCCTCACTTACCAGCCTGTTCCTCGTCATCATCATCCGTGTCACCTGTCTTCACCTTGTTAGTCTTCATTTGTATCTGTATTTAGTTCCTTCAGTTCTGTCTGTCCTTGGTCGGTTCTCGTCAATGTTAATGTTACCGTGTTTGTTGTTAGCCCGTGTGGCGCCCGTGTTCCTGACTTTCTGCCTGTGTTGTATATATATTAAAAGTTATCTTTACCGATATTCCGGACTCCTCGTTCCTCTGCCTGAACCACACCGTGACAGATTGACCGACCTCAAAGTAATGGATTCCTTCGTTGCAGTCCAATTGCTCTGCTTAGAGCAAGAAGATCGTCCCTTGGAGGATCATCTGGCGGATTTCCTCCGCCTCGTTCCCGCCACGACCTTCCCGGACGACAGCCTCTGCAGCTTCCTCTATGCTGGGCTCAACACCGCCACCAGAGAGCTGTTGTCTGGGAAGGCTCCCCAGGGGAGCTTCGCAGCTTATGTGGAGTGGGTGCTGGTGTCCTGCGGATCTCCCTTCACCATCGATGACGGCACCAGCCCCACTCCACCACCCGAGCCTTCCTCATCGCTGGTTCCGCCCAGCCCCGTCCAGCCCGCTCTAGAGACCGTCCAGCCCGCACCAGTGACCGTCCACCCAGAGACTTCTTCACCGCTGGTCCCGTCCAGCACAGAGCCCTCACCGCTGGTCCCGTCCAGCACAGAGCCTTCACCGCTGGTCCCGTCCAGCACAGAGCCTTCACCGCTGGTCCCGTCCAGCACAGAGCCTTCACTGCTGGTCTCGTCCAGCACAGAGCCTTCACCGCTGGTCCCGTCCAGCACAGAACCTTCCCCGCTGGTCCCGTCCAGCACAGAGCCTTCACCGCTGGTCCCGTCCAGCACAGAGCCTTCACCGCTGGTCCCGTCCAGCACAGAGCCTTCACCGTTGGTCCCGTCCAGCACAGAGCCTTCACCGCTGGTCCCGTCCAGCACAGAGCCTTCCCCGCTGGTCCCGTCCAGCACAGAGCCTTCACCGCTGGTCCCGTCCAGCACAGAGCCTTCACCGCTGGTCCCGTCCAGCACAGAGCCTTCACCGCTGGTCCCGTCCAGCACAGAACCTTCGCCGCCAGAGACCGTCCAGCCAGAGACCGTCCAGCCAGAGACCGTCCAGCCAGAGACCGTCCAGCCAGAGACCGTCCAGCCGGAGACCGTCCAGCCGGAGACCGTCCAGCCGGAAACCGTCCAGCCGGAGCTTCACGTCAGCCACGTCCAGCCAGAGCTTCACGTCAGCCACGTCCAGCCAGAGCTTCACGTCAGCCACGTCCAGCCAGAGCTTCACGTCAGCCACGTCCAGCCAGAGCTTCACGTCAGCCACGTCCAGCCAGAGCTTCACGTCAGCCACGTCCAGCCAGAGCTTCACGTCAGCCACGTCCAGCCAGAGCTTCACGTCAGCCACGTCCAGCCAGAGCTTCACGTTCCCTGCAGCCCTGCCGAGCCTGAGCTTCCCTGCAGCCCTGCCGAGCCTGAGCTTCCCTGCAGCCCTGCCGAGCCTGAGCTTCCCTGCAGCCCTGCCGAGCCTGAGCTTCCCTGCAGCCCTGCCGAGCCTGAGCTTCCCTGCATGCCTGCCGAGCCAGAGCTTCGCGTCACGCCTGCCGAGCCAGAGCCTTCCCCGCTGGTCCCGTCCAGCCCTTCAGACCCTTCTTCGCTGGTCCCGTCCAGCCCTTCAGACCCTTCTTCGCTGGTCCCGTCCAGCCCTCCATAGCCTTCACCGCTGGTTCCGTCCAGCATAGCCGGGCCTTCACCGCTAGCCCAGCCAGAGCCTGTTCACGTCCCGTCTGCCCAGCCAGAGACCGTTCACGTCCCGTCTGCCCAGCCAGAGACTGTTCACGTCCCGTCTGCCCAGCCAGAGACTGTTCACGTCCCGTCTGCCCAGCCAGAGACTGTTCACGTCCCGTCTGCCCAGCCAGAGACTGTTCACGTCACGTCTGCCCAGCCGGTCCCAGAGCCTGTCCCTCATCCAGTCACTCTCCCCAATAATTTTTTGGGGGGGGGCCATAGGTTTTCGCCATGGCCACCCGAGGGGGTCTCTCCGCCATGGCCACCCGAGGGGGTCTCTCCGCCATGGCCACCCGAGGGGGTCTCTCCGCCATGGCCACCCGAGGGGGTCTCTCCGCCATGGCCACCCGAAGGGTCCTCACCGCCATGGCCGCCCGAAGGGTCCTCACCGCCATGGCCGCCCGAAGGGTCCTCTCCGCCGTGGCCGCCCGAAGGGTCCTCACCGCCGTGGCCGCCCGAAGGGTCCTGGCCGCCTGCACGTCCTGCTCCGCCCTGGCCGCCTGCACGTCCTGCTCCGCCCTGGCCGCCTTCACGTCCTGCTCCGCCCTGGCCGCCTGCACGTCCTGCTCCGCCCTGGCCGCCTGCACGTCCTGCTCCGCCCTGGCCGCCTGCACGTCCTGCTCCGCCCTGGCCGCCTGCACGTCCTGCTCCGCCCTGGCCGCCTGCACGTCCTGCTCCGCCCTGGCCGCCTGCACGTCCTGCTCCGCCCTGGCCGCCTGCACGCCCTGCTCCGCCCTGGCCGCCTGCACGTCCTGCTCCGCCCTGGCCGCCTGCACGCCCTGCTCCGCCCTGGAGGCTTAGTTTGGTCACGCCCCTCCTAGTTTAGTCACGCCCTGGCCTGCCTTCAGGGCGCCCGCCCCCCCACCCCTTTGATGTTCTACGGCGCGAGGTCGCGCCTTGTTGAGGGGGCGTTCTGTCACAGTCTTCGTCTGCACCTGTCTGTCTTCGTCTTCACTACACTTCCCAGTATCCTCCTTGTCTCCACACCTGAACTCACTCCCTCACTTACCAGCCTGTTCCTCGTCATCATCATCCGTGTCACCTGTCTTCACCTTGTTAGTCTTCATTTGTATCTGTATTTAGTTCCTTCAGTTCTGTCTGTCCTTGGTCGGTTCTCGTCAATGTTAATGTTACCGTGTTTGTTGTTAGCCCGTGTGGCGCCCGTGTTCCTGACTTTCTGCCTGTGTTGTATATATATTAAAAGTTATCTTTACCGATATTCCGGACTCCTCGTTCCTCTGCCTGAACCACACCGTGACATTATTATTCTTCTATTCTTTATTTTATTTATGAATTCCTTCAAATATACTTACTTGTTCTAACGCAGTTCCAGTGTGTCTTTGATTCTTTCCCCTTGCTGTTAACACGGTCTCTTGAGCGAGTTTAGTCTTCTGATCGCTGGTCCAAATCCTAGAGCGGTGCACCTTCTTCATGCTCATCTGCATATTTCGTTGTTTGAGAGTAAGGGTTGTGTTCTAGCCGCGACGCTTGTTACAGAAAGTTAAAATCAATAAAGATTATCATTTTAATAATATTTTAAGTGTAATTTTTGAGATTTGTTGTATTTTGAACCCAATCTTTCTTTTTAGAAGCATAAGGTTTATTGTACTGATTTCCAAGTTAAGGATTCATTAGTTTGAATATGCATTGAACCAAACACTATCATAACATCTTAGTTGATAATTCAATATACTTTATCTTTGACAAAACATCCCATGTTACGGTAGTGACTGCACATTTTTGGTAGTGACAGTAATGTTTTTGTAGTGACCACAATACTTAGTTTACCATGGCTGAATCAGACTGTCCACATTTTATGTTAATATAAATAAATAACTATGATGCACATATGCAGTCAGTATATATAGCAGACACACATCTGACAGTAAATATCTTATAAGAACACCTAGATCTATTCTATACTTTGGGTCTTGAGGTGCAAGTGAGAAGAGGTATGTGTCACCGGGTGAGACAAATAGGAACCTTAAAACCGGGATTTGTTGCAAGGGGGAGTGACTTCCGGTGTAACACCGGGCTGGTTCCGGTGGCACGTCATGGCCGCCAGCGTTGACGAGCGCCAGCTGTGGACACTAATCAGGCCGTTATCGGCGAGCACATGCGGGAAGAGGCATATATTAGGAGAAGTTTGAAGATAGAGGGGATGTGGTTTGAAGGGTTGTGGTTCTTGGTGCCTGGGTTCCCACATTGGGTTCTCCTTGGCGTTCTTGTCAGCGGATGGCAGAAAGCAGCAACCGCTGTGAATGCAAGTATGGGGATGTTTACACATTGAAGACGGGTGAGTGCCCGACATATGGAACTGAGAGAACAGAGTGATTAAGTGCAGCACTGAAGATCCATGCTGTTACCAAGGAGAGAAGTTAAGTACACTTTTTCATCAACGTACGAAAGGGTGATGTTATGAAGAATTACTAAGAACATTCGTTGTGAGTCTCCGAAACCAAGGAAGGAACTGGAATTTATAGGAACGCTCTTGAAACCTGATACCCCCGTGTGGAAAGCCATCTGTGGATTGTCTGACCCTGCAAAGATGGAGTGAGGGCCTGTTGTGCACGAGAGGTGATGTGGCATTGCAGTGTCTGAAAGTGTGAAGTGAGCACGTGTAAAGAGTTATAGTGTTGATGCATGCACGAGTGTGGGAGAGTAAATTATTACCATCACTCTGAAATCTTTGTTCGGGGAAGCCCAACCAGTGGGGAAGCAAAAATTAATCTGATCTGTCGATTGTAAAGTTGTGTCCAGGTTCCCAACCCCCCGACGCTACATTGGAGAAAAGCGAAGACTCCGTTATTAACTGCTGGATTCTGTACTCGCCATTGTTCTATGAACAGAGAGAACTTGTCGTCTGCCGCTGAATTCTGCCATTGCTGTCCTGTGGTAAGAGAAGACTCAGTTATTAACTGCTGGATTCTGTACTCACCATTGTTCTATGAACAGAGAGAACTTGTCATCTGCCGCTGCATTCTGCCATTGCTGTCCTTTGGTAAAAGAAGACTCAGTTATTAACTGCTGGATTCTGTACTCACCATTGTTCTATGAACAGAGAGAACCTGTTGTCCGCCGTTGCATTCTGCCATTGCTGTCCTGTGGTAAGAGAAGACTCAGTTATTAACTGCTGGATTCTGTACTCACCATTGTTCTATGAACAGAGAGAACTTGTTGTCTGCCGCTGCATTCTGCCATTGCTGTCCTGTGGTAAGAGAAGACTCAGTTATTAACTGCTGGATTCTGTACTCACCATTGTTCTATGAACAGAGAGAACTCGTTGTCTGCCAGAACTTCAGAACCACTTTGTTTTATTTTCAACATTTTGTTTGAGTCATTCAAATAAATCTCCAGAACCACTGAACTGTGTGTGTGTGCTTATGTGATTTATGAGGACACAGATTTGTATAATGACATGCGTATTACAACTTAAACGTGGTTTATGAGGACATTTCATGAGTCCTCATAATTCAAATAGCTTAAAAAACATAAACAATGTTTTATTAATGTAAAAATGCTGAATGTTTCCTGTTATGGGTAGGTTTAGGGATAGGGGCAGTGTAAGGGGATAGAATATACAGTTTGTACAGTATAAAAACTATTACACCTATGAAGAGTCCTCATAATGTAGTTGCACCAACATGTGTGTGTGTGCTTACATAAAACATTAATTTCAGAATAATTTTCCTTTGTTCGAAGGAGTATTCAACAGTTTTACAAATTACAACTTTTTACATGCTGCTTTGAACAGGTTGATCTAGAAATGTGAGTGTGTGTGTGTGAGAGAGAGAGAGAGAGAGAAAGCTCTTCTGAGTGAATGTTTCTCTTTATAACTTGCAGACTTCTATTTATCCTGTATTTGGTGCATAAGCATGTTGTGAAAAAGAAGAGTCTTTCTGACTTGTTTGGGAAGTCTGTGCTTCTTTACATCCTTCTGAGTCTTCGACCTTGGAGAACATTGGTCTGGTGTCAAGTTCTGCCTCAACCTTTGATATCGCTTTCTATATTTGTCTTCTCTCGTCTGGATTTCTTTGATCTTCTGTTCTAACTTCTGACATTTTCTGTAGTTACTGATTTTTGCTCGTTTTCTCCCTTTTCCCCCAGTGTGTATGTGCACTGGTGTCTGATCACCCTCACTGGAAGTGCTAGGTGTGGAAGCCCTGCAAAATGTCTCAACCTCTTTTTGTCGTTTCACCATCATCCTGTGTCTTTTCCTCCATGCTTTTCTGACATGTCTTTGCTCCCTGTCAGATATTCACTGATACTCTTCAACTTTGCTTCTTCCCTTCGTTTCTTATTTCTTTCTCTTTCTTTCCTTAAAGGGCACCTATTATGCAAAATTCACTTTTACATGGTGTTTGAACATGAATGTGTGTTGGCAGTGTGTGAGCAAAACCACCCTAGAATGATACAAATCCACCCAGTGTTTTTTTTACAATCTCAATAAATCATAAGCACTGTCTCAGAACGAGCTGTTCTAAGATTCTGCGCTTTGTGACGTAGAATTGAGCAAGCCCCACCGACATAGTTTGATTGACAGTGTGGTTGTGGCATAGACCCCGCCCTCTGTGATCTGTACACCATCCTCCATTGTTTTAACGACAGCCGGTATGTTCTGTTGTGGGATGTAATAATGTACATAGTAGTTTTCACTTACTTCCGACATCAGAGCCACTGAAAACTCAGTGTATGTATTTTATTTATGAAGGAAAGGCGCCACTTAAACTTCCAAAATACGTTTGTTTGCGCAAATCATTTTCTGACTGACTGTTTTGTGAACGAGGGTCAATTCAAAGCAGGTCTTGCTTCAAAGTTAATCCTCAAGTGTGGATCGTTGCCTACTGTTCACGATCCAACGTCACCTCCAGAAGAGGTAAGTGTATTTTATGATTTTTGAGCAAATAGTAATTTCAGTCGATGTCAGCCAATTCAACAACAAATGCGTCTAAAGTTGTTGTCGTCGCCGCAGGATGTCTGTGTATATAATTTAAACCTTGCTTGTATAGTGTGTAACCACACGTTTATAAATATTTTTTTTAAATATTGTATTAAAAACTGCATATATTTTCTTATTCTGTAGCCATCCTCTCACATTTGCCCCATAAGCACCTGTACGACAAGTAATGTAAACATGACGCAACAGGTCCCTCGCATAAATGTAATTTCATTTGTACGTAGCAAACGTTATCACAGTTTGTGTGTGTGTGTGTGTGTGTGTGTGTGTCTTGTGTGTGTGTTGCACATACATATTTGCAAAGGGGACGTGATTAAAACTAGTACATAAATGTATCAAATAACCATTCCGAGACGTGCTGGTCCATTCTCATTTGTGTTTCTTCTGCCGGAGTCTCATCATAATCTGGGTCTGATTCCGGTTCAAACATGTAACGTTACGGCTGAATGCCATACAAAACAGCGGGTCTCTCACTCATTCTGCCTCTACCGATTGTTTATTGTCATAGGTATGCAAGTTACGCCTGCATCCAAAGGCAGGGCGGGGATATGCAGCTCATTTACATTTAAGGTGGTATACACCAAAACAGCTCTTTTTAAAACAGGCCCCAAAAATGACATTTTCAATTGGCTACAATAAAGTAACTGTGGGGTATTTTGTGCTGAAACTTCACAAATACATTCTGGGGACACCCGAGACCAATATTACATCTTGTAAAAAGGGGCATAATAGGTGCCCTTTAAGTATTCCTCGAATTTTATGTCATTCTCTCTGTCAAGTTAATCATAGAAATTAACATTACTGACAACAACCTTACACCTAAGCAAGTATCATGGACTGCAACCTTAAGTAATTGTAACCTCATCACATTACAGAATTTTAAAAGAATCTTGCATACTAAAACACTACTAAAACATACTACTGTAGTAATTATTTGCATAACTGTACTAAAATGTAGTTTATTCCTCCAAATAAAGGATTATGTGTTCCCTTTTGTCACTACCAAAACAATAATGTCACAACCGAAACTTCAAGACATGTTTCGGTTGTGACTGTTTTGGTAGTGACAATTTTAGATACTTTTGAGCCTAGCTCAAAGATGCTAATCAGGACATGGTTAGCAATCACTGGTCTGAACAGTTGAACACATATAAGAACTAAATTTTATGGAATAACATCCAAAAAAGTTTTCTCAATAGCAGAAAAAAATTTGTTTGGTAGTGACATTCCTAGTTACACACAGATTTTTAGATTTTAAACACATTTACCTCAAAATGATGATGGGATCAATCTACTCACCATATAGCATATGAGAGAGAGGGACACAGGAATATTTCATAGACAGTAAAAGAAATGGACACAGCGACCCCATAGACTTCAACGGAGAACAGTGAAGTCAATTAGAAGCACTCACTTCCCGATTGCCAAGCGTACAGCGCAGGCTCACACTGAGCTTGACGACGCAGATGTGACGTAAGCAACCTGTCTGACAGTGGTAAGTCTTCTACTAGATGTGCCAAGAGAAATCTGAATTCCTCAAAACGTTGTTGAAAATATTTTGTCTCGTTGCTTTTATGGACTCTCTGTGGGCATCTCCCTTGACTTTATCAGACTTTATGCCTCCTCGTTCCCCCAATTGCTTCATAGACAGTAAATGATTGCCCGGGAGCTTCTCTTCCTATCTGTACGGTAATTTCTCTACTGTGCGACAGAGAGTCGCGTGTTATGACGCAATCGTTAGCCTATTTTTACAAAAACTGCTTCTACGAAGCCATAATGTAAGATACAAGGTTATGGAGCCCTTAATACATTGTCGTGTTTCTTTAGAAATAAACAATGGACAAATGGAGTCTTTAAACGCCTCAGATGTAAAGTTATTCGCTGTCAAAGTAACGCAAAAATGAATGGGAGTCAATGGGATGCTAACAGCAGGTGAAGGCTTGTTAATGGCGGCCCCCTGGCAGACTTTAGTTTCCGGCTGGTGGATTACCCCCTTGGAATATTTCCTGATCAAAAATGTAGAGGTGTGGTTAAAATCAGTGTCAGCAAATGGACTACAAAATTCACTCCTTGACAATAGTTTAGGTAGTGACATGAAAATGCAGGACACGTTTTTAGATAAAGTTTCATGATTAAAAAAAATATATATAAAATAAATATTTTTTTAACTTCATAAAAAAAAAACTAAAAAAACATAAATATATATATATATATATATATATATATATATATATATATAAACAAGAATGGAAAAATTTACTAAAAAAATGTCAATATCATTTTCACAAGTTGAAATTTAGGGGTTAGGGTTTGGGACAGCCACCTCCTAATTGAAAGAACCCCATAAATGATGATTATATATATATATATATATATATATAAAGCTTACAGATATCTTAAATATTATTGTGGGTTTCAATAGATAATTTAAGGATCTTAGTAAACATCTAAGATTTTAATAATTAAATGCTTTTCAAATGTGTTTTTTGGATGAGGGACAGCAGTTTGCACCAATTCTGTAGAATGGCCCAGATATGTACAATGTCGTAACAATAAAGTTTCATAGTTTGGAGCGGCTCAAACGCTTCATTAAATGGTCTCTGCACGCACTGTGAGTTTGAGTCACTCGCGCTGTGCGTTTGACAAGAAAAACGCGCCAAACATTAGGCTTCATGTTTTTACTCCAATCTCATTTCATAACGTTACAATACATATGATAATCCATATATTTTTCTCTAGTGTAGTGTTACTGAAGTGTTCCTTTTTAACGATTTATAGGCTGCATGCTATAGGTTATTATTATTTTATGCAGCCCTTCACATATATGCCTACAAGGCACAAGAATCCTGGTGTTCATTATATTAGTAATTTTAGCGCAATTATAACCAGAAAAATCTAAAATGTATTCCCAAAATCGTGCAGCCCTATAGTTTCTCTTGATATCAGTATGTTCACAGGTGTTTAACTTTTTTTTAGTGTTCTTTTTTTTGAGTCCTGCTGACTTAAAGAGTACATGACCATGGTAAAATGAACATTCAAACACCTTGAAAATGACAGTTCCCCATCGTTGTCACTCCGAGTTCCGTCGGATGACGACGATTGGGGTTTCGCTTAGAAGCCTATCAACTTCGAGTATTACAAAACGAGCCAATGGCAAGGGAAATGCCATGGGTCTGCGGAATTTGCATGGCGCATCTCCGCCCCACCTCGTGGGTATAAAAGGAGGACGCCGGCAATATGCAGTTTATGTTTTTGCTTCGGAGCCAAGAGGTCCTCTTCACTCCGTAGTCTATTCTCTGATTGTCTTCGAGAATCTTCTAGACGAGCAGCTTCCAGTCGGTGTTGGTGTGACGGCGTATTCCAGCGAGTTTCACTTTCCTGCCTGCTGATCTGTGCAGTGTTCTGCGACAGCGCGTGTGTTTCTCCCTGGGCGCTTCAGCACTGCTGCGAGCTTTTCATTCATAAAAAGAGCTTTCATTCACAAAAAGAGCTTGCACGCGGCACGTCTTTTTAAAGACGCTCTGCCCGTGTAGCGCACGCGGCTCGTCTTTTTAAAGACGCTCTGCCCGTGTATTTCTGAGTGCGATAGTCTGATAGATTCAGCTGATGGGCGCGATCGCTGTTTGTTGTGTTTGGGCTGCGCTCAGACAGCGATCGCGGGTGCGTCACGTGACCATCGCAGTGTTATGGTCAAGACTCAATGAGCTCAACAGAGCGAGAGTCCCCTCATCCACACCCCAATCTATTTTCTCCACGTGAGGGAATACTTTGGCTGGTGGCCAGGGTGACCTGAGGCTGATGGTGTGGAACAAAACCCGACGATTTATCCTCGGTCCACACCCCCCTCTTACACATTGCAACCCGTGCGGTGTCCGGATGAGTTCGCTGACTGCCCGTGTCCACTAGGACGCCGGCGGCTCCAGCAGCTCATCCGGCGCCCCCAGCAGATGAAATCATGTCTATCGCCGCATCACAAGGTGAGCTGGAGTCCTCTGGAGATGACGGTTCGTCTGTGCTGCCACCTCCGGGTGCGTCAGCCTCTCGAATCTGATCCAGAGTTGACAGCTATGCTTTCCCGGGCTGCCGTGAGTATCGGGCTTGTGTGGTCATCTGCCATGTCCCGAGTACTCATAGCTGATGATTGGTTTTGGGGGTGGCGACCCCAATTCCTTTCTACCCGGACGTGCATGAAGAGGTCATGAGCTCGTGGGAGTCTCTTTTGACTTTCGTGACCGCTCAGCGGCCTCTTCCACCTTCTCTGCCCTCATGAGACCGCGGCTCAGGGTGCACTGGGTTCCCCCTGTGGAGTGTTCTGTGGCGACACGTCAGTGACCCCACAGCGCCTCCACCTGGCGTGGTGGCCCTAAGCACCCCTCCAACGCCTGTAGGTTTTGTCTACTCCGGTGGCAAACACCTATAGAGCTGCGGGGCTGGCTGCCGACTCACCGCATGTATCGTGCACGAGGGTAGAGCTGATTCAGGGCTCATACTAGAGCTGCGTGCCGCCACCGACCTTGCTCTACGAGCGACGAAGGTGACCGCACGCTCCCTGAGTCAGGTGATGTCCACAGTTGTGGTCAGACATTTCTGGCTTAACCTGGTTGATGTGCGCGAGGCTGAGTGAACCCGTTTCCTCAACTCCCCCATGTCCCAGGCTGGCCTTTTCGGCGGCGCGGTCGAGAGCTCTGCCCAACAGTTCTTGGCCACCCAGAAGCGGACTGTGGCTGACCCCGCGGCCAGCTGCTGCCACCCGGCCGCCGGCTCAGACGCCTCAGTCCGCTCGCCGTCGAACGCGCCCTCCTGTGACTCCGCCACCTCCCGCCCGGCCCCAGCAGCAGCTTCACCCTGGCCGCGCCGTGGAGGTGGTCGCAGGAAGGCGCCTCAGCCCGTACCAGCCCCGCAGCCTGCTGAACGCCAGGCCACGCGGCGCTCTCGTTACGGGCGGCTCACAGATGGATTGCAGTTCTTCCAGGATGTGGTTGCAGGGCCACTCCTTCCCCCGGTGGAGGGCCGGGGGAGAATCCTTTTTCTAAGAACTGACTTCCCATCTCTGAGTCCCAGAGGGCGCGGATGGCAGTGTGCGCCGTTTATGAGCCTCGCCGCTCTCGTCCCCCTCTGTCGCCAGACCCCTGACAGACCAGGCCCCCGTGGAACGCTGGTCCTTCCCTGGCCTCCTCTGTCAGGATGCGGATTATGACCGTGCCCCCACTCCGGGCCGCTATGCCGTCCAAGTCTGGGCCAGTCATTCCGCCTCGCTGCCCCATCGTGGGTATGTCTGTGGTTCACATGCCCCGCTGGTTCAGTTTTGGAATTTCCAGTCTGTCCCGTTGGCCCTCTGGAACCATCAGGCTCGGCTATGCGATTCAGTTCGCATGGTCTCCTCCCCGCTTCCGGGGAGTCCGCTACCATGTAGGGTGGATATGCCCCTGTCGTGTGTGCGGAGGTCGTTACCCTACTGGCGAGGGCACGATTGAGACCACCCCTCCAGCCGAAATGAAGTCTGGCTTCTCAGCCCTTACTTCATTGTACCCAAGAAGAGCGGTGGGTTATTACCTTTCCTGGACCTGCGCGTCTTGAGCCGTTTCCTTAACACGTTTCCGTTCAAGCTGCGCATGGCCAAACGCATTTTCGAATGTGTGCGGCCACAGGATTAGGTTGCAGCGCTCGACCTGAAGGACGCCTACTCTTATGTCTCCATTTTTTCCTCGGCTAAGACCATTTTACGGTTTACTTCCAGGAGTGGGCATACTAGTACGCGGTTCTCCCATTCGGGTTAGTCCCTGTCTCCTCGCATCTCTACGATGATCGTCGAGGTAGCCCTTGTGCCGCTACGGCAACACGGGGTTCGCATCCTGAACTATCTCGATGACTGGCTGTACCTAGCTCACTCTCGAGTCCAGGTTTGTGAACACAGGGACTTTGTGCTCCGGCACCTAGCCTGTTTGGGCCTTCGGGTCAACTGGGAGAAGAGCAAACTTTGCTTCGTGCAGAGGTTCTCTTTTCTCAGTGTGGACTCGGTCGCCGTGTGCGCGCGGCTTACGAGCTAGCGCGCGCAGTCACTGCTGACTTGCCTAAGACAATTCGAGGGTAAGAGTGTGGTTCCACTGAAATACTTTCAGAGGCTCCTGGGGCATATGGCATTCCAGCCGCAGCAACGCCGCTCGGTTTGCTTCATATGAGACCACTTCAGCTTTGGCTTCGCGATCGAGTCCCGAGGTGGGCATGGCAACAAGGCACGCTCCGAGTACCAGCTACTCCGACCTGCCCTCAGACCTTCACCCCGTGGTCGAACCTCAGTTTTCTACGAGTTTTCTGTCTCAACAGATGCCTTCACCACGGGCTGGGGTGCCATGTGCAATGGACATGCTGCCGCGGGCTCCTGGACAGGACCTCAGCGCCTTTCGCATGTCAATTGCCTTCCGGGACCAGGTGGTGAATCTGCAAGCGCTGCCCCTGGAGGAGGCAGACCCAGCCTTGGCACTGCTCTGTCCAGTACGTGCTCTCCGCACCTATGTAGACAGAACGCAGTGTTTCAGGACCTCAGACCAGCTCTTGTCTGTTATGGTGGGAAGCTGAAGGGAAAGGCTCTCTCAAAGCAAAGGCTGTCTCACTGGATAGTGGACGCCATTGCTTTGGCATACCAGCAGCAAGGTCGACCGTGCCCCCTTGGTGTGACTGCCCACTCCACCCGGAGTGTGGCGTCCTCTTGGGCTCTAGCGCATGGCGCCTCGCTAACAGACATCTGTAGAGCTGCAGGCTGGGCGACACCAGATTCTGCCACATTCGCCAGATTCTATAATCTCCGAGTGGAGCCTGTGTCCTCTCATGTACTCGCTTCAACCAGCTAGTACCGGACCCGCTCAGGTGTCTTCGCTTGCTCGCCATTCCACTCCACGGACTGGATACGTGCGATTTTCCTCAGGTGAGCTTCCCCGTAAGCCCTGAGTTCCTCCAGCACTGCTGACGTCGACGCCAGTGTCTATTGCCTGTGCGTTGGCTAGGTGCCTTCCGTGTGCATGGTCCCTCCTTAGCGACCCCCACATGTGTATTTCCACTGTAAGCCTTTCTGAGCGTGTGTCTTTCCCTTGGCAAGCCACCTTGCCACCCCTGGGGTTGAAATATTCCACCTGCGGCTGGACACCCCAGTGTTCTCCATATGCATCCCTCCGGTTCATATGTGTATTCTCTAAGCCCCCCCCCTCTGGGCTGGCATTAATTGCATATTTCCTCTGAGATATGAGATATGCTTCCCAGTGTACCTTGGTATTCCTGTGCTAAATAGGAGTCCTTCGTCCGTGCTAGCTCACAACAGGGATCTCAGATTTACGCAGGGCACTGGAAGACAGCTTGAAGGTGGCGTGATTAGACTGGTAACCCCAATCGTCGTCATCCGACGGAACTCGGAGTGACAACGATGGGGAACGTCTCGGTTACGTATGTAACCCTCGTTCCCCGAGTGGGGAACGGAGACGTTCCGTCTGTCTGCCACTTTCCGCTGTACCGCTGGGAAACGCCTGAGTTCAGTCTCGGCTCCTCAGCAGGAAAACATAAACTGCATATTGCCGGCGTCCTCCTTTTATACCCACGAGGTGGGGCGGAGATGCGTCATGCAAATTCCGCAGACCCATGGCATTTCCCTTGCCATTGGCTCGTTTTGTAATACTCGAAGTTGATAGGCTTCTAAGCGAAACCCCAATCGTCGTCATCCGACGGAACGTCTCCGTTCCCCACTCGGGGAACGAGGGTTACATACGTAACCGAGACGGTATTTATTATGTTTCAGGAATGGCACAAAGCAATGTGACTGTTCAAGTCTCTGTCTTTAGATCAGTGTGTTCAATAATGTGATTTTTTTTGTCCATTGTTGTGTATCTTTGGATTATGTTGTGTTGTAAATAAATCAAAACAATCAAAAAGCCATTCTTTTTTAAATATCTACTCATTCTTTGTTTATGGTTCTCTCACAGTCCCACCTTATAGGGCCATTGGGGTCTTGTCTTTCTCAGGTGTGAAATACATCAATATTCATGATGTATTCACGCCTCCTCGCATAAAGCTTTCTTAAAAAAACATAACTTACAAATTTTAAATCAATATATTGTTTTATCTGAATGAGTCTGCAGGATGATTTTCACATAGTTTTCAAGCATATATTCTAGGCTACGTGATACAATTTTCAATCAGTATGGGTTTCATGACCTTAATTCTGTGACATTTTGTTTTTTCACAAACCATGCATAAACGTAATTATCTCAAAACTACAAACTTTTACATACATGCTGCTTACATATTTTTGTAGCAGAGTTTGTGCTGAATACAGTGTAATCAGACTTTAGCCAGGAAAATGCCACAAGTAACAGAAATAAGCACAAATGTCAGAGCATGTCAGAAGACCTCCAGGACCCAGAAAACACCTCAGACCCCAGAGGGTTAATATCATTTGATGTGCTTCAACCAATGAGTCTAATTCTAGACAAAATGCTGTCTGCGTTCGAAAACGCATACTACCCTACTATATAGTAGGGGAAAAGCAGTAGGCGAGCGAAAAAGCATGTACGAATCCTTAGTATTCATAAAAGAGTAGGTGAGAATCACCCGGGTGACATATTAATTCCCGCGAGATTCGGATGTGCGTATACTAATAGTGCGTTCGAATATGCCTACTTACCTACTATATAGTAGGAGAAAACAGTATGTGAAAAAAGTAGTATGTCCGAAACATCAGTATTCATAAAAGAGTAGGCGAGAAGTTCCCGGATGACCTACTGCTTTTGCCGAGATTCTGAAGCACCCATTGACGGATACTTTTCTATCCCAGGAGGCCACGGGAGAGCATACGTCATTATCAAACATCACAGAGATCAGGGACGCGGGTGCTTTCAAATGTGAGTAAACGCGGTTCCTTTTGTTGAAATACAGTAGACTAGAGTAAACTGTTGAATTGTTGAAGGTGTAAAGACGTTAGCAGTATAGTATAGTTGTGATTTTGCTGTAAAAACACTTTCTATTATGTATTGCTATCAGGGGAGCTAAGCAGACAACTCCAAAGTGGATGTACATAAACCATATACATCTTAAAGATGCTTATTTTAAATGTCTATTTACATCTGACAGGAAAATCTTCCATAAGTATTGCAGATGAGCACATCACAACATGAAATAGACATCTGACGTATGTGTGCTAATTTACTGTTGTCAACACTGTTTACATTAGAGAAATGTGCCATAATTAAGGAAAATAAACAGATCTATAAAGTAACTAAACATAAGTTATCTATTTTATTTGTCCATTAGTACTGTTGATAAATTGAGGAACATTTGGGTGAGAGTCAAGTGGCTCATGAAGCTGAATGCTGCATCAAAGGCTTTGAATGAGAATACTACAGAAATGAATATCAAAATCTATTTAAATCTTAAGTTGTAGTTTATTTTAATGATTGTAATTTCAAACAAAGTTATTACAGCACTTTTCTGATTCAGATCTGAAATATCTGCAGACTGGTGTGAGCACTGAGGATGGAGACCCCAGAGCTGAATCCTGGAAATGGTCCCTCCATCTCTCCACCGGCCCTTATTGCCTCAGAACAACCTCCGGCACGATGGCACGGCTCACCTCTGGTGGTCTGCTGAGTCATCAGAGTAAAGAGATGGCAGTAGGATGTGGAGTTCATCGTCTGTAAATGGGTCAATGACGCGACGCCTACATTTTCTGTCCGATACCATTTTTTTCAATTAAAAACGGGTTTAAATGCTTTAAAAAGACCATATAGTAGGCTACATCTCCTATGTATGTTCTCACTTTAACTTTTCTAAAAACCATTAGTTATTTGTAATTTTTCTGTTATATAAAGTGTCAAAATACAGTATCATGTGGTGCGACCGTCTGGCTATAACTTCTGTTTTGGAAATGTCTTTGAAATTGCTCTAAATTTATTCAAATTAATTTTCTGCACTATTTGGCATGATTTTCAAAGTGTTTTGTAATCCTTTACAAAATTGCAAAGTATTTGCATTTATATTTCCATCATAATATTTACACAAACTTTGTCCGATGATGAAATTTCATGCGGTGCGACCATCAAGAAACTACCACTTTGGGACTTTTATGTTGGAATCCATTCAAAGACAGGAAGTTGCATCATATACCAATTTGCCAAGGACCCGTGGAAGCAGCAAGCAGGGCTGCGTTCCAGTCCACTTTTAGACACACACTTGCGCCATTTTGAAGTGCGTTCCACTTCGTGAAGTGATCGAGGGAAATTTATATGGACAGACCCTCATTCCCTCGATTTTGACTGAGGGAGCAAGTCTACTTCATATGTACATATCAGGCACCTATATGTCCCACAATGCAGCACGATTGTGACATCATATCAGCAGTTCGCACTCGCAGCGCTTGCGCTTCATTTATCCATACCTGACTGCCTTGCACAGATGATGGAGGGAAAATTACTTTACACCTGTAAGTGGACTTAGGTCACTGAAGCAGTTTAGAATAATTATATTGAGATGAAACAACACCAATGTAACTACATTAACTGCTTATTGTTTAGATTTGTAAAGATTTGTTCATTGTAATATTACATTTTATGGTTGTTTTACATTAATAAAGAAAAGTACACTGTTAATAATAACCTGCTTGCAGAAAAGTGGTTTAAATAATTTAACATTAACTACAGAAATTGTAAGAATGTTTAACCAAGCACTGCAAATGTATTACAGTCAAGTGTGTTATTGTAGGGTCAGATCCAGGGTTCGAAATGAGGGGGGTCTGGGGGGTCCTGGACCCCCCATAATAATTTATTTTTGGATTTTGGGGGGTCCCCGACAAATATATTTTAACATTAAAAATGATTGTGAAAATTATAGGTCTTTTGTGACGTTTTATATTTATAACAGTAATTAATTAATTTCCTAGCACGTGGCAGCAATCAGGGCAGCTATTAACCGAGTGAGTTCCTATACAGCGTCAGTGCGTCACAGATTGTTGTTGTTGTGCTCGCACAGACACGTGACACTGTAGCTGAACGCGGCAAAACAAAACCTCCTGAATGAAAATTCTGTAAGTGCTTCGATTATGTTTATATCACCATAATAATTGCTTATAGTAAAATATCAGGAGTTTCTACATCAAAAGTTGCATTAACTAGATACCCAGTGTAATGATTATGTTGATGAGTATGTAATGATGAGTAACTTACGTTTGTCAACGTTTCTTGCTTGCTGTATGTGTATGAAGCCAAATGATCTGCCAGCTAACAGCAGACCTAGCAACTAGACTAACATTAGTTATTCAAAGCTAGCTTAACAACCTAATTGTCCAGTCAGTGATAACGAAAGATAACCAGGACTTAATTCAAGTTTGTGAGTTGATTAAAGTGAATGTGATTTGAGCATGAACGAGTATGTAACATGAGAGCTTGTGTAATAGAGTGAGGTACGTAGCTCTTGGTTCAAAGAATCAAACAAAGGGTTTTGTGATCATGAGAGTTTTATTTACTGTTTTGTCTCACACATGTGTCGAATGGAAGGTGCACATTCCATTGCGACTCATGTTTGTCTGCCTTAGTCTTTTGTGCCTGTAAACAAGTAAAGGAGAATATAAGTTACACAAATACTGATATTAGGGCAGACATCCTAAGTCTCCCGGAAGTTCCGGGAGTCTCCCGCATATTGATAGCGTCTCCCTGATGCCTGCAAATTAGTTCAAATCTCCCGGAATCTGGAGCGCGTATGCGAGACAGAACATACTGTGCGCAGCGCGCGCACGGCAGAGAGGGCACCTTGCGAGTGTGCCTCACGAAAACTAGTCAACCCCCCCATCCCCATCCCCACCCAGTCAACAATCCAGTCACCAAAGTTTGGCCGCTGCGGCATATTAAATATATTATAAATAGTTTGTCTGCATGAGAAATACAATGTGTGGCGGGAGTGCGTGACAAAAGACAGAAATGAGTGACACTTGAGAGCCCTGAAATAATGAAAACCAGGACATTTTCATCACTTTATAAAAAAACAGCCAGGACGGCCAGGACAGCACGTGAAAACAGGACATGTCCTGGGAAAACAGGACGTTTGGTCACCCTAACTGATATGTTTGTTAATGGTAAATCTCTTTGTCTTACCTTCTTCCCGGAACTCCCTAATAGGAGGGGCTCGCGACCAGGAAGCCTGATTTATACTTTCCCAAAGGAGGAGGAGTTCAGGAATTGAGAATATTGAATGCATTACTTTTAAGAGTCTCGTTGGGTTTTTATGATGAAAATAGAGCTGACAAAGAAGATGCTAATAGTCATGTTTGAATGTCTATGTTAAGTATAATGTCATAAACAAGCTATGTAAAATGTTTTTGAGATAGCCTTGCTATTGGAATGTTTGAATCTGGGGGGAGGAGCCTCAACTATAAAAGAGTCCAATTGTTTGGACAAAAGGGAGAACAAAGGGGTGACTGTTGGGCCAGCAGCCAACGTGTTTGATCTTCCTCGTGTAAATATTATTTTGCTATGTTTTTTCTTTTTCTTTTGTTTGTATTTAGTTTTTTTCTGTACTGGAATTTTGGTGGCTGAACCACCTACAATTTACCTGTTACCCTGTTTGGAGTATTTAAGAATAGAGAAATTAAATAATCTCAAGAGACTTCAGAGTTTTTACTGTTTCTTGCTGCCTGTCTAGCCACAGTTAAGACCACTGTAGTAAACTTATTTCTTCTCAAGTGTTGAAAACTTAGAAGCGGAGACCAGGAGACTCGGGCAGTATCTTAAGCAGGATTCTTTATTGAGCACGAGCTGGAGTTGCTGTAGTCTCTTCCAAGCATCGTCACGAGTCTCACTAAAACATGATACATTTTTAGCTTATATTCATTTCAAAGGGGTGGAGTTACATCGAGGGGGATACATTCTAAAACAAAGCATGTAAATTAGCTGAGCCAGGAGAACAGGATGGAGCAGACCTTCCCGCACTGACAAAAGGTGAGGGGAGGAAACCCTCTCAGCAGGTCATTTCACATGCTGAGACACTAGAAACAAAACTTATAAAACAACAGGTGATGGTCTCAGTGATGCTATCTGCTAAGGCTCTAACATTCACACCTGCTCAGCATGTCTAGCAGGAACAGGTACCCGTCAGGGTTTCTGAGTTTACAAAATTCACACTAATAAACTTCCTCAGTTTATATTCTACAGTATTGGAAATCTAAATTAAACATTTGATAAATTTGTAACAAGTCAATTCCCCCTTTGGGAGTTCTAAATAACTCCCACACTATATACAAATTGAAACACTTAAAAGTTAATTCTTGTAACTTGTGTAAGTTACAGGCACATAGCTTGCTCTGTGTTGATGTTTCTGCAATTGCATGTTGACATAGAAAACAGAACATGCAATTATGGTCCGTGAAATTCTTACGGAAGAATTAACTTCAGTCATCTGGGGTCTTGCTGAAAGATCAAGAACTGTCTTTGTTTGTGCACAAGTGATTCATGGAATGCAGCCATCTTCGGATGTGACATGCAAACGTTCTTTTCCAGCAAACAAGGTGTTTTTGACATATTCATCAGCTCTAAGAATATGTTGTTTCTGGAGTCCGGACTTTGTGCGATCTTCATGATGTGTAGTAGTATGACAATCTTGATCATGTCGATGGATGACTGAAGGTTCTTTTTTTTTTTTTTTTGAGTTTCTGCGTTGTGTATTTTTTTTCTTTTCTTTATCCTTTTGGGATAGTTGGCTTTGCAGTGGTTTGGTTCTTGTTGTTTTCTAGAGGGGCGGTGAGGAGGTCGGTGCATATTGTCTTGGGTCAGCCATCAAGAGGTATCTGCACAAAGGAAGACAGAAAACAAAAGACAGGAGCAGTATTTGTTCAACACTATAGGGTTGTAAACTTTTCCGAGTCTATTGCTATTGTTGTTCCTTCTTTCCCTATTTCTTAATTATTTTGACACCTAAAGAAACAGTGAAGTGAGGATTGACTAAATGAATGGGGAAGGCCTATGAGGGAGGCTACGTTTACACATAGCCGGGTATTTAGAGAAACGAATATTTTTCCCCCTTCCGTTTTCAATAATAACATCGTGCACACGACCCGCATAAATACGCCGCGAGCGCCATCATAACTATGCCAAACCTATGGGCGGCAGTGTAGGGAGAAGGATAAAGCCAATCAGAATCCTCAGAATCGACACGAGAGAACCTTAAACCCCGTTTCTCCCAGTTGACACGGCAACACATAACCGGCGTTTTCAGAAATCTCCACTTTGGCCGGAGTTTTTAGAAATAATCGTTTTCTGTGATAAAAACTGGGTTTTCGTGTAAACGAGAGGCCAAACCGCAGGGAAATATCTGCGTTTTCCCTCCGTGTAAACGGGGCCGGAGTCTTCGCCCAGGGTTTTGCCCCCGATTGCCTATTGCATTTCGGGTTCTTCCCTGGGTTCTTCACTGATTTGTGTGTCCTACCCTATCCCTGTTGGTGTGTACGTAAGCGGAACACAATCGTGATTCATTTCTCCTTCATCCTCCAACAAAACTTCAATCATTTGCAGACATCATACATGAGGATGAAACAATTAGTGTTGACACTGCATGAGGGCATTTTACGTTTACAGTCTGACCTAACACTATTACTGATGAAAGGCCGGCGCTGTAAAATAACATTTAAGGCTGTGAGTTTACTTAACCAGTGTCCCCCAAAGGAAAGCTGAGACCGTCACTTTCCTTTTGTTCTATTAAACAAACACAAGTCTTTCATCTTTGTTGTAAGTTACTGGGGAAATTAAGCACTCACAGTCTGAATCGTTAACACCTAAAACAGCTGCCTAACGTGGTTACTGATGATGGGAGGGGCTGCTTCAGAGCAGCCAGGAGATTCAGCAGAAGCTGAGTAATATTGTTCACTTCTCTATTCTCTATTGAATTCTTTTTGTTTTTCCTGCATTCTTTTCTCCAATGTCCAGGCTTACCACAGTAATAACAACTTCCCTCTTTCTTAGGACATTTACGTTTCGGTTGGTTCTCTGTGTTGACCTTAAAGGAGGCTGCTGCAATTTTTACTCTTGCCCTGACATCCGAGTCTCTTTCCCAAGTAGCTAACCTGTCTAGGTTACTTTGCAGGGTTCTAGTGGACCATGTGACGTCTAAGAAAGGCAATGCATTTCTATGCTCTGTCAAAAGACCATGAAACCATGCGCGAGCCAAAGGTCCATTATCAGTTAACACCTTCTCTGATGTGTCCGCTATTCCACTGTATGCAGTAGCTGACTGACAAAATCTCTCTGTGAATTCACTAACAGTTTCACCCTTCTTCTGTACCAAACTAGTGATCTTTGACCAGTCCACTTTTGGTCCAACAATGTTCTTTAACACTCTCAGAACTCCCTCTCTCAAGTCATCTTTTCTGGCATTTTGAAACTCAGAATTGTTTACAGCATTTTCAGATTCATTGAATTCTGACTCAGTCAAGATCTGTGATATTAGCTGGGTGACTTCAGCTAGAGACATAGCGTAGAGCCGCATCTTTTTGGACAATTCTCTCCTAAACTCAGACAAATTTCTTTGCACTGATGGCAAATTTTCAGCGATTCTCTCGATTTCTTTAGGACCTAAAGATAATTTGACTGCTTGTAGCTGCAGTATGGGGGTTACAGATGGAACTGTATCAACCCCTTTTGTATTCTGAGCCTTTTGTCTTGCTCCACACACTTCAAATGCATTTACATCTTTATCTATCAAACCAGAATTTCTAGTGTTTTCTAGTCTACAGAAAGACTGTAAATCAGGATAGCTTTCATCTGACTGTTGGTCTTCAAAATCACATTTGGTTGAGGCCTGGTTATGCCCCACCTTTGTCTTGAAACAAGACACTTGAGTCTGCAATTGTTTGTTTTGTTCATTTAACTTATCAATACACCTAGTTTGTTCTTGTGCAATGGATAAGCTATATTCTCTATGGCAACAAATAATGGCTTTCACATTGTTCTTGCGAATACTTGCTCCTAGTACCTTTTTACAATCTTCAATTGACCATACTTTGTCTGGATGAATACCAAATTTCTTTACCAAATTCAATCTGACTGACTCAGTCACTATGGAGTCCATGTGCTCTCCTAATAATGACTTAAACTCACTGTCTGTCCATAAAGGGGTAGCTAGTCCACCTTTCTCAGTTGATGGAATCAGTCTAGCATTTTTTTCACACATTTTGTGATGTTCTTTACCACACAAACAAAAACACACAAAAAAACTCAAAATTCAGATCAAACAGAGGCTACACTTATTAACCCAGTTAAACTGTTGTTAAATCTTCCTTGTTACCAACACATCACAATCAACTGTGGTCAACCTTCTTTGGCAAAGCAAAGGATATCAAAAATATTAGCATGTTACGCTAACTCTTCTCTGACAAGAAATGCAAAGGATCTTGCACCTTTTATAACTTTTAGAGGATAAACAAAACAAAATAACTAGCACGTAATGCTAAAATCTTCTCTGTGAAACAGAGGATACAACAATATTAACACAATGTTAATCTTCTCTAAGTTTAGAGGATAACCCTTCTCTAGCAACGTAGAGGCTATACTTTCCTCTTTAAAAGAACACTTTTAAAGGATAACTTTAGTTAACCAAACACTACAGCTGTCGGATAACTCTTTTCTCTGGCGGCACAGAGATTGTGTACTGGTCATTCAGCGGTTCTTTGAATAGAGTGAAACTCACCAAATCGTTTGGTTGTATGGAAAGATTCCAGCTGGAACTTCAGTCAGAAATGCTCATTCTTTGTTAAGATCTTTGTTGTGGTCGAAGTTGCTGGAACTCAGTCAGAACTCACTCAGCTTTGTTGAGGTCGAAGTTGCTGGAACTCAGTCAGAACTCACTCAGCTTTGTTGATCTTTGTTTCAAATCTGGATTCAGGTGATTCAGTCTGGAATGCAGTCAGATCTTTGAGCTTGATCTGGATTCAGGTAAAGTTAATTCTATCCGGGTCGCAGGGCACCATCTGTAGTAAATTTATTTTCTTCTAAAGTGTAGAAACTTAGAAGCGGAGACCAGGAGACTCGTGACTAGCTTGAAGACTACAGCAACGAACAAGCTGGTGTGCTCAATAAAGAATCCTGCTTAAGATACTGCCCGAGTCTCCTGGTCTCCGCTTCCAAGTTTCTACACTTTAGAAGAAAATAAGTTTACTACACCATCTTTACCACAGCTTGGTAAGCTATCTAGGAAGCTAATATTATTTTTCTTAATTTAGAATCCTGCATCATGGAGAGAAAAAGAGGAAAAAGAAAGATCCCCGACTTTTTTCAAGGGTAAATTGTGCTTATGTGATAACATGGCTGTTGTTGTGGGAAATTGTAGATATATTGGTCAACACTTATTATTCACAGATGTCTTCATTAAAATTAATTTAAAGGACAAGTTCGGTATTTTACACTTAAAGCCCTGTTTTAAGATCGTTTCTGATGAAATAGAAAGGTTAAGATTGAAATTTGGACACATGCTGCTGGCCCGAGAATTTTCGGTTTCTTTAATTATTTAATTAGAAACGATCTTAAAACAGGGCTTTAAGTGTAAAATGGCGACCTTGTCCTTTAATATAGCCACATGTTTTACAATAATAATAGTAATTAAAACAATATTTTGCACTATAGAATACAGTTAAAAAGGCCAGCTCACAGCAGCTCAGCCCAACCCAGCCAAATACAGCTCAGCTTAGGGCAGTCAAGTAATCCCCAGCCCAGCCCAGCGCAGTGCAGCCAAGCCCAGATCAGCGCAGCGTAGCACAGTGCAGCCAAGCACAGCCAAGCCCAGATCAGCGCAGCACAGTGCAGCCCAGCGCAGTGCAGCCAAGCACAGCCCAGACCAGCGCAGTGCAGCCAAGCACAGCCCAGCCCAGTGCAGTGCAGCCAAGCACAGCCCAGCCCAGTTTAAACAATGGACTGATTAGTACCCTTGGTTATTCGTGAAAGATAACAAATTAGGATGCACAGCAAAGAGGCAAAGCGGCTATTTACAACACACAAGGGGGTTCAGATGGCAGAAGAATGGATTAGTGGTGGTGTGGGAGGATCTAATATCCGGGCTATGCACAAGAAGATCTATAAACATAGAGACAGTTTAGCCCATCAAAAGGCTTTAGGTATAGAGAAACAGAGAGAGAAAGAAGTCCTTCTGAACATGGCTGCAACAGTTACTGCTTCTCTATTTGAAGAAACTGCCAATGCTTTAAAAACTGCATATTTTGTAGCGAAGGAGCGGCTGGCATTTACAAAAATGAGCTGCTTGGTTTCTTTGCAGGAAACAAATGGGGCAAAAATGGACCAATTGCACAGGTCAGATCATGCATGTGTGGCAGTATGAGTTAGTCTAATGAACGGTGTTCCTTTGGTCACTCCCCGTGTGACGCTCCGCCCTATAAATAGCGCGTAATCCTTCTGACGGTCTCTTGCTCATTGGTGACAGGAAGTTGCGTTGTGCTTCCTGGTCTCGTTCTCCGTGTGCGGTGCTGTGCTGCACTAACAGGTAGGGTGGCGGCTTTGCTGTCTCCGTGCGAACATTGTTTCCTGTCGTCTTGCTTACTGGTATTATGTGGTTATTTGCGTTCGTAGATCTCCGGTCGGATGGACGAACTTTCATCTCGTCGTTCAATTTATTGAACCGCTGAACACACTGCATTACCAGTGCTGTGGGCACTCGTCGAGCTTTCTCCCTCGGTTATGTCTGAATGATGGGTATGTATCTCAGATGACGTGGGATTTATATCTGGTTTCTTATTAATTGGGGGTTAATGGTAATTTTTCTTTGTGTAGCTAACAAGAATGAGGCCAGTTTAGCCGGAGATCATCAATAGCTGCACAGGACCGATTCGCTGGCTGCTGTTTTGTCCGATGTTTTGTATACATTTCTGTGTTTTATCTATGTCTCTGTCTAGCATATGTGTCACTTTGCCCGGGCCACTGCCTTGTTTGTGTAGATAGCGTATCAGCGAGTGGAGTAGATTGCTGTACGCTCGTCTTGCTATCACGGCCACTGGGTAGTTATGGCTGTCTGGTCAAAAGTATGTGGCATTTGTTCCATGAGTGCTATTGTTTTTATGACATGTGAATAGCTCAAGGGGGTTGGGGCTTTATATTATAATTTTGTCGATTAAGAAGTTTGATTTACTGGGTTTGTGTATATATATATATATAAGTGTTTTCTTTATACTGCCGTATTATAACCATTGTTGGTTTTGGCAGTCATTTTGTATTTTGTGATAAGTTTATTTTTGTTTTGATTTTTCTTTGATTACTGAATTAAGAAACATTTATTTATTTCTGTATTTTCTTTTTGGGTAAATCTTTGTTGAAAGAGTGTGTTTGTGCGCATTTTCTTTTGTTTCTTTTTCTGTTACAGTAACTGAGAGCCGGTGGCGGTATTGGTGTCTGGGTGGCATTATCCCCGTTTGGAGTGCTGTTGACTTCCCTGTTTGCATTGGTGTTTATTGGTGTAACGATCACCAGCTGGAGTGCCCTCGAGAGCCACCAGAGAGCGCTCCACAATAGACTATGATCACTTCCTCACAAACTACATTTCCCATACTCACTGCCTGGACTCATCATCACTGATCACATTCACCTGCACCTCATTGTCACTGATTGTATTCACCTGTCTTGTCATCCTGCTAGTCTCAGTCTATTTATTCCATGTTCATTCATTCTCTCACCGCGAAGTCTTGTCGTACTGTTACTGCATTTCTGAGCGTTACTTTCCCGTGTTTGATTTCTGGTTTGTCTGATCTTGGATTGTTACACCGTTGCCTGATTGTTCTGCTGCCTGCCTCGACCCGGATTGTTTATTGGACCGTGCTTTCTGCTGCCTGCCTCGACCCTTGCCTGTGACCCCGATCTGCTCTGTGTTCTCTCCGTTGTTCTGTCTGCTGTTGATTTACCCTGCCTGTCGACCTTTCTATAATAAAGCTGCATTTGGATCTAAACGTCTCCTATGCTTCGTAACAGAAGACTTCGCCACTTCAGATCCAGCAGCCGAGAAAGAACCGAGATCCACCATGGACCCACTAATCAGTCTCTTCCGCCTCAGCCAAGGTAACCTATCTATAGAGGAATATGTTGAAGAATTTTGTGAGCTCTGCCATGGGGTAGATTTAGACGATGCAGTCTTAAAGGATAGTTTCCGACATGGGCTTGAGGACATGTTAAATTATCTCATGCCTGACAACACCCCTCAATGGACTTTATGCCAATATATTGAATTCGCCCTGAGGATAAGTGGCTCATCCTTTTCTGTGGGTCCTGTGGATGAGGGTTCCCATGAACTTCTAACACCCGTTGAACCAGAGTTCTGCTACCCCTCAACTGATTCCCCGGACTCTCGTTACGTCTTAGCAGAATTCCCCGAACCCTCTACTGCTGAGGGGGCGTTTCCAGAGACTGAGCTTCGCGTCAGCCACGTCCAGCCAGAGCTTCGCGTCAGCCACGTCCAGCCAGAGCTTCGCGTCAGCCACGTCCAGCCAGAGATTCGCGACAGCCACGTCCAGCTAGAGCTTCGCGACAGCCACGTCCAGCCAGAGCTTCGCGTCAGCCACGTCCAGCCAGAGCTTCGTGACAGCCACGTCCAGCCAGAGCTGCTTCACGACAGCCACGTCCAGCCAGAGACGCTTCACGACAGCCACGTCCAGCCAGAGACGCTTCACGACAGCCACGTCCGAGCCAGAGACGCTTCACGTCACTTCTGCTGAGCCTGATCCTGAGCCTGATCCTCTTCCTCTTTCCGAGCCAGTGTCTGCGGACAAGATGGCCGCCTCCGAGCCAGTGTCTGCGGACAAGATGGCCGCCTCCGAGCCAGTGTCTGCGGACAAGATGGCCGCCTCCGAGCCAGTGTCTGCGGACAAGATGGCCGCCTCCGAGCCAGTGTCTACGGACAAGATGGCCGTCGTCACTAGGTCTGTTCCTGAGCCAGAGCCAGAGTCTGTTCCTGTTCCTGAGCCGGTGTCTGTTCCTGAGCCGGTGTCTGTTCCTGAGCCGGTGTCTGTTCCTGAGCCGGTGCCTGTTCCTCCGCCGTGGCCGCCCGAAGGGTCTTCACCGCCCGAGGGGTCTTCACCGCCGTGGCCGCCCGAAGGGTCTTCACTGCCCTGGCCGCCCGAAGGGTCTTCACCGCCCGAAGGGTCTTCACCGCCCGAAGGGTCTTCACCGCCCTGGCCGCCCGATGGACCGTCTGCTCCGCCCTGGCTGCCCGATGGACTGTCTGCTCCGCCCTGGCCTTCCGTCCTGTCGCAGTCTCCAGGTCCTCTTCTGCTCCACGGACCTGGCCCTCCATCCCGCCCCCGGATCTGCCTCCATACCACCACCCACCTGGACAGTTTTGGAGCGTCTGGAAGCCGCTCATTGGGGGGGGGGCTATGTAACGATCACCAGCTGGAGTGCCCTCGAGAGCCACCAGAGGGCGCTCCACAATAGACTATGATCACTTCCTCACAAACTACATTTCCCATACTCACTGCCTGGACTCATCATCACTGATCACATTCACCTGCACCTTATTGTCACTGATTGTATTCACCTGTGTCTTGTCATCCTGCTAGTCTCAGTCTATTTATTCCATGTTCATTCATTCTCTCACCGCGAAGTCTTGTCGTACTGTTACTGCATTTCTGAGCGTTATTTTCCCGTGTTTGATTTCTGGTTTGTCTGATCTTGGATTGTTACACCGTTGCCTGATTGTTCTGCTGCCTGCCTCGACCCGGATTGTTTATTGGACCGTGCTTTCTGCTGCCTGCCTCGACCCTTGCCTGTGACCCCGATCTGCTCTGTGTTCTACATTTACATTTAGTCATTTAGCAGACGCTTTTATCCAAAGCGACTTACAACTGAGGACTAAACCAAGCGAGTCATCGTGAAGAGGCAGAAACAACGCAAGAAGTGCTCAAAATACAAAGTTCAGACATAGCTCAGAGTAGCATGAGCCAGGCAAGCGAGGATTTAAAGGAAAAGGGAAGGATTTTTTTTATTTTATTTTTTTTTTTTTATGTTAAGTGCTCCCGGAAGAGATGAGTTTTCAGTTGTCTTTTGAATGCTGTCAAGGATTCTGCATTCCGGATGAGGGTGGGGAGATCATTCCACCAGCATGGAACCGTGAATGAGAATGTTCTGGAGAGTGATTTTGTGCCCCGCTGTGGCGGTACCACAAGCCGCCGCTCATTGACCGATCGTAGGCTTCTGGTAGGGATGTAGACTTGAAGTAGTGAGTGGAAGTAGGAGGGAGCTGAACCAGTGGTCAATCTGTAAGCAAGCGTCAACACCTTGAACTTGATGCGAGCAGCGAGTGGTAGCCAGTGCAGAGAGATGAACAGAGGAGTGACGTGGGCCCTTTTGGGCTCGTTGAAGACAAGACGGGCTGCAGCATTCTGGATCATTTGTAGAGGTTTAGTTGCACATGATGGAAGTCCAGCCAGAAGAGCATTGCAGTAATCAAGCCTAGAAATGACCAGGGCCTGGACGAGAAGTTGTGTTGCATGCTCAGTTAGGAAAGGCCTGATCTTCCTGATGTTGTGCATAGCAAACCTGCATGATTGAGCTGTCTTTGTAATGTGGTCTGTGAAGGTCAGCTGGTCATCAAAGATTACTCCAAGATTTCTGACCGATCTTGATGGGGTGATTGAGGAAGAATCTAGCTGGATAGTGAGGTTGTGCTGTAGAGACGGATTGGCAGGGAGGACGAGAAGCTCAGTCTTTGCCAGGTTGAGCTGCAGGTGATGTTCCTTCATCCATGCCGAGATGTCCGCCAGACAGCTTGAGATCCGTGCAGCTACTGTGGGATCATCTGGTTGAAATGAGAGGTAGAGCTGGGTGTCATCAGCATAGCAATGATAAGAGAAACCATGTGCCTGTATGATGGGCCCCAGTGATGTGGTGTAAATGGAGAAGAGGAGCGGTCCAAGAACTGAACCCTGAGGAACTCCTGTGGTCAGTTGATGTGCTTTGGATACCTCGCCTCTCCATGTGACCCTGAAGGACCTACCTGTGAGATAGGACTCGAACCAGTTGAGGGAGGTTCCAGTGATGAGAGGGCGGACAAGAGGATCTGATGATTCACAGTGTCGAAGGCCGCAGACAGGTCCAGGAGAATGAGAACTGATGATTTGGAAGCAGCTTTTGCGATCCGCAGGGCTTCCGTGACCGACAGCAATGCAGTCTCGGTTGAATGCCCTTTCTTGAAGCCAGATTGGTTGACATCCAGCTGGTTGTTCAGAGACAGGAAGGATGATACTTGGTTAAAAGCAACTCGTTCAAGTGTTTTCGCAATGAATGGTAGGAGAGAGACAGGTCTGTAATTCTCTAGAAGTGATGTGTTTAACGTTGGTTTTTTAAGCAGAGGAGTTACCCGAGCCTGCTTAAATGCTGTAGGGAAAATGCCAGTGTGGAGGGATGAGTTGATAATGTGAGTGAGAGCTGGTAGAAGTGTGGGAGAGATGGCTTGTAGAAGGTGTGAGGGGATGGGATCTAGAGGGCAGGTGGTAGGATGACTGGAGAGAAGTAGTTTAGATACTTCTTCCTCGGTTAGTGGAGCGAAGGAGGAGAGAAGGATATTGGCTGTGGGAGAGGTTAGTCTGGGTTCCTGTGTGTGTGAATCTGAGAACTGACTGCTGATAGTTGTAGTTTTGTTAGTGAAGAAGTTGGCAAAATCATCAGCAGTTAGCGAGGAGGTGGGTGGTGGTGGAGGTGGACAGAGGAGAGAGTTGAATGTCTTGAACAGTGTTCGTGTGTTAGAGGCACTGTTGATCTTGTTGTGGAAATATGAAGATTTCGCAGCATGAACATCAACAGAAAAGGAAGAGAGCAGAGATTGATACCTACTGAGGTCAGATGTGTCTTTTGATTTGCGCCATTTCCTCTCTGCTGCCCTGAGCTTGGTCCGGTGTTCACGAAGAACCTCAGATAGCCAGGGGTTAGAGGGAGTGGCACGTGCTGGCCTAGAGGAGAGAGGACAGATATTGTCTAAAGAAGAGGTTAGGATGGAGCATAAAGTATCTGTTGCAGTATTCACCTCCAGAGATGAGAAATGCGAGGGTGAGGGAAGAGAAGATGACACAGCAGAGGAAAGATGGGATGGAGAAAGTGAGCGCAGGTTTCGTCTGAAAGTAAATGGTGGGGAGGTTGGTGGAGCATGGGTAGTGAGTTGTAGATTGAAAGTAATGAGAAAATGATCTGAAACTTGGAGAGGTTTCACCAAAATGTTGTCTGTGATACAGTTGCGTGTGTAAACCAGGTCCAGTTGGTTGCCTGACTTGTGAGTACCGGTGGTGATGAGCCGTTTGAGATCGAAGGCGGCTAGGAGAGAGATGAAGTCTGTTGCATACGGCTTTGCTAGATGAATGTTGAAATCACCAAAGACTACGAGTGGGGTGCCATCCTCAGGGAAAGAGGACAGCAGCACATCCAGCTCCTCTACAAAGCTTCCCAGTGGACCTGGGGGGTGATAAATAACTACAATATGGATCTTAGTGGGAGTTGTAAGTGTAATAGCATGATATTCAAATGAGTTGTTATTGCATAGAGAAGAGAGAGTTGAATATTTCCAATTGTTAGAAATGAGAAGACCAGTACCCCCACCCCTCCCCGACTGGCGAGGGGTGTGAGAGAAAGAGAAGTTGTTAGAGAGAGCAGCAGGGGTTGCTGAGTCTTCTGGACGGATCCAGGTCTCAGTCAAGCCCAAGATATTAATAGTAGAGTGAGATGCAAAGGCTGGAATGAAGTCAGCTTTATTGACTGCTGATTGACAATTCCATAGACCCATAGAAAGAGAGAGAGGTGAGTGTGAGGATGAGAGAAAAGGGCGCAGATTAGCAGTATTGCGTTGCCTTCTGTGCGTGGTGAGAGAGCGTTGTCGATAGACAACAGGAATGTATTGAAAGCACATAATGATAATGGGAAATAAGATAAGGTAGGAAAGGAAAGGGTGAAGAAGATACTTAAGTGCCTTGCAGGTGTCCTTGCTCGGTGGAGTCGCGCAGGAAGAGTCGCAGGTCTTTACCCGAGTCGGTCTTAACACGAGGAGGCTGAAACCGAGAGCTGAATGCTTCCGCTGACGCTTCCGCGACAGCGCACACACTACATAGATATAATGCTTCCAATCGCCCTGAGTGAGGACAGCTGTGGCCGCCCTTGCAATTAGCACAGCAAAAGCAAATATCCCGAGAATGGGCGGAATCGAAACTAGCTGTTGAACAGCGCTTACTTAAGTGCTTCAATAAAATACAGATTATAACCCTTAAGACGCACGGCAGTTATTCAAAATAGGATCGCGTTTAATTCAAATACAGATATTTAGTCAAGGTAAACATAAAAAATAAGCAAAGAATCGAAAATAGCCCTACCTACTTGACAAATAGTAAACAGAGCAACAGGAGAACTGTATATTAAGAAAAAACCACTCACGTGCTCTTGTCGTCCTCACAGAGTGACCGCTTGTCCTGGCTTCCTTCTGAATCTACTCATCGGTAAGCCTCAGCAATTATATGTTTGTTTTTTTTTGTTTTTTTTTGTGTTCTCTTCCTTGAGCGATGACTGTTTTAAACTGTTAAATTATTTAAATTAATAAATGTTGTGCTTTCAAAATTGAACATGGTCTTTGGCTCTATTGTACACATACCTGTGTGTCTTTAATTGTTGGATTTATAGATCTTGAGTAGAACAAAATCATTCTCTGGGTGAAATAGTCTGTGTTTAGTCTGTCCTGGTGTAGAGTGCCACATTTTGGCGTAGTCGGCAGGATTACAATTTGATGCCAAGGACGTGTTCAATTTTGTTGTATGTTTGTTTGTTTTTTGTTGTTTTTTTTGTTTGTTTTTTTAATAGGCAAAACAGCAGCCGGCGACTTTCCCACGTCTTCCTATCTCCTAACGGTAGAGTTTCCCTTTGTTGGGTAGGGCAAGTATGGAGGGAGAGATACTGGAGTTGAGGGACTTAGTGGAGCAGATGAGAGCAGATAATGAGAAACTGCGCCGGGAGCAGGCGTGGCCGTCATGGCAAGATGACTTGTAGCAAGTCTCTCTCGTGTGTTTCTCGTCGTGTAGCCGTCAAGGCAAGAGGACTTGTAGCAAGTCTCTCTCATGTGTTTCTCGTCATGTAGCCGTCAAGGCAAGAGGACTTGTAGCAAGTCTCTCTCATGTGTTTCTCGTCGTGTAGCCGTCAAGGCAAGAGGACTTGTAGCAAGTCTCTCTCATGTGTTTCTCGTCATGTAGCCGTCAAGGCAAGAGGACTTGTAGCAAGTTTCTCCCATGTGTTTCTCGTCATGTAGCCGTCATGGCAAGAGGACTTGTACAAGTTTCTCTCGTGTTTCTCGTCGTGTAGCCGTCAAGGCAGGAGGACTTGTAGCAAGTCTCTCTCATGTGTTTCTCGTCATGTAGCTGTCATGGCAAAGAGTATTTGTAAAAAGTATCATCTTCGGGTGTAATATCCAGTGATGAATCGGCTCCCCGTTAGGGTCTGGGATTAAAGCACCAGATTTGAGACTGTATCATCGGGGCGATGATACAAAAGCAGGGGGTAGATTGTGGCAGTATGAGTTAGTCTAATGAGCGGTGTTCCTTTGGTCACTCCCCGTGTGACGCTCAGCCCTGTAAATAGCGCGTAATCCTTCTGACGGTCTCTTGCTCATTGGTGACAGGAAGTTGCGTTGTGCTTCCTGGTCTCCTTCTCCGTGTGCGGTGCTGCGCTAACAGGTAGGGTGGCGGCTTTGCTGTCTCCGTGCGAACATTGTTTCCTGTCGTCTTGCTTACTGGTATTATGTGGTTATTTGCGTTCGTAGATCTCCGGTCGGATGGACGAACTTTCATCTCGTCGTTCAATTTATTGAACCGCTGAACACACTGCATTACCAGTGCTGTGGGCACTCGTCGAGCTTTCTCCCTCGGTTATGTCTGAATGATGGGTATGTATCTCAGATGACGTGGGATTTATATCTGGTTTCTTATTAATTGGGGGTTAATGGTAATTTTTCTTTGTGTAGCTAACAAGAATGAGGCCAGTTTAGCTGGAGATCATCAATAGCTGCACAGGACCGATTCGTTGGCTGCTGTTTTGTCCGATGTTTTGTATACATTTCTGTGTTTTATCTATGTCTCTGTCTAGCATATGTGTCACTTTGCCCGGGCCACTGTCTTGTTTGTGTAGATAGCGTATCAGCGAGTGGAGTAGATCACTGTACGCTCGTCTTGCTATCACGGCCACTGGGTAGTTATGGCTGTCTGGTCAAAAGTATGTGGCATTTGTTCCATGAGTGCTATTGTTTTTATGACATGTGAATAGCTCAAGGGGGTTTGAGTTTTTGAAGTTTGAAGTTTGATTTACTGGGTTTGTGTATTGTCAGAAATGAAAAGATTTCCGAACACGAAGTGCCTTTTTCTCACCGTCCTTTTATTAAGTTGTGAATGAACAAAGTAGAAAAACCCAGCGCTGGTGAAGCTAGAAAGATAGCTTAGTTTGTACTTTCGGGGTCCCGTAATATATAGTGAAATATCAAGAGGAGTAACATACATCTAACCAATAGAAACATACATTCCTTCATTCCATATAACAATCCCATAAATGGTAAAGAAAAGTTAGGTCTCCTCTGGAACCTAGAGATCCAGCAGACCTTCTACCATACATACTGCACATCTTCTATAGGACACACACACACATAACTAGAGAGGGAGAGGGCTCTTCAGCTTCTTCCTTAATGTAACAGATGTTTAACTTACATGCAAACATGGAATGTGTGTAGACTAAACATTAACTCTGGACAGAGCTGAGATATAGAAAAACATTTCTCACAGTGCCCCCTTTGATAATGACAGTTATCCTATAACATAATTATCACAGTACATTCTTCTCAGCATGTCCATTCTAGTACAATAATACATAAAATATCCTTCAATCAAACATTTCCTTCAAAATCATTAATACTTGACAGTTCTGTTCATCAAAGAAAATACAAATACTAATATTTAGAAAATACAAAAGTATTCATAGCACGATGAATCTTAACAGTGGAATCATCCCAGTTATACTGATGAATAAAGGACAGAACAGTTCTTCATCTGTCGTTGGTGATTTAACACTTACATGAGGTCCGGAAGCACTTTGTGGCATTTTTGTACAAACATAACAGTCACTCTTTTTTCCTCCTGTAGACTTAGCAGTTGGCTAACCTCCACCACATATTGGAGGCAAACGCATGGGGTTCATCTTCATGTCTCAGCCAAGTTTCATTACCACTGCTAATAAGTGCATGTATATGTATGAGTAAGTTTGTCAGCACAATCAGGTATAACAGCGACTGTGTAGACATAGTGTAATGGACTCAATGGTACTTATTGCTAATTTCAATCAGCAATCTTGTTCTTCGTCTACTTCTCTTCCTCGTTCTCCTTTCGATCAGTGCTGGATGTCCACCTCCGCATAGGCTTATGCGTTCCCTGGGGACGGGGCCGCCTTCACTCTGCTAGCATGGATCCACTGCGGCTGGAGGTCAGTCAGAACACCTGTCCTCGTCACAGCGATGACTGTAGCAGGCCCCAGATAGTTGGGTTCCCCAAGTTTCGTGGGTTTCAGACACCTTATCAGCACCGATTGTCCTGGAATGAAAGGATGAGTTGGCTTTTCTGAGGGAAGAGGGAGAGAGACATCACCATTTATGCCATTTAACGTTCTAACTAGGGAATCCACGTAATCTGCGATGATCACCTCCGTGTCACCTGTGGAAAGATTGCCAGCGCGACCTCTGACCCAAGGGGTCGGGAAAGGTCTACCCATGAGAATTTCAAAGGGAGACACTTTTTGTAGTGGCTGACGGAGACATTCTCATTTCAGTCAGTACGGCAGGCAACAAATCAACCCAATTTCTGCCTGTATCTAGACACGCTTTATTAAGACGTTCTTTTATCGTTTTGTTCAAACGTTCCACGTTCGAAGACGACTGAGGATGCATAGGGGATATGGAAGTGCCAATTAATACTAAGTTCTTTAGCTAATAATTGCGTTACTTTAGAAGCAAGTGGAGTTCCATTGTCGCTTGCTATAACAGTTGGAATACCGAAACGCGGTATAATTTCTTTTGCAAGAACCTTCACTACTGTCTTCGCGTCTTCTTTGCCACACGGAAATGCCTCAGGCCACTTAGTAAATCGATCAATGATCACGAGCAAATACTTGTGATTTCCACATGGGGGCATGTGTGTAAAATCGATCTGTAAATATTGGAAAGGAAGTTCAGTATGCGGTAAAGCATCATGTCTGATTGCCTTGTGCCTGTTTGTTTGCGCACACACCAGGCAAGCATCCAATATCAACAAAGTATTTCTTCGAACATTTGCTATGCAGTATAATTGATTTAAATTTTGTATTACTTTCTCTTTTGACACATGTGATACACCATGATAATGCCTACAAAGCATTACAACGGTGGATCCTGGTAGCGTGATTCTACCTTGTTTATCTCTTAAGATACCAGCTTGATCAGGTTTTACTTCATTGGCTGCCCAATGATTCAAATCATCTTGAGTAGGATTCGCTTGTAAAATTTTAATGTCCAAATCATTAATCAATGATGAATTCATCATTGGCACTTCATTGTTTTGTTCATTTACATGCAGACTATGTATTGGTGTTTTTTTTTTTTTTTTTTGCTACTTCATCCGCAAATCTGTTTCCTTTGGCCTAGTCAGATTCACCTGTTTTATGACCAGCTACTTTAATAACAGCAAGCTTCAATAGTTGCTGTGCTGCACTAATCAGTTCGGCCACAATGTTATAATGCGAAATTGGTTTTCCCACAATTTAGCAAAATCATGGACTACACCGTACGCATATTTGGAGTCAGTATATATGTTGATGCACTGACCTTTTGCCAATTGACAAGCTCTTGTTAGAGCAATCAGTTCTGCGACTTTACTTTATCCAATACGCTTCAATTACTTTATCGGGTAATTCAACAATAGCGTAACCACACAAATATGTACTATCGTTCGGCTTAAAGCAGGATCCATCGATATACCAATGCATTCCCTCCTCCAGGACAGACGTGGACACGTCTGGCCTGCAGGCTGTCGAAATTTGGATTCTGGTCAGGCAGTCATGGTCGTCGCTCTCAAATTCACCCTGTGTCTGCAACCTGTGCAAATGTACAGTAGGGCCATGAATAACAGAAGTTACTTTCAACATTACATTAGCAGTTGCTAACAATATAGCCTCATAGCCTGAACGGCGTTGGGCAGTCATGTGTTGCGTAGAAATATTGTGCATAATTGCTCCCACCTGATGAGAAACATGTACAATGAGTGTATATGATAAGACAACCTTTTCAGCATCCTGTATCATGATCGCTGTGGCAGCCACTGCACGTAAACAGGCTGGGAGTCCCCTAGCCACTGAATCAAGGGTTTTAGATAAATAAGATACTGGACGGAAAGTGCCCCCATGCTCTTGGGCCAGGATTGCCGCGGATGTGCCTCCACTTTCGTACACGTACAAATGAAAGTCTTGTGTGTAACAAGTTAGGCCGACGACAGACGGCCTTAAGAGTGATGATTTCAAATGTCTGAATGCTTGATTCATCTCACTTGTCCATGTAATGTCCTCTTTGTCACCCAGCGTAGCTTCTCGCAGGATTTTGTCATACATGGAGCAATTAGGCACCCACAGGCGGCAGTAATTGACCAGTCCCAGGAAGCTTTGCATTTGCTTCCGTGTGTATGGATGCTTAAATGTAGCGATGGCTTTGATTCTGTCCGCAGACAGACAAACTTTGCCTTGTGACAGTTCATGTCCGAGGTAATTGACTTTTCTCTGCACCCATTGGAGTTTTTCTTTAGATGCCTTGAAACCAGCCTCAGCTAGAATGTTGCACACAATTATTGAGGCAGCAGCACACATGTCCTCAGAGGCACCAGTGACCAGAATGTCATCAGCATATTGGAGCAGGCAGGTGTCTGGAGGGAGTTTGACATCTTTCAGTGTATCGTGCACTACAGCGGAGAAGACAGCCGGAGAATCTCTGAACCCTTGTGGGAGTCTCGTCCACATGTATTGACAATTCTGAAAACAAAATGCAAACAGTGGCTGAGTTTCATGATCAACAGGAATACTGAAAAAGGCGGAGCTTAAATCAATAACAGAATAAAATTCATGTTCTGAAGGAATTGAATTTATTATCGCCTGAACTTCGGGTACAATAGGAGCAAGTGGTTTAATCAAATCATTAATTTTTCTCAGGTCTTGCGTTAAACGCCAAGAACCATTAGCTTTCTTAATTGGATTGATTGGTGCGTTAGGCCATAGGGTGAATGAGTTCGAACCAGAATGCCTTGTCCCAGAAATGTATGAATGAGAGGCTTAATTCCCTCCTCTTTTTCCTTTGAAAGCGGGTATTGTTTTTGAAACACAGGCCTAGTAGTTATCAGATTCGCCCTATAGGGCTGGACATCAATTAACCCTACGTCATCCTTGTGTTCCGCCCACAATTGAGGGTTGACACCTGAAATTTCCGGTGTCAGCACAGTTGCAGACGAATCTTCAACAAGAGCACTTCCTGTGTCGGTTGTAATGGAAAAAGCTGCAGGAAACAGAAGTGTCAGAGAGTCAAATTCAAAATTCAATTTCATACCAAGCTTATGCATCAGATCTCTACCTAGTAGGCAGAATGGCGAATGCGGTATGATTGCAAAATCATGCATTTTAAATAATGACGGCACATCATTAGAAGTAATTGGTAACTTTGGCGTCAATTCGCATTTCACAGTAACGTTATTTATCCCGACAGAGTTAAGTGTTTTTCCTGTAATTGAGCCCGAGTACATATTTGAACTTAACGAAAAGATGGAAGCTCCGCTGTCGATTAAAAAGGTATAAGGTTTATGGTCAACATTTAATCACATAAATGGCAAAACATGTGATTTATTTGGATATTGAATCGAAAGTAGTGAAAACTCAGGCTCTTGGCTCTGCGGGCAGCGTCAGGCGTCTCCATTCTGTTGGGAATCTTTCTGCCCCTGTCACTCCCTGCCTCTGGCTAGGAGAAAACGAATGAGGGGGCTTTGGCCCGTAGCCATCAGAGCGCCTACGCATCTCATACCTATTAGACTGCTGCATCTCGGTTCTCTGTCTGCCCAGAGCGGCCACAGCAATAACATGTTATAGGCTTTTTCTTGTTAAAGGAAGGACGGTTTTGAGCCGCAGCATCCACCTGTAACATCATCAGAGTTTTTCCTTTGGAGGAAGCAAAGGCTCCAGCAGAGGAAAGCTCACGTAAACGCTTGCCAAGGTCATCAATCGACATCGTTAAAAAATTATTCGTAGTGATACGAATCAATTGTGCAGTCTTTAAATCAGGATACAGTTTATTTTTTACTGGTTTAGACACCGCAGAAGTCTGAATAGACTCATATCTAGGAGGGTGGGGGACGCTGACGACTGCAGTGTGAGAGAAAATTTTTCCCGTCTCACTCTGTGTGTCTGAGTGTTCTGTCTGTGTCAGCTTCACAACAGGCTGTGAGACTGAGTTAAAAATAGCAGGCACCGTTTCTCCTCTCACAGACTGTGCAGCTGGAGGGGGAGAAAGCGTTCGATCTTTATTTATCTCTACCTTTTTATTTATCTCCGGTCCGCGATTCCAGTATTTTTCATCGTTTCCCAAGTTTTATAGGATCGTTTCATATAATCAAAATCCCAATTTGAATCTCCCCAGTTTCCAAAAATCATGTCTTTCGATGAAGACATGTCAGCATCTTTAAAAGAACCATCACGCGGGAACGGATCCAGCTGTGTTTTATCAGCGGACCAGCCAGCTAGATTTGATAGATACGGTTCAGTAAAAAATGCTTGATCATTCCGAATCATAAAATCTTTCGGAGTTTCATCGATTAACGGCGGACTTATTTTATTTCCCATTTTAAGCCACACAAAAATTTCTCCTCTAATTCAGAATAAACTAATTTCAGATAATCAAAATAGAAAACAAAAGGGGGAGAAAAAAAAATAGCAGTTTCAAGTGTTAGTAAGGTGTTTTAGTCAAGGAAACAAAGAGACAACAAAGAGACAAGAATAATAATAAAAAAAAGGAAAAATCAAAATAAACTGTATCTATTCATTCACAAACCCAAAAGAACGGCGGAGTTTTATGAAATTTCTCGTGAGAATATTTCCTTCTTACAAAAGTAAGGATATCACAAAAAACGAAGAAAATTTATCACTTTTTCTTACGTTCGTCCCGCATTAATACACGAGGTACACCACAAAAATAACAGCAAAAGAGGAAGCTTAGATCTCTTTTTGTGTTCTTCCCGCATCTCTTATTAGAAACACGAGGATAACCTTCCCGCAATTATTAAACTTACGAGGTACCACAAAGACAGACTGATCAGGTCTCCTTTGTCGGTCTTCCCGCATTAATTAAAACACGAGGATTGTCACCAAATCTGGCAACCTTATAGCTACGGCACGCATCAAAATGTCTCAGCAGATAGGAAGATCTTTATCAAAAAGTTCTTCTTACCTGGAGAATCCCGGACGAGCGACCAATTGTCAGAAATGAAAAGATTTCCGAACACGAAGTGCCTTTTTCTCACCGTCCTTTTATTAAGTTGTGAATGAACAAAGTAGAAAAACCCAGCGCTGGTGAAGCTAGAAAGATAGCTTAGTTTGTACTTTCGGGGTCCCGTAATATATAGTGAAATATCAAGAGGAGTAACATACATCTAACCAATAGAAACATACATTCCTTCATTCCATATAACAATCCCATAAATGGTAAAGAAAAGTTAGGTCTCCTCTGGAACCTAGAGATCCAGCAGACCTTCTACCATACATACTGCACATCTTCTATAGGACACACACACACATAACTAGAGAGGGAGAGGGCTCTTCAGCTTCTTCCTTAATGTAACAGATGTTTAACTTACATGCAAACATGGAATGTGTGTAGACTAAACATTAACTCTGGACAGAGCTGAGATATAGAAAAACATTTCTCACATGTATATATATATATATATATATATATAAGTGTTTTCTTTATACTGCCGTAATATAACCATTGTTGGTTTTGGCAGTCATTTTGTATTTTGTGATAAGTTTATTTTTGTTTTGATTTTTCTTTGATTACTGAATTAAGAAACATTTATTTATTTCTGTATTTTCTTTTTGGGTAAATCTTTGTTGAAAGAGTGTGTTTGTGCGCATTTTCTTTTGTTTCTTTTTCTGTTACAGTAACTGAGAGCCGGTGGCGGTATTGGTGTCTGGGTGGCATTATCCCCGTTTGGAGTGCTGTTGACTTCCCTGTTTGCATTGGTGTTTATTGGGGTATTTGTGTGTTTACTGGGGGGTTCCTGGGATTTGTTACTGCCTGTTAATCCTTTGAAAGCTAAAGTTAATCCCTGTCAATAACTTTGTTGAAAAAGAAATCCTGCTGGTACCTGACTTTTCCTAAAGTGTCTGTATTTTAATTTAAAATGTTTTTTATATAAATTACACATAAGCAAAAAAAAATAAAAATTTTACATATTTACCTATTTCGGCCATAGACGGTCATATTGACCGCACTGAATTTTGCGGAATTCTTTTGTTACATTTCCCACGGTTGACCTTTGTCTCTCTTACTATCAACAGAAAGTAGCGGTCCTGAGTGTTTGCATATAATTTCTACAAACAAAAATATATAGTATATAATATAGTATATTAGATTAAATTTGTAGCAACCACTGCACCAGACAACAAATTGGAGGCAGTGCCAGGTTCGGAGAATCTGCAGTCAAAACAAAACCCACGACACCTGCTGCAAATGCCGCAAACCCATGTGTGGAAATTATGCGAGGAGAAGAGAGGATACTTGCCTTGACTGTGAAGCTTATATAGCCAAGCACTATTGGGTCATTCTCTAATTTAGGGTACATTTCATGTCAGCAAAAAAGCACAAGAGCACTGTCCTTTCTCAGTGGAACATTAAGTGTCTCAATATAGTATATTAATTCAGTGTTACATATCTGTTATCTGCAGAGCTTAAAAAGGAATTGTTTTTATATTTTTTAAAATTAAAAACATGTTTTTACTTCAGAGTGTCAACTATGTTACGGACAAACAGGGTGTTATACAAACCATTCAATTCAGTCTTGCACTTGAAATTAAATGCAATTTAGAAGGCTCTTGAGTCCATTTCTGCCACACATACAATTGTTATTTAAAATGATTTTCATAATTAACTTTTTTTTTTAAAAGATGAACATGCAATGCATTTATAACTGTCCTTATGGACAAGGATGTTTTTCAACATAAATCTCCATTAAAGTTATTTTTGATAATTAAAAAAATATGTTTTAGTAAACTCTAACCTATGCAAATAAGTAGAATGCTTAAAATGTCAGAAACATCAATATTGGCTATTTTAACTTTAAAAATCTAAGTGTAACCTAGGTGACACTGAAAATCACACGGCTGACACAAGTAACCTAGTTGACTGGACATATTGTTAACCATGGACAACATTTTATTCATGAGACAGAATTGAATTAGCAAAGTTGCTTTCGGTGAAAACCTCTATTATTTTAAATGTAGAATTATTAAACAGTACAGAAATGCACATAATTCCACAGAGAATACATTGAAATACACACTAACAAAACTTTCAATTCACAAAGACCTGTGACGTAAAATCATCCTTTATGCATTCAAACATCTGAAATGATCAAACACTACACACATAAATTCATGGGAAATTGAATATAGAGTGATCAGGAAATAGCTTTAAAATGTCCCCACAAAGCCACAATCAATAAAACAAGCTAATTCTTATGGAATTAACTTAGTGAATTTAGTGAACTGAACTTCTCAATTATGCATTCAGAATGCAGTTGTTACGTGTGGGTTTTTGTTGTGTCTTGTATATCACGTGATTCCCTGTTTGTCATGTGAGCCTGCCATGTGTCTTGTCTTTTGTTATGTTGTTGCTCAGGGTCCACAGGTGTTCCTCGTCTATGTTTATTAGTCTCCCCAGGTGTCTCTTATTAACCACGCCCCCTTGTTATCTTGTTTAGCTTGTTTGTCTGTGTTTTTAAACCCCTTTGTTTCAGTTGTTGGCTGTCGGTTGTTGTTTAATGTTTGCTTGTAGCTGTTCCTTGTTCTTCTTAGTACCTTGTTCTGAATTTACCCTGGATTACCTGTTTGTTGGATTATTAAAGTGCTTGCGTTTGGATTCACTCTCTGCTTCATTCCTGCTACATTGTAACAGAACAACCAACATGAAACATGAAAAAATTAAAGTTGTGTCAGAATTCAAATACCTAGGCATTTTAATAGACTCTAAATTAACTTTTAAATCTCAGATAAAAAAGGTCTGCAATCGAGTCAAATTTAATATTGCAAATTTCCGGTTCATAAGATCACACTTGTCACTTCAGGCAGCTAAAATGTTCATGTACAGTATGGTTCTGTCTCACATTACTTACTGTCTTACAACCTGGTCACAGGCAAATAAAACAACACTAAAATCTTTAGAGTCACTTTACAAACAGACAATTAAAATTCTGGATAAAAAACCAACAAGCTATCACCATTGTGCCATTTTACAGAAGCATAAGCTTTTAGGTTGGGAAAATGTCATCAAGTTTTCAAATCTTTGTCTGTTATACAAAATCATCCATGGTCTTTCATCTCCTCCACTCAGTCAGTTTGTAAACATTAGGAACACCACACAGAGAGTAACACGAGGGTCGACCCGAGGAGACTGTGTTGTTCCTCTGCGGAGAAGTGCATTTAGTCAGAGTGCCTTTTCCGTCACAGCAGCACAGGAGTGGAACTCTGTCCCTCAGAACATCAGAGAACTCACCACATACACTCTGTTCAAAAAACATCTAAAAAACTGGTTCATAACACATCAGACATGTCAGCATTAATAAGAATAGGTATCTTCCCTCAACCCAACTGTGCAGCCACTCGTGTCTATGCTGTGCCAATGTGTAGTATAATTTTTATAAATTAGTATCAATGTTAACAATGTCTATTTAGCAAAAGTGTACACTGTATTTATCATATCTGTTTTACTGCTTTTTATATTTGTATTGGTCATTGTAATCTTTTATTGTTGTTTTATTGTTTTTCTTTTTAGGTAGACAATTTTAAGATCTGTCCAGGGACAACAGATGAAAAATAGCCTTTTGGCTAATTCTGGTGCATTTACAGCAATGTCAATTAATGTACACTGTCCCTGTCAAATAAATAAATAAATAAATAAATAAATGAATCCAGTAGCACAGATTCTGTGTCTCCGCCAGGGAGATTGGCCCATAGAGGATTATGTGAGAAGATTTATTGAACTGGCAAATGTCACATCTATGGATTCTCAGTGCTTCATGATATTTTTTAGAGGGGGACTATCTGAACCACTTAGTTCTTTCATGCTGATGATCCTCATGGGACTTTAGGGGAGTATATTGACCTGGCCCTTGTGTTGAGCGGTTCTACTTTTACTGTGGGTTTGGTGAAGGAGCCCTGCAACCCCAAAGTACCCGCCAAGCCCGAGTCTCGCTACGTCAGCCCTTCCGAGCCTGAGCTCCACGTCAGCCCTGCCGAGCCTGAGCTCCACGTCACGTCTGCACAGCCGGAGACTGTCCGCGTCACGTCTGCTCAGCCAGAGACGGTTCACGTCACTTCTGCTGATCCAGAGTCTGTTCACATCACTTCTGCCGATCCAGAGACTGTTCACGTCACTTCCTCCGAGCCAGTGTCTACGGACAAGATGGCCGATCCAGAGACTGTTCACGTCACTTCTGCCGATCCAGAGACTGGTCACGTCACTTCCTCTGAGCCAGTGTCTACGGACAAGATGGCCGATCCAGTGTCTGCTCCCGAGCCAGTGCGCGTGTCATTATAATTATATAATCCCAAACAAATCCTTTTGAATTTTTTTTATGCATTCGGAATGCACTGATAAAATGCAACACATACTCTTAGTAATTCATTTCTCAGCTCTATTCATGTAATTTAACAATTAAAAAAACCCTCTAAAAACTCAACAGAACAGTAGGCTGATGCAACAGAGCCTTTAAAAAACAATGCTATTCAAACTTATTTTTTGCATTCAGCATGCAACGGTGAAACACTGCACACAAAACATAATTTCAGAGAGAATGCCTCTAAATGAACACTGAGTTAGATTTTTGACAAATTTGACCAGATATCTTGATCAATTTCAACATGGCAGGAATTTACTGGCTTTGGAGGAGGAATAATTCGCAAAACATCTTCAAACAAGTACCAGAGCACATCATCTCTCAGGGGGCAGAAAAAGCGGTTCACTGCACGTCCAACTTTACTAATGCACTTCACCTGCACTTGAGTTTCTGTGATGTCCTGAATGGTGCCAGGGTAAATTTTCTCCTCATAGACACACCACTGTCCAATCAATTTAGGACTCCACAGAATTTCATTGTCCTTGTTTGAGTGTTCTAGAGGCAGTGCAGGGGTTGATGGCTGAACCTCAAAGCTGAAGGCATGTGTGTCTTCACACTGGCACTCAGACATTTGCCTGGTGGTACAAGGGCAACTTACATCTCGATAGAGAAGCTTTCCCAAGGACCCTGTGACCACCTGATGTATTCTCATGGTTGAAGGCACTGCTGGCAGAGAACTTGGCATCTTCTTGAGGAATTCATTAACAAGATTTTGAGAGATGTAGAACACTCGTACTGTACCACTATCAACCAAAGCACTGTATAAGTCCTCGGCTGATCCGATATCATGCCCCTGGCTTACAAGCCTGTCAGCCGTCCATTTCAGGAGGCCTCCCACTCCATCGGGAGCACCTTTCCCGTGGCTCGCTTAAAAAAAATTCCATGTTCCCCTTTTGAAGCCACGGTTCACCAGCTCTGTGGTCAAGAGGTAGAAATTTCCCTTCTGCCTATATTGTGTTGTAGGGCCATCACTAAAGAAATGCACCACCTCAATAGAAGTATGTGAGGCCTTGACTTCATCGAGAATGGGGGACAGATGTGCCCATATGGCAGGAGGGCCCTTCTTTTTTGATGAAGAAATGGTGCCAAAGCACATGTGCTCTGCTGTCCCCCCAACATAAAGAACTCCTGTGTCTAGGGTAACTGTTTCTGGTTGAAATGCATTGCTTGTATTTCAGATGAAAACTTGCATGAATAGTTTTCAGAAAAATCCACATGAATTAAGCATTCGTTGTTGGACATAATTAGCCTCAATTCACAGTAATGTGAAAATTGACTTTTGATGTTAAATCACATTTGCCGTTTCAAATGGGTCAATTGATCTTGAAACATCTCCAGCATGTCTCCTATCTCTATTTCCTTTTTCTTCTTCGCTGTTATTCTCATAGGGACCATTTCTTTGACACCATCATTGTTCTTCTTTTCTCTAATCACTGTTTCAGACAACCACTGAGTGATCTCGACACGTTTCTGCAGGTCACCTTCTGCTAGTATAGCAAACTCCTGCCCTTTGCAATCAGGACACACATTGTACATGCAGTCCTTTGATTTTGTATTGCAGCTTATGGATGTCATCATATCCTCAATGTCCACACCCTTAATTAATTTAAGCATGTGAAGCTTTTCGGCAAGAAATGAAAAATTCTCATGGACCTTGCAAAGACAGGTTTCTCTGTCTGCGATTGTTGGATGAACTACCCAGAATGGACGCAGACGGCAAAACAAGGAGTAGGAAAGGCTGGAATGAGGATGGTCAATGAGAAATTTCCTGTGGAGTTTTCTCAAGGTGTCATTTAAAAACCTCTTCTGTTTTTTCTTCTTCCTTTTGGTGATTGTTTGAGCTTTGCCTGCTGTCAAACGGCTGTTTTCATCCCTTGTCAAAAATTCGCAAACATTTTCTAGCAATCTATAGCACAGGCTTCTGTACTTAATTTTCCCTTCAGCATCAGCTAGTCTCTTCTTTTTTCTGGACAGGTGTAGTGTTTGTTATTTCATGCTGTAAGACATACTTTTTCAGGATTCTTCCTGTTACAAGCCTTGACATTATCTGCCTATGTGCCCTTTTCTTGTTGGTGAAAAAGGCATCTTTCATGTTGGCCATGAGTGCATTGTGCACAAGCAGTGACCTGCGCACCTCAGAGGAAACAGAGGCATGTTGAAGTTGTTGCCTAGTCTTGGATCCTGGGGATTCTGACACATGCTCTTTTGAAGTGCTATTGTATCTTTTTAGTGTCTTGCGAAATGTATCGGATTTTCTTTTTTGCTTTTCAAGCAAGTCTCTCAGTTTCTGTATTTCTCTATGTAATTTTGAGTTTCCTCTTTTGGCCTTTATTCTTCCAGTCTTCTTCTGTCTGAAATAAACAACCAGTATATTGTATATCAATGTACAGACAAAACATGTGGGTAACTGGGAACATTAAATCCATAAACCTGTTTCTGTCTTGCCTCATGAACTCATTGCCGAAAGAGGTGGATGGTTGTCTGGACTGTCCGGTGGTGTAATTAAGTTCTCAAGCCTGCTCTTTCTCTCTCTGCTATTCTGTTTTGCTCTCTTCCAGTAGGCACTCTTTCTTCTTTTCTCTCTCTCTCACTCATATCTGTCACTGTCTTCACCTTTCCTTGTGACCTGAGCCTGTGCCATGCCTCTCTTTGCTTCTCCAAACATGCTGCCCTTCTTTCAGGATCTGCATCACGACGACCCCTGTATCTCCGCTGTCTCTCAGCTGCGGAGACCTATTTAAATTTATAATTTTTAAAAGTAAAATAATATATCTACATACATACATGTTCAGTCCATATAAATAACATAGAAACAATTAATGATCATGATATGCCTTAGAGCACTGATGTAACTTAGTTGAAAGATAGTTGACCGTAACTTAGTTGACCATAACTTAGTTGACAATGTCCATATTTCTTCCCCATAACAGAAATGGTGGACCTAGCCTAGTTAACCACATGTCATTTTTGAGAAGGTTAATGTGAGAATTCAACACAAAATGTCATTATAATAAATAAAACTTTTTAGCCATGACAATGTACATAACATAGGTGATGGTTAATAATACGGCCGTTGACAATATGCTTTTCTTTTTTTTTTTTTATAACAATTTTTATTGTACAGACAAAAGAAAAGTGTACATGAAATCATTGAAGAGACAAGCATAAAAGAGAAAACATTGTCTGCACTTTTATCTTTTACACATTCCCTACCAACATATAACTAAATAAAGAAAGAAAAAAGAAAAAGAACCACAGCAACAAAGTAACCACCACCCCAAACCCCTCCCCCCACCCACCAAAGAGGATTAGAAAATATCTGCAGTCTCTACACACGATTATACTTATATATATATATATATATACACTCACCGGCCACTTTATTAGGTACACCTGTCCAACTGCTCGTTAACACTTAATTTCTAAGCAGCCAATCACATGGCGGCAACTCAGTGCATTTAGGCATGTAGACATGGTCAAGACAATCTCCTGCAGTTCAAACCGAGCATCAGTATGGGGAAGAAAGGTGATTTGAGTGACTTTGAACGTGGCATGATTGTTGGTGCCAGAAGGGCTGGTCTGAGTATTTCAGAAACTGCTAATCTACTGGGATTTTCACGCACAACCATCTCTAGGGTTTACAGAGAATGGTCCGAAAAAGAAAAAACATCCAGTGAGCGGCAGTTCTGTGGGCGGAAATGCCTTGTTGATGCCAGAGGTCAGAGGAGAATGGCCAGACTGGTTCGAGCTGATAGAAGGGCAACAGTGACTCAAATAACCACCCGTTACAACCAAGGTGGGCAGAAGAGCATCTCTGAACGCACAGTACGTCGAACTTTGAGGCAGATGGGCTACAGCAGCAGAAGACCACACCGGGTGCCACTCCTTTCAGCTAAGAACAGGAAACTGAGGCTACAATTTGCACAAGCTCATCGAAATTGGACAATAAAAGATTGGAAAAACGTTGCCTGGTCTGATGAGTCTCGATTTCTGCTGCGACATTCGGATGTTAGGGTCAGAATTTGGCGTCTACAACATGAAAGCATGGATCCATCCTGCCTTGTATCAACGGTTCAGGCTGGTGGTGGTGGTGTCATGGTGTGGGGAATATTTTCTTGGCACTCTTTGGGCCCCTTGGTACCAATTGAGCATCGTTGCAACGCCAAAGCCTACCTGAGTATTGTTGCTGACCATGTCCATCCCTTTATGACCACAATGTACCCAACTTCTGATGGCTACTTTCAGCAGGATAATGCGCCATGTCATAAAGCTGGAATCATCTCAGACTGGTTTCTTGAACATGACAATGAGTTCGCTGTACTCAAATGGCCTCCACAGTCACCAGATCTCAATCCAATAGAGCATCTTTGGGATGTGGTGGAACGGGAGATTCGCATCATGGATGTGCAGCCGACAAATCTGCGGCAACTGTGTGATGCCATCATGTCAATATGGACCAAACTCCCTGAGGAATGCTTCCAGCACCTTGTTGAATCTATGCCACGAAGAATTGAGGCAGTTCTGAAGGCAAAAGGGGGTCCAACCCGTTACTAGCATGGGGTACCTAATAAAGTGGCCGGTGAGTGTATATATATATATATATATATATATACATACACATACATATACATATACATACAAACATATACACACATACATAATAAAAAAATAAAAATAATAAAAAAATATATATATATACATATACATACACATACATACATACATACACACATACACAAAAAATAAAATAAAAAACCTAGCACAACCATGATATATTTAGTCACAATCTAGTGAGGATACAGAGTCGTAAAGACTTAAAACAGGGTTCCATGTTTTATAAAATTTATCAGTTGAGCCCCGAGTCGAATATTTAAATTTTTCAAGTGAAAGGAATGACATCAGATCCTTTAACCAAAAGGTAGTTGGAGGGGGGGTTGGACACTTCCAATGCAACAAAATGCACCGTCTAGCAATAAGAGAAGCAAAAGCAATAACCTCTGCTTTCGGTCTCGTGACGGATGATGAGTGAGACACACCAAAAATCGCGACTAGAGGGCACGGAGATAGAGAAACGTGCAGAGCTCTAGACATGAAGTCAAAAAAAGAAGCCCAGTAAGAGGCCAGTTTTGGGCAGCTGAAGAATGTATGGGTGTGATCGGCGGGAGAATAGGAGCATCTGTTACAGTAGTCCCCTGTTTCTGGAAACAATTTATGAAGTTTAGCTTTGGTTAGATGAATTCGATGAAAGACTTTTAGCTGAATGAGACTCAGCCGAGCACATATAGAAGTAGAATTAACTCTAGCAAGGGCCTCAGACCATAGCTCTTCCGACAACTTGATTTGCAGCTCATTTTCCCACGTCATCTTTAGGCTGGAGAGAGAGGACGTACTAGATGAAAGTAACATGGTGTAGACAGAGGATATACGACTGCCACCTGTAGAGGCTGACAATAAGTTCTCAACCAGAGATTTTTCTGGTAATTGAGGGAAACTAGGGAAGTTCGCCTTAACAAAACCGCGGAGTTGAAAATACCTGAATAAGCCTGTAGTATGCAGGTTAAATTTGGACATAAGATTGGGGAATGAAGCAAAAGAATTATCAATAAAAAGATCTGAAAAACAGGCCATCCACTTATCTTTCCATCTTTTAAAAGTGTGATCAATGGCTGGTGGTAAAAACAAGTGATTGTTGCAAATAGGACTTAAGACAGATAGTGACTCTAGCCGAAAATGTTGTCGAAATTGTTTCCAGATTTTTAAAGTTGATAGCACAATAGGATTTCTAGTATAATTGGAGGGACGCAGGGACAAAGGAGCAAAGACAAGTGCAGAAAGAGAAGAAAGACAAGTATCATGTTCTAGAGTATACCAGTTGATCTCTGGCGCATTACACCATAAGAAAATCTTAGAAATGTTGGCGGACCAGTAATAAAAAAGAAAATTTGGCAGAGCTAGACCTCCATCACGTTTATTTCGTTGCAGGATAGTTTTATTCACCTTAGGATTTTTACCAGCCCAAATAAATGAGGAGATGATTCTATCTAGACATTTAAAAAAAGATTTAGGTAGAAAAAGAGGGAGAGACTGGAAGAGAAATAAAAATTGCGGCAAAACATTCATTTTAATGGTCTCCACTCTCCCAACAAGAGAAAGGGGTAGGCTGCCCCATCGTTTTAAGTCTAGTTTAATTTGATCAACCAAATTCGTAAAGTTATTCTTAAAGATAGAACTGAAAGAGTGTGAGATGTTTACACCTAAATATCGAAACCCTGAAGGAGAAAAATTAAAAGGTAGAGTTCTTTTAGAATTTTTTTTAGCCACGTCATTTATGGGGAAACATTCACTTTTGGTAAAGTTTAATTTGTAACCTGAAAAAGAGCCAAATGTGTCGAGCAAGTGCATAATCTCGTTGGCGCAGCCAACTGGATCCTGTACATACAACAACAAATCGTCAGCATAGAGAGAAACACGGTGTTCTGTGCCTCCCCTATGGATCCCGCGTATAGACGAAGATGATTTTAAGGCAATAGAAAGTGGCTCAATAGCTAAAGCAAAGAGCAAAGGAGACAGAGGGCAACCCTGCCGCGTCCCACGAGAGAGGGAAAAGAATGATGAACTATCCGTATTAGTTTTAACACTAGCAGAGGGAGCCGAATATAGAAGGCGAATCCATGAGATAATATTGTGCCCAAAGCCAAACTTTTTTAATACAGTAAATAAATAATTCCATTCCACACGGTCAAATGCTTTTTCAGCATCAAGAGAAATTATCATTTCAGAGGTCTTAGACAGAGAAGGACTAAAAAGTATATTTAGCAATCGCCGGATATTGGATGACATCTGACGTCCCCCAATAAACCCGGTCTGATCCTCAGAAATAATATCAGGAAGACATGCATCGATGCGCTTTGCCAGCACCTTTGCTAGAATTTTAATGTCAGCATTCAATAAACTAATAGGTCTATAGCTACTACATAAAGTTGGGTCTTTATTTTTTTTTAATAAAAGAGAGATAGATGCTTGATTTAATGAGGGTGGGAGAAAACCCTGCTCAAATGACTCCTTGTACATATCAAACAATAAGGGGGCTAACTGCGCTGAAAATTTCTTATAAAAGTCTAAGGAGAAGCCATCAGGCCCTGGAGCCTTGTTACACTGCATGAGACCAATGCAGGTGGTAACTTCATCTAGCCTGAGAGGTACCTCTAATGTCTCCTCTGTTAATGTATTAATAGTGGGTATAGTTAAATTATGCAGGAAAGACTCCATTAAGGAAGCATCAGAAGGAGGTTGAGACGTATACAGACTGGAATAAAAGGAGGAAAAGACAGAGTTAATTTTTTGAGGGTCAGTAACGAGCTCATTAGAATGGTCATCATAAATCTGCGTGATATAGCGTGATGCTGACTGGTGTTTAAGCTGGGAAGCAAGAAGACGACCTGCTCTATCCCCATGTTCATAATAGGTGGCTCTAGTTCTTTTAATCAAATATTCAGCTTTATTTGTTGAAAGCAAATCAAATTCAGTTTGTAACCTTGAACGTTTTAACTTAAGATCAGGTTTGGGATCGCTTGAATACTGTCCATCAACCTCTAAAATGGAACGGATTTAAGCTCTTGTTGCCGAGATTTTCTTGTCTTGGCTAAGTGAGCACTAAAGGAAATGATTCGACCACGGATAAATGCTTTAAATGTCTCCCATAGAAGAGAAGCAGACACGGTTTCCGTTTTGTTGGTCTCAATGAAAAAGTCTATATTTTTGGATAGAAATTCGCAGAAGTCAGTTCTAGCAAGAAGCCCTACATCGAATTTCCACTGAGGTCGGCTCTTAAAAGCTGGCATAAAGGAAATATCTAACACATGCGGGGCATGATCAGAAATAACAATGGCAGAGTAATCTGAGGAAATAACCGAAGAAAGCAGGGCTTTATCAAGGAAGAAATAATCAATCCGAGAGTAAACATGGTGCACACCAGAGAAGAAAGAAAATACCTTGTCAGAGGGATGAAAAAAGCGCCAGGGATCTATGCAGCCTATTTGATTAGTTAACGAAATTAGAGACCTGGACATAGCGGAAAGAGAAGAAGATTTATTCGCAGATTTATCAAGATTATTATCGATAACACAGTTAAAGTCCCCTCCAAAAATAAGGTGATGAGTGTCAAGATTTGGGATTTTTGAGAAAAGCATAGACATAAAAGTAGGGTTATCCCAATTTGGGGCATATACATTTACTAACACTACTGGAGTTTGAAAAAGAATACCACTGACGATTACAAAGCGGCCTTCAGGATCTGAAAGTACTTGCTCTGCTAGAAACATGACTCTTTTATGTATCAGAATTGCAGTACCTCTGGATTTGCTATTAAAACTGGAATGAAATACTTGACCAACCCATTGTTTACGCAGTCTGGTGTGATCACCTGTACGCAAATGTGTCTCCTGGAGAAACATAATATCAGAGGACAGTGATTTTAGATGAGAAAAAACTCTGGAGCGTTTAATTTGGCCACCCATCCCACGTACGTTCCATGTAATGATTCTAATATTGTGTCCAACCCCTCCCCCCTTAGAATTCACAGGTGGCTTATTCATAGAACTGGAAAGTAGAACATAATAATATTATAAATAAAAAATAATATAAAAAAAAATGCTTTTTTAAGCTCAATCCTTTTAGCATGTATAAGAGACATTAAAAGCCAAGTAAGACAAAATAATCCTCCAGCAAACATAACCCCCGAACATACCCAGAACATAGAGAACAAAAACACAAGTTTGCTCAGAAATAGCAAAAGAAAATCCCTTCTGATACTCGTCCACTTAGACATGACGAGTTGCCGGATTCACTCCTTAAAAGAGTGGATAGGGTGCAGCAGATCAGAAAATGTCTGTAAAACTAAAAAGGAAGAATATTTAAAGACATTATATGCCTGTCAAGCACTCAACTCTCAACCCCATCATAATAAGATAAAATACAAAAATAATAAAAATACATTAATAAAAATGAAATGTGCATATAAACACATACACAGAATACAGGCGTTTTGCTTTGTGCAAAATGGGTACATAATGCTTCCGTAAAGAAGAAAAGATGAGAGAGAGAGAAAGAATTAAATAGAAAGAAAAAATTATAGTCTAAAGCATTTGGCTTTTAACAGCTATTCGCAGAGAGAGAGAGAGATAAAGAGAGAGATCTCCTTATCGTCAACACCGCTCGTAAAGTTACTCAGCAAAGTTTTGGAGGTAGAATTTTTCTGCAGCCTCAGGAGAGTCGAAATAATGCTCCGTATTGTTGTATGACACGCGAAGTCTGGCCGGGTAGATCATGCCAAAACGAACACCGCGTTTATACAACAGGCCCTTGATGTTGTTGAACGAAGCTCTCCTATTAGCCACCGAAACACAGAAGTCCTCGTAGAATTTGATTCTGTGTCCATTGAAAGTCATTTCCTTTGACGATTTCGCGAATTTTAGCACAGCCTCCTTCTCTATGTAGCGATGAAATCTCACTATAATCGGACGGGGATTTTGACCTTGACGGGGTTTGGGCCTTAAACTCCGATGGGCGCGGTCAAGCTCCGGTGCGGAGGGAAGAGCGTCGCCGGCGACCTCGGTGAATAAATCTACCATTACTGCCTGGCGTCCTTTCCCTCAATATCCTCCGGAAGACCAACCACACGAATATTCTGCCGTTTGGACCGCGACACAAGGTCTTCCACGTTAGCTCTTAAAGCGACATTCTCCTCCGTCGCCGACACCAACTTCGACTGAAGAGTAGAGACCTCCTGTTCGAGATGGGTGATCCTGTCGCTGTGGTCGGATAAACTCGTTTCCATGTCAGTGATGGTAGTCGCTTGAGTCGCCAAGGTAGACCCAATAGAAGAAATGGATGAGTGAATGGACTCCAGCGACGAATTAAGCAGCGCGGTGAGTTCACCAGTTATGTTTCTCCTTAGTTTATCAAGTTCGCTCACCAGTGTCAGTCGTTAGCGGGCTTGAGGCGTCGTCCGACATCTTGCCGCTTTCGTGCCCAGAATTAGGCGCCTTGGTTTGCGGATTTATTTTACCACCAGCTCGCGTACCCTTACTCATCTGGAACATGTAACGATAACAGACCAACAATAGCACAAAAATCGCTGAAAAGCCCCCAAATGTAGTGTTATGAGGAAAAAAAATATGAAATTCGACTCGGAGCACTAACACCACGCGTCTCTCCACTACATAGCAAAACCGGAAGTGGACAATATGCTTTTCTACATCAAATATTGCAAAAACTGAGAGGAGACTCACCATGGTGTGTTTAAAATGGCCTCCACAGAGGAAAATGACATCACATGGTGCTGGTCACATGGTCTTGGGACAAACCATTTTTGAGTTGCTGGGGGAGGTTTTGTTTGTAACATAGTTGACCAACATTTTGTGGACACGAATAAATTAATATATTTTAAGTATTTAAATAAATAACTTATATCTGAAACTATTATTTTCCTTTAATATTAAGACTTTTGTAAAAGATTGCAAAAATAATTGATTTATTTTTATGATTTTAATGGATATTTTTGGACCTTCAACTTTTTCACATTGAAATCGGACATGGACAAAACTGTACATTTAGGGACATAATGACACATTTTAAGCAAAATGAAGAATATATTGTACATATTGTCTGTGTGATGTTATTTCATGAAGCAAGTTTACACATAAAATGCAATTTGTTTGAAGAAATTTGATTGTATTAGTATATATATGTATATTTAACATCAGTGGACATGCAGTGTACCCTAAATTATAGAATCACCCTATTATTGATTTAAATAGTTAACATACAATTTATAATATAAGCTAGTGGTTTTATGTTTCTAGCCTACGCTTCCTTCTTGGTAGGCTGTAATACTTCGTTTTGTTTTTGATCCGCTCGTTTCCAGCTTTCTCTATTAGGCTAGCCTATTTTCTCTGTTATTATATTAAAATAAAAAGTTTTATAGTTTAAATAAGATTTGTTTAGTTGTTATTATCTTGTTCTGAGTTATGCTGAATGGATATGGAAATATAGTCTATCTGTTGTGAATAGGCCTATGCGATATTTACGGTAGTCTACTAATGATATTATTATTTATAAATCTATAATTAAACTTGTTTAAATGCACAGTTTGGTGTAGTTTTGTTTTTAAAAGATATCCTAATACAATAAATGCATGAATCTCTCAATTGGGTATTTATCATTAAGAGATTGGAATCTAGCGGTCAAAATGAATGCTTGTGGCAGTTCTAGTAGTTATGGAATTCTGGCACTTCTAGTGTTTACAAAGCTTTAGATTGTAGCGTGCATTTATGGTTAGATAGATACCTCATGTCACACAAATCTAACAATCTCCTTTATATGTATACATTTCAGAAGAGGAGCACCTCCCTAACAGATGCCAGCCGGGACATTAGACTGACAATGGAGGTTTGGATGCCATGAAGACACATGGGGGTATGTCAATGAGAGAAGCAAAAGAATCTTTGATGGAGGGAACCTTTAAGGGAGTTGCCCTGAAGGAAAGCACAGAGAAGGTCAATCAGCTTCAGTTCTTTCAGGCAGTGATCGACAACCTGTCAAGTCGTCTTCCAGATTCTGAACTCACAAAGTCATTAAAACCATTAGACCCTCACAACTGGCTTAAAACAAGGGATGAACTGATCTTGTATGGAGAGAAGGAGATACATGAACTTGCAAAGGATCTGGGTGAACCAACCAGAGAGGCTGTTGAAGATTTCCGTTCCTGGAAACTGCAAGAGGATCAAAGTGGGAAGACCTTAAGAAGGTTGATAGTTGCAAGCCAAACATATCTAGCAACTTCAGCAGAGTGTGAACGAGGGTTTTCCGCCATGAATGATACAGCCAGAAAGACAAGCAATCGCCTAAGAGTCAGAAGTCTCTCAGCTGTCTTATTCATCGACATTAATGCACCCCCATTGGAGATGTTCGACCCTAAGCCTTTTGTGCTGTCCTGGCTTAAAGAGGGGCACTGTCCATCTACTGCAAAGAAGGCAGGAAAGGAAGCAAAGAATAAGAGAGAAGACCACTGTGGTCCATTATGTGTTGATGTTAGACAATACTGCTTTAAAGGTAAATACTGCTTTAAAATAAATAAAATATGTGCCTGGTCACCTAACATGTTGATTTTGAATAATGTGGTTACTATTGGATTATTGTCATTTCAATGGCTTTTAGTCATGTTAGAATATCTTACGTTTTTTTAAACATGTCCCTAAAGATTTTAGTTCAGGTTATGGATTGACTACTTAAACAAAGTAAACCATCTAATGTAGGTACAGTCTTTTCAGCCAGTTGTTTTACAAATTCCATTTAATGTAACATAAGGGATGAGAAATGCCATTTGTATTTGATCAAACCCCTTGAAGGTGCATGGTGCTGCCATAATGAGTATACCTGGTGGATTTAGATTTAACTTCCTTGCTCAAGGACAGAATGAGCTGTTATTCACTTTGTCAGGTCAGGGATTAGATTTATACACTCACCTAAAGGATTATTAGGAACACCATACTAATACTGTGTTTGACCCCCTTTCGCCTTCAGAACTGCCTTAACCCTCTGGGGTCCGAGGTGTTTTCTGGGTCCTGGAGGTGTTCTGACATGCTCTGACATTTTTGATTATTTCTGATACTTGTGACATTTTCATGGCTAAAGTCTGATTACACTGTATTCAGGACAAACTCTGCTACAGTAATATGTCAGCAGCATGTATGTAAAAGTTTTTAGTTTTGAGATAATGACGTTTATGCGTGGTTTGTGAAAAAACAAAAAACAAATGCCAGTGAAATAAGATCATAAAACCCATAATGATTATTTCTTCACAAGACTTTTGAAAATTGTATCACGTAGCCTAGAATATTTGCTTCAAAACTATATGAAAATCATCCTGACTACTCATTCAGATAAGACAATAAAGTCTTTAAAAATGTGTATGACGTGTTTTGTGTAAGAAAGCTTTATGCGAGAAGGCGTAAACCACTGTGAATCTCTCATTAATATGTATGCTTTTCACACCTGAGGAAGACAAAGACCCCTCCCATAATGGCCCTATAAGGTGCTATCAGGCCCTATCATTAGGAGCCTTGCACAAAGAATGAGGATAGCCTTAAAAAAGAATGGCTTTTTGATTGTTTGGATTTATTTACAACACAACATAATCCAAAGATACACAACAAATGACAAAAAAAGCACATTATTGAACACACTGATCTTTAGATCACACACACTCTGTTCAACAGAGACCTTTGTGCCATTCCTGAAACATAGTACATACCTGTCCATGTTCCATTTACCATGTTCATGTACAGAGACTCATGTGAATGTCAGCAGGACTGTGCTCAGTGGTCCCTGTAAAAAAACAAAACAACAACAAACAAAAAAACAACTGTGAATGCTGATATCAAGAGAAACTGTAGGCTGCACGATTTTGGGAATACATTTGAGATTTTTACAATTTATAAAATACACACACACACAGAGCCTACATATATATATATATATATATATATATATATATATATATTTAAAATGAACACCAGGTTTGTTGTGCAATGCATATAGCCATCTGTCACGGGTGTGTGGTGCGGGCTGAAGAACAAGATGAGTCCAAAGTTCCAATGTCAATAAACTTTACTATAAATCCAAACACAGATACAGGGATGACGGGCAGAAGAAGAATGATCAGGCGGCCATGGCAGAGCAGGATGTGGGCGTGGCCAGGGCGGAGCCGGACGTGGGCGTGGCCAGGGCGGAGCAGGACGTGGGCGTGGCCAGGGCGGAGCCGACGAACCCTCGGGAGTCCAGGGTGGTGAGGACCCCTCGGGTGTCCATGGCGGTGCGGACCCTTCGGGCGGCCATGGCGGAGAGGACCCTTCGGGCGGCCATGGCGGTGCAGACCCTTCGGGTGGCCATGGCGGTGCAGACCCTTCGGGCGGCCATGGCGGTGCAGACCCTTCGGGTGGCCACGGCGGAGAGTATTTTTCTGGTGGCCGTGGGCCTTTGGGCGGCCACGGCGAGGACCTATGGCCCCCCCCCCCCAAAAATTATTGGGGAGCGTGACAGAGTCCGATAACGGGTCGGGGACAGGCTCAGAAACAGTCTCTGGTTGGGCAGACGGGACGTGGCTGACGTGAAGCTCTGGCTGGACGTGGCTGACGTGAAGCTCTGGCTGGACGTGGCTGACGTGAAGCTCTGGCTGGACGTGGCTGACGTGAAGCTCTGGCTGGACGTGGCTGACGTGAAGCTCTGGCTGGACGTAGCTGGCTGGACGTGGCTGACGTGAAGCTCTGGCTGGACGTGGCTGACGTGAAGCTCTGGCTGGACATGGCTGACGTGAAGCTCAGGCTCGGCAGGGCTGCAGGAAAGCTCAGGCTCGGCAGGGCTGCAGGGAAGCTCAGGCTCGGCAGGGCTGCAGGGAAGCTCAGGATCGGCAGGGCTGCAGGAAAGCTCAGGCTTGGCAGGGCTGCAGGGAAGCTCAGGCTCGGCAGGGCTGCAGGGAAGCTCAGGCTCGGCAGGGCTGCAGGGAAGCTCAGGCTCGGCAGGGCTGCAGGGAAGCTCAGGCTCGGCTGGGCTGGACGGAACCATCGGTGAGGGCTCGGCTGGGCTGGACGGAACCAGCGGTGAGGGCTCGGCTGGGCTGGACGGAACCAGCGGTGAGGGCTCGGCTGGGCTGGACGGAACCAGCGGTGAAGGGGGCTTTGTGCTGGACGGAACCAGCGGTGAAGGGAGCTTTGTGCTGGACGGAACCAGCGGTGAAGGGGGCTTTGTGCTGGACGGAACCAGCGGTGAAAAGGTCTCTGGCTGGACGGTCTCTGGCTGGACGGTCTCTGGCTGGATGGTCTCGGGCTGGACGGTCTCTGGGGGAAGAAGCTCAGGAAGGTCGTCAAAAGGATCAGCGGGCTCTGGCGCAGATTGGCTGGATGGAACCCACCCAGGATCGAAGAGGGGCCAGAGTGGAGAGTGGTGTCGGGACTCCTCTCGACCACCGCCTCTACTGCGGCCTCCACGGGTCCCGCGAAATATGGCCAGACGCGATCCCTCAAACGAACGTCCTTGGGCAAAGAGTGGGAGATTTTGGCTCTCCTCGGCCAGGACGACAAAACTGACCCTATCGTCCATTTTAGGGTGGTCGGTTCTTCTGTCACGGGTGTGTGGTGCGGGCTGAAGAACAAGATGAGTCCAAAGTTCCAATGTCAATAAACTTTACTATAAATCCAAACACAGATACAGGGATGACGGGCAGAAGGATAACTCACACAAAAACACAGTAACATTAACAAGAACCGACAAGGACAGACTGAAACAGAGAGAACTAAATACAGATACAAACGACCACTAACGAGGTGAGGACAGGTGACACAGATGATTAAGACGATGAACAGGTGGATGATTGAGGGAGTGAATTCAGGAGTGGAGACAAGAAGGATTCTGGGTAGTGTAGTGAAGACAAAGACAGACAGGTGCAGACGAAGACTGTGACATTACTCCCCCCTCCCGGTAGGCGTGGCCTCACGCCGTAGAACAGGGGTGGGAGGGTGGGCATCCTGGAGTCCGTGACGGGAAGGCGGACCGGGTGCAGGAGGACGGACTCCAGGATGGATCAGGCGGCCATGGCAGAGCAGGATGTGGGCGTGGCCAGGGTGCAGCAGGACGTGGGCGTGGCCAGGGCGGAGCCGACGAACCCTCGGGAGTCCAGGGTGGTGAGGACCCCTCGGGTGTCCATGGTGGTGCGGACCCTTCGGGCGGCCATGGCGGAGAGGACCTCTTCGGGCGGCCATGGCGGTGCAGACCCTTCGGGTGGCCATGGCGGTGCAGACCCTTCGGGCAGCCATGGCGGTGCACGGCGAGGACCTATGGCCCCCCCAAAAAAAATTATTGGGGAGCGTGACAGAGTCCGATAACGGGTCGGGGACAGGCTCAGAAACAGTCTCTGGTTGGGCAGACGGGACGTGGCTGACGTGAAGCTCTGGCTGGACGTGGCTGACGTGAAGCTCTGGCTGGACGTGGCTGACGTGAAGCTCTGGCTGGACGTGGCTGACGTGAAGCTCTGGCTGGACGTGGCTGACGTGAAGCTCTGGCTGGACGTGGCTGACGTGAAGCTCTGGCTGGACGTGGCTGACGTGAAGCTCTGGCTGGACGTGGCTGACGTGAAGCTCTGGCTGGACGTGGCAGACGTGAAGCTCTGGCTGGACGTGGCTGACGTGAAGCTCTGGCTGGACGTAGCTGACGTGAAGCTCAGGCTCGGCAGGGCTGCAGGGAAGCTCAGGCTCGGCAGGGCTGCAGGGAAGCTCAGGCTCGGCAGGGCTGCAGGGAAGCTCAGGCTCGGCAGGGCTGCAGGGAAGCTCAGGCTCGGCTGGGCTGGACGGAACCAGCGGTGAGGGCTCGGCTGGGCTGGACGGAACCAGCGGTGAGGGCTCGGCTGGGCTGGACGGAACCAGCGGTGAGGGCTCGGCTGGGCCGGACGGAACCAGCGGTGAAGGGGGCTTTGTGCTGGACGGAACCAGCGGTGAAGGGGGCTTTGTGCTGGACGGAACCAGCGGGGAAGGGGGCTTTGTGCTGGACGGAACCAGCGGTGAAAAGGTCTCTGGCTGGACGGTCTCTGGCTGGACGGTCTCTGGCTGGACGGTCTCTGGCTGGACGGTCTCGGGCTGGACAGTCTCGGGGGGAAGAAGCTCAGGAAGGTCGTCAAAAGGATCAGCGGGCTCTGGCGCAGATTGGCTGGATGGAACCCACCCAGGATCGAAGAGGGGCCAGAGTGGAGAGTGGTGTCGGGACTCCTCTCGACCACCGCCTCTACTGCAGCCTCCACGGGTCCCGCGAAATATGGCCAGACGCGATCCCTCAAACGAACGTCCTTAGGCAAAGAGTGGGAGATTTTGGCTCTCCTCGGCCAGGACGACAAAACTGACCCTATCGTCCATTTTAGGGTGGTCGGTTCTTCTGTCACGGGTGTGTGGTGCGGGCTGAAGAACAAGATGAGTCCAAAGTTCCAATGTCAATAAACTTTACTATAAATCCAAACACAGATACAGGGATGACGGGCAGAAGGATAACTCACACAAAAACACAGTAACATTAACAAGAACCGACAAGGCAAACGACCACTAACGAGGTGAGGACAGGTGACACAGATGATTAAGACGATGAACAGGTGGATGATTGAGGGAGTGAATTCAGGAGTGGAGACAAGAAGGATTCTGGGTAGTGTAGTGAAGACAAAGACAGACAGGTGCAGACAAAGACTGTGACACCAACGTGTATGGCTGCATAAAATAATAACAATAGTCTATAGCAGGCGTAACACTACACTAGAGAAAAATGTATTGATATGTTACTTCAAATGTTTACAATCGTTATGACGTAAACCATGAAACCTAATGTTTGGTGCGTTTTGCACTCAGAGCGCGCGCAGAGAAAATTTACTGGATCGAGCAACTATGAAACATTGTTAACATATTATTATACATATCTAACGTTACGTTTGAGCAGATATCCACAAACACCGTATTTAACAGTAAACCCGGATCTAAACATTATAATATTCACCATAGTAGAGTAAACACTATAGGCTAACGTTACTAGCCTACTATATCATGCTGTGTTTTATTGTCAAACATAAGAACAACCTTGTGTCGTTCATGAATATAAATTTCGCATTGAAATGTATGCCTGCCTGTCTATAGTTCATATTTCAACATGTTTCTGTCGATTTCATACATTTTAGTCTAGCAACATAATTGCAATTCAACAATAACACTAACTAATATAATTCATAATACATTTCTTACCTTACATCTTTCTTGTCTTCAAATCGCGATCTTCTTCTTCTTCTGAGGTAAGTTAAATCCAATGTAAGATCACAGCGTGTTTTCCAACCTCGGTGAAAAGCATTGGACTGATGAAGTTCGGTGCGTTGTTTTTGAGGTAATGTGGGCGTTATCGTTCCTTCACGTGGATATTTGCATATCAATCTCTTTTGCTCGCGTGGGCGTGGCTCATTAAAAATAATTAGCAAGCGTTTGAGAAACTGGAAATCTTGTTGGTTTTATACAAATTACTTAAACAGAGAATATTTGTTTTTGTTTTGAATCAGATAATTTAAAAGTACACACTTACATGTTTATAAAGATATATGGCTCATAAATGTGAGACAAGTATTCGCTGAGTTTTGTTTCAGTTTATAGACGTGTTCAAGAAAAAAAAGTTCACCGAGATGGAGAGACAGAACGCATACCCTGTTTATTTTCTTTATTTTACAAAAGCACAATGTTTTGTTTTTATTGTAAGTGGACACATACAAAAGTAGACATATCACAGATTATTTTTTCATGTTTCTTTTTTCTGTATGACCATAAATGACGGAGTATTTTAAGTCTATGTTGCTGCTATGTGAAAAAAAAACGGCAAAACGCGCCGGCGCGTTTTCAGACCCCAGAGGGTTAAGGGTTAGAGACACAGTTGAAAGGTGTGTGTGGCTTGGGTAGGGATGCGCGGTATACCGGTACTGCAAAAATTCCGGTATATATTAGATTTCAAACGGTACAATATCATCATTTTGTTCAATTCGGTATTTGATGCGCTGCTGTTTCGAAGGTCACCGCTAGGCGGCAGTGCGCTATCTAAACTGACGCGGGTCATGCGAAACCGGCAAACGGTGACAACAGAGGAACACGATGGATCACGATGGATCAAACGAAGCTCATTCGAATTTCTACATGCCCGAAATTAATAAATCGAGAGAGCAGTATGAGTGAAATAAGGCATTACTTTGCCTACAAAAGTCATGAGAAAAGTAAAGAAACAGATCTCAATGCACCACTCTGCAAACATCAAATCTGCCGAAGCACTTGACTTGTCAGTTGCTCATCTTGACTTGGTCAAAGAGTTCAGAGATCGACAGGTTAGTCCATCATTCAACTGATTTAATTTAGACTTTTATTGAACACTGAACAGCGCACATACATAAGAGCTTATCAATTATATGATACGGTAAACACGAAAGCACAAATCTGCTTGCATGACACGGTAGAACCAATTCAGTTTAGGTCTCATCATTGTTATACCTTCAAACAAACATATATTAATTGAATTTGAATGAATAAAGAATAAAAATTTGAATAATATTAATTTTAGTATTAGTGATAGTAAAATGAATGGCATAGTAGTGCCGCTGTGGTGCGCGCGCACGAGAGAGAGAGCGAGAGAGAGATAAATAGTAGTAATGTGAATATTACTAATGTTACAATTAAGCTACATTTGTCAACATTCATTAGGTAACCTGACCTAACAGTATTATAGCATTTATTAATCTATATCAATCAATAATTAAATTACCTAAAAAATGTAATATACTAATACATGTTTAGCATGTTAACATTACTTTATGCAATGCAATAAACTAATATGAACCCAAACAGTAACCAAACCAAGATGAATAATGTGATTGTTGATGCATGACAGCTATGGTTTACATGTCATTTCATTATTCTATTATTATTATTAGCCTATATGTGAATCTATTATTATAGATATTAACCTATTTTAATTGTATAATTTCAGGGGGGGTCTTTTCAACAAAATGTTTTTTTACCTACTGTATGTTCCCTGACTGATTTTCTTTTTTTTTTAATGTACATTTTGATACCTTTTCTTTGCGCATTTGGTAGTGGAGAGTTTCAAGCAGTGTTTTTTAAGTGTCACTTAAAATGAGGCTTTTTTTTTTTTTTTACCTGTGGTATCGATTTAGTATCGATACCGAGGTATTAGATTCTGGTATCGTACCGAAGCCAAAATTGTGGTATCGAGCCATCCCTAGGCTTGGGAGACAAGCTACAGGTTGTGCTCTCTGCAAAAGACCAGACCGCTCCAGAATCATTTCCACTAGGAAAACTGAAGGTTGGAAATACTTACCAGACATTTGAAGGACTTACTGCTGACTTGTCCATGGGCTGCAGCACAAATTGAAGTAAGGTGGGAAAAGACTGTTTACTTTCCTGAGGGAAACAAGATTATGATTTCACCGCCAGAAGAGGCATCATTTAAGTTTTGACTGTTGACGACCAACCTGATCCTTAGTTACACTTTTGAGTTTGGAACGCTGTTTCTGCTAATTCCCAAGTACTGTAATAAAATCCTTGTTTACATTTGAAGTTTGTGTCCTTGCACTACTTGAACTGTCCCGCTGAGAGCGGTGTTGCCTCTCATGACATCACATATGGTGGAGAATGCGGGCAAGCTCAAGCATTAATAGTGCATGTCAGAGGATGACACTGAAAATCTGATTGCCCACTTTTCCAAATTGGCCGTAGGCCCCCCACATAACAAAATGGAGGAAATTTTGAAAGCCCTTGTTGCTGGTCAGCAAGCCCAGATGCAAGCGAACGTGGCTCTCCTGGAGGAGCAAAGGAAAGCCAACCTTCTGAAGGCAGAGGAGTTGCAGCTGTAGAAGCCCAATAAAGGCGAGTGACTCTGGGGGCCACAGATGACGTTGAGGCGTTCCTGCATGCCTTTGAAGCCACGGCCACTTGGGAAGCCTGGCCCAGGGCACAGTGGGTTGGAATGTTAGCCCCCTTTCTAATGGGAGAATCGCTGAATGCTGTCCTTGACCTGGACCCTGATCACGTGACTGACTATGATGCCTTGAAGACTGAGATTCTCAGCAGAAATGGGCTCACAAAGTTTGGTATGGCCCAGCGCTTCCATAGCTGGACCTTCCAACCCGACCAGCCTCCACGTGCTCAGATGCACGAACTTGTCCAGATCACACAGAAATGGTTGGAACCGAAGAAGAATACGGCAGCTGCAGTAGTGGAAGCCATTGGGGTGGATCGTTACTTACGGGCCCTGCCTTATGAGGCGAAGCGGTTCATCAGCCAACAGGCCTTGACCACAGCCGATCTTACCGTGGAAACTGTAGAAAAGTACCAGGCCACAGCAGAGATGCTTTCGTGCTTCCAGGAAAGAGCCCAGGAGTGCGTCCCCGCCACAGACGGGAGGAACCCGTCCAAAGAATCCTAAGGTTTCCAACATAGCCACTTCAGGAGCTATCCAGGCTCCAGGGGGAGCCAGAAACCAGCCAGGTCCAGGAAGAATACACCAGGAGAATGAAACTCAGCAGTGTTACCTGTGTGGGGAGATGGGACACATCTCCCGGCAGTGTGGGAAACCGATGGATGAGCCTATGCCCAATGCTGAGTCCTCCAGCTCACCATCCAGTCACAGTTTTGCCTCGCTCTTGGGAGTCGTAGATGGCGCCCCAGATCGACCCCCCATCTGCCCGGTGACTGTGAACCACCGCGATGTGGAGGCCTTGCTAGATTCAGGTAGCCGGGTTACCCTGGTGCGTAAAGACCTGGTGGGTCCATCGTGTCTGACCTGGTGGGTCCATCGTGTCTGACCGGTCCTAATTGGACGAGACTGCCCAGCCTTTCACCCGCTGTGGAGAGAGACTCAGGAGAGGCTAGTTCGAGCACCTCGGAAGCGGAGAGGTAGGACTCATCCTAATAAAACTTAAGTGCAACCTTCCGAATCACTCACTTCAGCCTGTGATCTTGCAGGGATGGCAGGTGCCCAGGCTGACAAAGAGACTGGTCCAGACACGGAAGAAGAGAACATGGCCCAGGAAAGTGCTCAGGTCTCCAGTGGGGAAGATGTCCAAGGCACCAAAGAGCTTCCCCCTCTCACAGGCCAGTACGGTACGGCCCTATTACAAGATCCCACTCTTACAAATGCTTTAAGAAATGTGCAGGTGTTAGAGGGAGTAGTCCTAGGGGATAGGACAAGCCCTACTTACCACAATTTCGCAGTAAGCCGGGGGTTAGTGTATCAGGTAGTAAAGAAAAATGATGAAGTGCGTGAACAGCTCCTCGTACCACAGTCCTATCAGGCCACCGTACTCAACCTAGCACACACGCACCCACTAGGGGCCCACCTAGGGGTGGAGAAGACTAAGGAAAGAATCCTGCAGCATTTATTTTGGCTGGGAGTACACAAAGAGATAGAGAACTACTGACGTAGTTGCCCTGAGTGTCAGCAGGTGGCGCCAAAGACCACATATAGAAACCCGCTCATTCCCTTGCCCATTACCGAAACTCCTTTTGAGAGGATTGGACTGGACATAGTTGGCCCCTTCCCGAAAAGTTCCAGGGGGCATCAGTACATTCTGGTCATCCTGGACTATGCATCCCGATATCCTGAGGCCATCCCGCTGAGAAAGGCTACATCTAGACAAATCGCCAAAGAGCTGTTCCTTCTCTCAACTAATCTGGGAATCCCAAAGGAGATATTGACGAACCAAGGGACTCCATTCATGTCCAGGGTGATGAAAGAACTCTGTGCTTTACTGAAGATCAAACAGCTGAGAACCTCGGTCTACCATCCCCAGACGGACGGGTTAGTCGAACGTTTTAACAAAACACTAAAGTCCATGCTGCGGAAGGCGGTTGGGTAAGATGGGCGCAACTGGGATCAGCTGCTACCATACCTACTGTTTGCGGTGAGAGAGGTACCTCAGTCTTCTACTGGTTTTTCACCCTTCGAGTTCTTGCTTTCCTACAGACCCAGAGGAGCAACCATGCCAAAAGCGGACCCTGATCGAGCATGTCGGGGCCACGAGGGAAAGAATGAGGGCCATCTATCCCATGATGCGGGAACACTTGGAGACTACGCAACAGCAAGCCTCCTACAACAGATCTGCTCAACCCAGAGAGTTCAAACCGGGGGACAGAGTGCTGGTCCTGGTGCCAACCGTTGAGTGTAAATTCCTGGCAACCTGGCAAGGACCATATGAGGTCATTGAACGTGTAGGAGAGGTAAACTACAAGGTGAGGCAACCTGATAAAAGAAAACCTGAGTATATTTATCATATTAACCTCTTAAAGAAATGGCACACCAGGGAGGTGCTGTTCAGCTGTCTCCCCCCCACAGAGTCCAAGGAACCGGTGCGGGAAGAGGTTCAGGTGGGACAGTCCAAGCCTGTCCCCCCATCAACGGCAGATGGTCCTGGAACTGGTGGATCGTAACCGAGATGTCTTCTCCTTCCTCCCCGGGCACACGGAGGTGGTCCAACACGAGATCCGCACCATGCCGGGCCAAACGGTAAATCAGCGCCCATACCGTGTGCCGGAGGCTCGTAAAGTGGCTATTCAGGAGGAGGTAAGGAAGATGCTGGAGCTGGGAGTAATCGAAGAGTCCCAAAGTGCCTGGGCAAGTCCCATTGTACTGGTTCCCAAACCAGACGGGTCAGTACGGTTTTGTAATGATTATCGGAAGTTGAACGAAGTGTCTGAATTTGATGCATACCCAATGCCTTGTGTCGATGATTTGATAGACTCCTTCAGCCATGCTCGCTTCTTAACCAGTCTTGACCTCACTGGCAGGTGCCCCTGACCCCGGCGTCCAAGGAAAAGACGGCCTTTACCACACCGGATGGGCTCTTCCAGTATACCCGGCTCCCGTTTGGTCTCCACGGAGCACCTGCCACATTCCAACGCTTGATGGATCGAGTCCTTGCCTTGCTCCCCACAAGAGGTACGCGGTGGCATATTTAGATGATGTGGTCATACAAGTCCATATTGGGCCAGCCACATACCCCGAGTGCAAGCTGTGATTGATTCGCTCAGGGAAGCAGGGCTCACAGCGAACCCTAAGAAGTGCAGACCGGCCTTTAGTGAGACGAACTACCTGGGCTACACTATTGGGTGGGGGTTGGTCAAGCCTCAGAAAGCCAAGTTGCGGGCCATCCAGGACTGGCCACGGCCCATTACCAAGAAACAGGTGAGGTCTTTTTTGGGCTTGGCCGGCTACTACAGACGTTTTATTATGGATTTTGCTACCATAGCTATACCTTTAACAGAGCTGACAACCAAACGCCCCTCACAAATGGTAAAATGGAACCCTGCGGCGGAGGTGGCCTTCGTCAACCTGAAGCGAGCACTGTCCTCCAGTCTGATCCTGGTGGTGCCAGACTTTAAGAAAGGATTCATTGTCCAGGCGGATGCTTCAGAGGTGGGGCTGGGTGCGGTACTAGCCCAGGCACATGACGGTGAGGAACATCCCATTCTCTACCTAAGCAGGAAGCTACTTCCAAGAGAGAAGAACTATTCCACTGTGTAAAAGGAATGTCTCGCTGTAACCTGGGCTCTGGAATCCCTACGGTTCTACCTCCTGGGCTGACATTTTACGTGGTCTCTGATCATGCCCCTCTGCAGTGGATGACCAGGAACAGGGAAATGAAAAGTAGAGTTGCCAGATGGTTTTTAAGCTTGCAAGCGTTTAACTTTTCTGTTGTCCACAGGGCTGGCAAGCGCCACGGCAATGCAGATGCCCTCTCCCGGCGTGACGCCTTCTTTACCTCCTTCACTCCGACGAGGACGTTGGTCTCGAGGGGAGGGATGTGTGATGTCACGAGAGGCTGTGTCCTGGAAGGGCGCTACATTTCCCTGAGGTGGCTGCAACTATGAACAGCTATGGCTCCATCTGCTGGTGGAGTCGGGAACTCCACCCCTCAATACACAACGTTCCCGCACACCTGAGGCTGATCCGGGTCTGACGAGCTGAATTGCTTTTTAAGGGTTAGAGACACAGTTGAAAGGTGTGTGTGGCTTGGGAGACAAGCTACAGATTGTGCTCTCTGCAAAAGACCAGACCGCTCCAGAATCAATTCCAGCTCCATCTCACCTACGCTCTGATTACCTTCCACACTTATTTCCTCAGTATTTGGAGGACATCAAGCAGGCTGTACATTGAAGTCCTGTTTATGTAATTGCAGATAAAACAACAGATGCTTGTGGCCGTTGTGCTCTTGCTATTCTCCTCCAGCCAGTGGGCAAGCCACCTGTTGCAGCCGATCTCATTTTTTTAGATCGGGTTAATTTCAGCACCGTATCTCAGGCTGTCATCTCCTGTCTTAACTCCAACAACATTGATTTCAATGATGTATGGGCTTTTGTCACAGATTCTGCAAGTTAAGGCCCTATCACACCGGACGCGTAACGAAAAAGCGAAACGAGAAAGCGAATAGTTCGCGTGAGAATAGTTCGTGTCAAAACCGTTCACATCAGCCGCGACGCGAATTTGCGACGTCCAGAGCTTCAACATTCCAAAACATTCACGCCGACTAGGGTGACCACCTGGCTATTGCTCTGTTGCAGGACAGCAGACCTGATTTTGCGGGACACGAGGGAGATAACTTACTATTATTATACTAGGTGAATAAATATAGATTTTATATTAGATGTCTTTTTGCAGTGATGTTAACATGATGTTTTAAATTGCTAATAGGCTTTATAAAAATGTTAATGATGGCGCTGACCGGTGCTGTGCACGTCACTAATAATATAAAACTTATTTTAACAGCATGTGTTTATTCAATCTAAATAAGTAAGTAAAAATGAATGCGTTCTTACCGGATTCAGTGCATCTTGAATTTATATTGTTTGTCTGATCTGGCAGCTTCGATAGGGCCTTCTCATTAATTGTGGGACATTACATATGTCAGTAACTAATGGCAGGTGTAGCTCACTTTCACCAGTTCACTTTTTAAGAGGTCCACAGTTGCGCGGTTCCTTGTCTCTGTCCACGCAGCATTCATCAGAGAAAACACCCTCTCCACGAAGAGTTTGTTTGTTTGTTTGTGATGGCTAGAACCAATAACGTCTGTGCTGCGCAATTTCTATGTTTTCTTATTAAATTTTTTTTATTGTAGAGTTGTAGGCTAATTTAAAGGACGATTAAATAAAAGGATACAGACAAAATTAAAATGCGGGACAATGCTATGACTTGCGGGACGTGGGACATAGCTTCTTCATCACCATCATCATCCAGTGAAGATGAGCTTTTCATTTTATTTAAAAGACAGAAAAGGTTTTGGGTGCACCCAATCTTAAAGAACAGAGAGTATGTCTTTACCGGCAACTTTATCATGGCCGGTTCCGCACTTATTTTCGGATGTATGTGGGACAATTTGAGGAGACAGCACCGCATCTGACGAGACAAACCACAAACTTAAGGGAACTAACGTTGATCCGGAGCAGCGTATGGCAGTCTGCATAAGGTGAGCTCTCCTCTTATATTAATCAGGGGCTACGTTTACATGCAATCAAATAAACACTTTAGTAAACGGATTGAAGGCTCAAATGGACTGAAAAGCCTTGTAAACACCCGGTTGGGCTCGATACGAATGAGGACAACGTCCCACCAGTCCTTGTTTCAGATTCTCATTCACAGACGACTTGACACACAAGCAATCAGAAGATCCGTCATTGTTGCGGTCACGTCACCTTTGTTTCCTTGTATGTAATTGGCTGAAGCCTTTTCTATCGCCTCAAAAGTAAAAAAAATCATCATCGAAGCGAAATAAATAAAAGTAGTTTTTTCGCCGCAGCACATTCGCGTTCAGTGTGGAAGCACTCATTACACAAACACCTGATCAAAAAATAAAACCATCACGCGAATTATTCGTGCGTCAAAATCGCGTCCAGTGTGAAAGGACCTTTATATGAAAAAAGCATATAACACGATTCTCTATGGCCTCTTTTCCAATGCCGAACATATCACCTGTCTTGCACATCTTCTGCAGTTAGTTTTAGCAGTGTTTCCAGACATATTTGAAGACCTGAACCGGATGTGTGGTTTGGTAAAGCGTGTTTTCTGCCAGTCACCCCAGTGTCGTCTTGAATTGAGGGCCTTCATTATGCAGCAGGGTCTGTCTCCTCTCATGCCAGTGTTTGCTGTCCAGACGAGATGGGGTTCCTGGATAAAAGCTGTGCAATATCTGGCAGAAAACATTGATATTTTGGATGGCTTCATCCAAACGCTGCCACTGTCCTCTAAAGCTGTGCGGGATTTTAGAGTTCTGTTAGAGGAGAATGGAAAACTCCTGAAAATCCAGGCCACCTTCATCATTGAGCACAGCTCTGATATACTTGCCACCCTGGTCAAGCTTGAAGAAACTTCCAGACCTGTGGCTGCCACCATCTTCAGTCAGGTAGAGGACCTCAGCATGCTATTTGAGTATGGGCGCACCGCAGATGCTGAGGACTGGCATTCCCGCACCAGAGAGCAGATGAAGGAGTTAGAGGACGATGAGCGGTACATTTGTTCAGAGCTGTTTAAAGAAGCAATGGCACAATGTTCTACCAAGCTTCAGGCTGTGATGGAGAGACATCCTTGCACTAAACTATTTAAAGCCCTCCCAATCTTTGATCCAGCCAAGGTATCTGGTTTAAAACCTGATATTAAGAATTATGTCCAAGTTGTTCCTGCTTTGAGCAAGGTATCTGCAGAGGAGTGGCATCGCTACATCTGTATGGACAAGAGTGATGCAGGTGAGGTTAGTGCCGTGGAGTGGTGGGCTGCAAGGGAAGATCGAATGCCAACACTTGTCCCACTGGCTGCACTGTACCTGCATCTCCCCACTACTTCAGTGGACGTGGAGAGACTTTTATCCCACTATTCTTCACTTCTAACACAGCACAGACACACACTGTAAAAAATCCAACTCACAAAAAGTTAGACTAATGATTATCTTTTAGTCATCTGGACAATTAAATGCAAAAAAGTTGGCTTAACTAGTGAAAAGACATTGGTTCAACAATCGTTGAACCAACATAGTATTAATTGTAAATTCGATTTGTAAATGTAAGTTAACAAGCATACAAGTTGGGTTGGAGGTTGGAGCATGCGCATTGTAACGAACTCGAAGTTTGCGCATGTGCAATGAAGCGCGCCAACAACAAACCAGCAAGGAGCAGACTGGACGAAGGAGCCATTTTAAGCATCTGCGCGCGAGACGTACGTATCTACTCACAGACAACGTGTTTTGACAAAGTCATTGTTTCATGTAAGTAATAATTAGGCTGCCTATATGCATTTATATTGAATTATTTTGTAAAAGTGTATCAGCTTGCTGCTTGATCGCCGAGCCCTGGTTACGGCTAATTGAGTTAAGCACAGTGTTCATTTTTGTCACGAGCAAGCTTAACTGTTAACAAGTCTCATAAATTCAGCATGTAAAATGTTTAGAATAGAACCTGAGGTAATTGTGGTAAGTTAAGAACAAGTTTTAAATCGTCACTTATTATTTTAAACTAACTTTGACGTTATAATGGACTGATAAATGTACTATTTAATTTGGGATTTTTTTCAATAACGTTACACCAAAGAAATATTTTAAAGTCGACTCTATATCTTACATTTAAATTCACACACGTGTTACAGTGGCCTAATATTTGAATTTCACTTTTCAAAGTCTGCACATTTTACCCTGTGCCCTTCGAAGCCTGGCTAGGCTTTCACACGTGTTTCCAGACTAACTTACTCGACAGAGCTGAAAAGACTTCAAACGTCTCATTTAAAGTAAGTATCATTTTATGGAGTTGATTTCTATTTTATATTATTAACAAATACATGCCCAAAAATCAATGAATTTGATCGAATTTGCAAATGTATTTTGCTATCCACAAACATGCATATCAACTTGTGTCTGCAATGAATTTGATCGAATTCAAAGTAGGCCTACCACAAATTGTGATACATTAATACAAAAGATAAGAATTGTATTCACAAAATTGTCTTTAATTGTACAAATCTCTGCACATTAATTTAATTTCAAATTCCACAGACACAATTTGAAATGCTTTTGTTTTTGGATTACAAAATAAATTAGAAAATTCGATCAAGTTCATGGATTTGTGTGCATGTATTTAAAGGTAGAATATGTCATTTTTAAAAATAATGATTATGTATGCATTTGCATGGAAAGAAAAATCTAGCTACACGCGGATGTCCACAAACGTCTTTTATAAAAAAAATTACATCACACTGACTGTCGCAGAACACAGACGGGATGTATACTTTGGTGTTTAATTTGGAGTTTTGAGGTTACACACATACAGTTCTGCTCTAGCAGTGGCCTTGTTTTTGCATTTCAGATTTTGACACTCATCAGCACATGCAATGCAAAATTTGCACATTTTCCCACTCTGCGCAAGATGTCCTTCTGAAACACATTAGACTACGACATGGAGGAGGACCAAATTGGCCCTGTTTTTATGACAATTGTGTCTGCACCTTCAAAAACCCAAGTTCACTTAAATCACATCTTTCCAAAATACACAACACAAGCAGAAAAATATTAGAAAATTCCACATTTTTGTGTGATTTGTGTGATTTCAACGAGATCTGCACTGAAACCCAGTTATTCTCTCATCTTGGAAAACATCTAAGGAATAAATAAACTCTTCTGTGCCCCTTTCAGAGATGTGGATTTAAAACTAACAATCTCTCAACCTTTAGCAGTCATAGAACAAGAAAACATAAAAATCACATCATCACAGATTTCAGATTAGTACGCAAGGAATCAGAAAAAGACTTGGATGAAACAGAGCCGGAGGTGAACAGTGATCTTGAAGAAGGACCTTCATCACATGACCAAGAAAAATCTATAGAACAGAACTCAGAAAGTGTTGATGCTGAGACGCTTGAACATAAACTTGTGCATCTTTTTCTTTCTATGCAAACTGTATTGCATATTTCTAAAAGTGCAATACAAAAAATAGTGGAGCAGTTGCATGACGACATCTAATTTTCTAAGTTCCTTGCTGTTGATAAAGTTAGAGATATACTTGCTAATCATAACATATCAGATTGTCAGGTTGTCCAAGACATTACAGATGCAATATTTCAAACAAATCCTCTTCTTGTAACTACATCTGCGCGAGGCAAATTATCTACAGATTACAGAAGAAATTTATATTTTAAAGAGCAATTTGCAGTGATTGAACCTACTGAATATTTGTATGACAAGTCAAAAAAAAATTATTTTGTTTATGTTTCTATTACAAAGCAGCTAGAATGTTTACTTGGCCATAAAGAGTTTTTGGACAAGGTTGTATTTAATCAGGAGTCTTTGCCTGGCCATTACAAGTCTTTTCAAGATGGAAGATACTACAAAGAGAACAAACTTTTAGGTGAAGAGGAAATTAGTATTTCTTTAGGATTATACATTGATGACTTTGAAGTCTGCAACCCTCTCAGCACCTCAAGAAAGATAAATAAAATTACTGCTGTATATTGGGTCATTCTGAATTTGCCATCAAAAAGTCGCTCAACTCTTAATTTAATTAATCTTGCCGCTCTGGAAAATAGTGATGATGTGCGGTTGTTTGGTTATGAAAAGTTCCTCGACCCATTAATAAAGGATGTAAAGTCCCTGGAACAGGTGGGGATATTTGCTCCAGCTCTACAGCAGTACATAAAGGGTACTGTGTTTTGCGTTTGTGCAGACAATCTTGGTGCCCATGGCCTTGCAGGCTTCCAAGAAAGCTTCATTGTTGAGAAATTTAGCAGATTCTGCTTAATATCTCAAAAACAAATTGCCAATACTGAGCATGGAGATTTTTTGTTAAGAACTCCAGAACAACACAACTCTCTGGAACTTCAAAGAGGTGACCAGCCCCAAAGTTTGAATGGTGTGAAATAGGAGTGTGTTCTTGTGACGGAGCGCATAGCTATCGTCACGGCAGCGATGCGCTACCTATTTAGTACACTAAGACTGAATACAAATGTGGACGGTATGTGTGTGTCTAGTGTATCAATGGGTTCTGTTAATATTCATTTTGTTTCAAATCAGCTCACCGTGAAACTTCAGTTATCCCGTAGCTATTGTGTGCACACTTAACATCTAATACTACGGTGATTTTTATATGCTATAGCTACTATTATCAACACATATCCTGCTGCATTAAACAACCATGTCATTTACTTTACAGTTAGAATAATCACACAACACATGCCTTTGTTAATTATGTAATTGTTTATTTAGTTTAAGAGAAATATAGCTTTTACATACCATCGTTGTCGTACTGACCTCTCCGGTTTGTTTGTGGAAAGGAAAATTTGCCGCATTTGTGGGGTTTAAATGACGCTATGACTTCCGGGTCAATACCAAATGACCCGGAGTTTGAGTTATTTATATGTAACTGTTAATATGACTTGTTGCTTGTCAATTGTTAGCTGAAAATGTAGACTGTAGAATGTAGAAATAATATTCTGTAATTTTCTAGTTTAATGGAAGTAGTATTTTAGCTGTTTTTAAGCATTTATGTCTGTGTCCTATCTGAGCCACCCCTGCACTTTAATCATTTGTTGGTATGTTCCAATTCCAGGGGTGACCTCAGGACTATAAAGTCTAGTATGGCCATTCTGTCGGGAGGCGAGAGTTAAGAGGACATATGTCTATTCTCTAAAAGTGACTTGTGTTAAGGTCAATTTCTGCACAGCTGTAAACATTTGATTGCTGTTGTTTTTTTGACTTTCATGTCAATTTACTTTATTTACTAAACAGTGTTTTTTTTTTGTTTGTTTTTTTTTGTTAATTTTTCTTCATTTTTTTTTTATTATTATTATTGCCTTTCATTGGCCTTAACTGGGACAAATAAAAAAGATCCCCATCTTAACAAACGCATCCAACCTCTCCTGAGTGCTTTCATCTGCTCATGACCATTCAGTCACGTCTACCCGTAACATTTGGTGGCAGCGGTTTCCGGGTAAACAGTGTCCGAGCAGCACTCGGGGAGTCAAGATGGACAATCAAGACAGAGGTGCGGCACCCCCTAGAGATGGTTCAGCTATGGGTGCTAGGCCTAAATCCACAGAGTCATCCAAGCATCCCACTCCGGTGGTCGAAGACAGGACAGATCGCTTGGAGAGGATTGTAAGAACGATGGTGGAGTCTCAGCGGCATCAGCAGGACCAGTTAGAGGCAGAGGCGCTTCGCCAAGATCGGAGATGGAAAGGTATGGAACATCAATTCAAGCAACTACAGCAACTGGTGAGAGGCGACCCAGCATTAACACAGTCGACGAAGCAGCCACTCACCGGACTGCAGCAGATAGACCCACCCAGCTCCCGCCCTGCGACAGCCTTTGATCCTCTCAACATGCCTTTTCTGGATGTACCAACTCCTCAGCCACATCCAGATCAGCATCCAGTACCAGGGATGCAGAGCTCCCTCAACTCCACTGCTCTCGGCCTTGCCACACCTCTAAACCTCCAGCGAGGGTGGAAACCCCCTAGGATGTCCTCGTATGAAGAGGATGAAGATATTGAACACTATTTGACCACCTTCGAAAGGCTTGCAGCAGCGAGTCAGTGGCCCCATGAGACTTGGGCGTTGTACCTTGTGCCCTTGTTGAATGGTAAGGCCAGATCTGCTTATGTAGCCATGTGTGTTGAAGACAGCCAGGATTACATGAAAGTGAAGCAAGCCATTCTCAACAAGTTCAATATCAGTACAGAGACGTACCGCCAGCGTTTCCGCTCCAAGTCTATCAAGGAGGGTGAGTCGGCGAGAGAACTGCAAGCCCGGCTAAAGGACCTGATGGAGAAGTGGCTAGTTCCAGAGACTCAATCTAGGGAACAAGTGTGCGACCAAATTGTGCTGGAGCAGTTCCTGAGCATGCTGTACCCTGAGCTTCAAGTTTGGGTGAGGGAACGCACCCCGGTTTCGTCTGGGCAAGCAGCAGAGCTGGTGGAGACCTTTATGGCTGCCAGACAATCCAGAAGAGGCTATCATCTGGGTCTACAACAACAGGACTGGAGAAGACCCTACCAAGTAGCCCAAAGAGAGCCAGAGAAGACAGTCCCTGGTAGGTCTGCGGGTGGTAATAGTCGCGTGTTTAAACCATCCAACAGCCCCAATGTTAGCCCCACTCAAACTGGAACACCTAGAGTACCTGTATGTCACGGTTGTGGGCAACAAGGTCACATCAGGCCCAATTGTACACTGAAGAAAGTGTCTGATTCCAGACTATGTTACCTACCTGGCCCTAGTAAGCACTTACCTTGTGTGTCTTCTGATGTTACTGTCCCTGTGAAGATAAATGGAAAGATAGTACAGGCTTTAGTTGACTCAGGAAGTAGTCAGTCTTTCGTTCTTCAATCTTGTTTGAGGTCTGATTTCCAGCCTGTGGGCAAAGTGAGAGTCCGTTGTGTCCATGGTGATGAGTCAGAGCACCAGACCAGTGAGGTTCTCATAGATATTAATGGCCAAAAATATTTGTTAACGGTAGGGATTTTGGATAAATGCCCTTACCCAGTGATTTTAGGCCAGGATGTCCCAGTGCTTACAGAGCTATTGCAAAGTGTTAACTCAGTCAGTGCTTATGTTACAACTAGAGCACAGGCCAATACCAAGGTAGACTCCAACGTGTGGTCAGAGTTACCATTTGAGAATTGTCCTGGTGATAAACCTAAAAAGTCCAAGGCAGAGAAGCGTAGAGCAAAGGTGGCAGGTACATTGGTGCAGGAAAGTCTGTCCTGTCCACAGCTAGAGGATATTGAAGTATTTGAAGACTTCAAGAAGCTTCAACAGGAAGACCCCACACTTAGCTCTTGCTTTTCTTCTATTAAGACCGATGATGAGGCTAGGGATGCCATGAGGGAGGGTGACAGGTGTTTTGTTCTCAATAATGGGAAACTGTATCGAGTGAGTACAGACACAGAGCAGTTAGTGGTTCCTGAGACTCTGAGAGCCAAAGTGTTACACCTAGGTCATAGTATTCCCTGGTCAGGACATCTAGGCAGGGAGAAGACTGAGAAGAGAATCTTGCAAAGATTTTATTGGCCAGGTGTTAACAAGGACATAGCAGAGTACTCTAGGTCTTGTCCAGAGTGTCAGTTGTCTGCTCGCTCCAAAAGAGGCTTAAAAGCTCCCCTCATCAGTCTCCCAATTATTGACACGCCTTTTAGTCGCATCGCTATGGATGTAGTTGGTCCCTTAGAGAGGAGTAGGGCAGGGCACCGCTATATCTTAGTAGTTTGCGATTACGCAACACGTTACCCTGAAGCATTCCCCCTCAGAAATACTAAGGCAAGACAAGTGGCCAATAGTTTGATTCAACTTTTCTCCCGTGTGGGTGTCCCCAAAGAAATCTTAACTGATCAGGGAACTAATTTCACCAGTAAGGCATTGAGGCAGGTGTACTCCCTGTTAGGGATTCGGGGCATTAAAACCACACCCTACCACCCGCAGACCGACGGTATGGTTGAGAGATTCAATCAGACCCTTAAGTCGATGCTGCGGAAGTTTGTGTCGGAATCAGGAGCTGACTGGGACCAGTGGCTTCCGTACCTATTGTTTGCCTACAGAGAGGTACCGCAGGCATCCACCGGGTTCTCCCCCTTCGAACTCTTGTTCGGGCGGGAAGTGAGAGGCCCACTTGACATTCTCCGAGAGAGTTGGGAGGGGGACGCTCCTCATCAGCCAACCAACGTTGTGAGTTATGTCCTGAAAATGCGAGACAAGCTGGACCAGCTGAGTTCCAGGGCGCACCAACATCTGGCTCAGGCTCAAACAAGGCAGAAAACGTGGTATGATCGGACAGCACGTAGTCGCACCTTTGTGTCCGGACAGAAAGTGCTGCTGCTGTTGCCTTCATCAGAAAGCAGTTTGCTGGCAAAGTGGCAAGGCCCTTTCAAGGTACTTCGCAAGGTCGGTGAGGTTACCTATGAAATCTCAATGCCAGACAGACGTCGCTCTAAACAGATCTTCCACGTGAACCTCTTAAAACAATGGATTGATCGAACATCTTCTGTCCAAGACCAGCTGTGGGCGCGGACGGTGGAAGAGGAAGAAGAGCCGTTGGAGCAGTATTTTCCTACTGTGGGCGGTGAGTCAACCTACCCCTCCGTTACCCATTTGACAAATGAACAGCAGGAGGACCTAAAGAAAATCATCCCAAGAGGCCTGTTCCGGTACCAAAAAAGGATGGGGGGCTCCGCTTCTGTGTAGACTTTTCGAAGCTGAATACCATCTCGGCTTTTGATCCATATCCCATGCCTCGTGTAGACGAGCTGGTGGAGCGCCTGGGAAAGGCTGAGTTCCTCAGTACCTTGGACTTGTGTAAAGGTTACTGGCAAGTGCCACTCAGCGCCCAAGCACGAAAACTGACCGCCTTCAAAGCTCCATCTGGATTGTTCCAGTTTAAGGTCATGCCCTTTGTCCTTCATGGAGCAGCAGCAACATTCCAGCGTCTAATGGATGAAGTGCTGAGGGGCGCTGAGGACTATGCCGCTGCTTATATTGATGATGTCATCATTCACAGTGCGTCGTGGGAAGAACATCTTCAACACCTCAGTGATGTCTTCCGAAGGATTCGGCAGGCCGGGTTGGTAGTGAATGCCAGCAAATGCCAGCTTGCCCGGGCTGAAGTGTGCTACTTAGGATATGTCCTGGGTTGCGGTACTATATGTCCTCAGGTCAGCAAGGTGGAAGCCATCCGCAGCTCCCAGCCGCCTACAACCAAGAAGGGGGTTAGATCTTTTCTGGGGTTGGTCGGATGGTACCGGCGCTTTATTTCCAACTTTTCAAGCCGAGCAGCTCCCTTGTCAGATCTCACTCGTAAGACCAGCCCTAATAAGGTGGTCTGGACTGCGGAGTGCCAGGCAGCTTTCCACGACCTCAAGGAGAGTATGTGCCACGAACCGGTGTTACAGAGTCCTGACTTTTCCTTACCCTTCACGGTGCAAACCGACGCTTCGGGCATTGGACTGGGAGCTGTGTTGTTGCAGGGTGAGGGGGAGGACAAAAGACCCATACAGTTTGTGAGCCGCAAACTATTTCCTCGCGAGACTCGATATTCCACCATTGAAAAGGAGTGCCTTGCCATCAAGTGGGCTCTGGACACTTTAAAATATTACCTTGTTGGCAAAGAGTTTGTCTTGGAGACGGACCACAGGCCCTTGCAATGGCTACACCGTATGCGTGACTTTAATTCCAGAATTACTCGATGGCACCTGTCCTTGCAGCCATACAAGTTTACTGTGAGGTATAGAGCGGGAAAGGATAACGTTATTGCTGACTTTCTTTCACGTCATGAGATGGACCTAGACGTTCTATCTTAAGGGGGGGGGTGTGTGACGGAGCGCATAGCTATCGTCACGGCAGCGATGCGCTACCTATTTAGTACACTAAGACTGAATACAAATGTGGACGGTATGTGTGTGTCTAGTGTATCAATGGGTTCTGTTAATATTCATTTTGTTTCAAATCAGCTCACCGTGAAACTTCAGTTATCCCGTAGCTATTGTGTGCACACTTAACATCTAATACTACGGTGATTTTTATATGCTATAGCTACTATTATCAACACATATCCTGCTGCATTAAACAACCATGTCATTTACTTTACAGTTAGAATAATCACACAACACATGCCTTTGTTAATTATGTAATTGTTTATTTAGTTTAAGAGAAATATAGCTTTTACATACCATCGTTGTCGTACTGACCTCTCCGGTTTGTTTGTGGAAAGGAAAATTTGCCGCATTTGTGGGGTTTAAATGACGCTATGACTTCCGGGTCAATACCAAATGACCCGGAGTTTGAGTTATTTATATGTAGCTGTTAATATGACTTGTTGCTTGTCAATTGTTAGCTGAAAATGTAGACTGTAGAATGTAGAAATAATATTCTGTAATTTTCTAGTTTAATGGAAGTAGTATTTTAGCTGTTTTTAAGCATTTATGTCTGTGTCCTATCTGAGCCACCCCTGCACTTTAATCATTTGTTGGTATGTTCCAATTCCAGGGGTGACCTCAGGACTATAAAGTCTAGTATGGCCATTCTGTCGGGAGGCGAGAGTTAAGAGGACATATGTCTATTCTCTAAAAGTGACTTGTGTTAAGGTCAATTTCTGCACAGCTGTAAACATTTGATTGCTGTTGTTTTTTTTACTTTCATGTCAATTTACTTTATTTACTAAACAGTGTTTTTTTTTTTTTTGTTTGTTTTTTGTTAATTTTTCTTCATTTTTTTTTATTATTATTATTGCCTTTCATTGGCCTTAACTGGGACAAATAAAAAAGATCCCCATCTTAACAAACGCATCCAACCTCTCCTGAGTGCTTTCATCTGCTCATGACCATTCAGTCACGTCTACCCGTAACAGTTCTCAGTAAGCACTTATCCTACTTCCATCCAATCACAGGATTTCCTGCAGATGTTTTACATGACTTTTTTGAAGGGATTATTCCTGCTGAACTATCTTTGTGTCTAAAGGACTTGATTTCAAAAGGATTTATATCGCTAGATGAACTGAACAGCCGTATCAAGTCATTCCCTTACAAATATGCAGACCGTGTAAATAAACCACAGAAAATTCCCAAATCTAGTTTTGCCAAGGGAACAATTGGTGGCAATGGGCACGAAAATTGGACACTCTTGCGATTGCTACCTCTCATTATCGGAAGCAGTATCCCTGAAAATGACCCGGCATGGGAGATTTTGATGGACCTTAAACAGATTGTGGAATTGGTTGTTTCTACAAAGTTTTCAGAAGAGACATTATGCTATTTGGAGGCTAAAATAGCAGATCATCGGAAGTTACTCACAGAGACCTATCCATATTTCAAAATACGACCAAAACACCACTTTGTCGATCATTACCCGCACCTGATCCACTGTTGGGCCATTAGTTGAATTATGGACCATCAGATTTGAAGCTAAGCACAGTTTTTTCAAAAAAGTGGTGCACGATACTCACAATTTCAAGAATGTGCTTCTCACTCTGGCAACAAAGCATCAGCAAATGTCTGCATATTATTTAGAAGGACATTCTCTCTTCAAGCCACAGTTATATGTTGAGAACATTAAAGTGGTTGAGACCAGTTCTTTAGATACAACACTGAGGGTAGCAGTCACAAAAAAATATCCTCATAAGAAAACTGTTTCTTTATGCTCTGATGTACGTCTGCAAGGTGTCCGATATGTTAGGGACATGATTATTTCTGCTGGCCAGTGCAGTGGTTTGCCAGAATTCTTTAGGATTGTTAGTATCATGATTGATGAAAACAATGTATGTTTCATCTCTAAAAAACTTTCATAAGATAAGATAAGATAAGAAAAACCTTTATTTGTCCCACAGTGGGGAAATTACGGTTTGCAACAGCAGAGACAGAGCAGAGAAAAGAGTGTACAGCATAGACAATATTTAAACAAAAAAGTCCGTTCTTACACAATAAAAACAGAATTACTGTACAATAAATAAAGCTAAACTAGACTATGCCTTATACAATGTCCTGCGGCATAATAAATAAATAAATACTGATAGTAAAAAATTTAAATTGCATCAATAACAATTATGTACAGATGTAATTATGGCACATGTGGATCATATAGCATAGAGTCATCAGTGTTCATTGTACAGTCTGACGGTCGCTGGTAGGAAAGATCTGCGGTATCTCTCCCTCACACAGCGGGGATGGAGCAGCCTATCACTGAAACTGCTCTCCAGAACTGACAAAGTGTAGTGCAAAGGGTGTGTTTTATTGGCCAGCATAGCTGTCAGTTTAGCCAGGGCCCTTCTATCTCCTACCTCCCTCACTGAGTCCAGAGAAGAGCCCAGGACAGAGCTGGATTTCTTAATCACCTTGTCCAACTTTTTTACATCCCTCTCAGTAATGCTACTGTTCCAGCAGGCCACAGCGTAAAAGATGGCTGACGCCACCACAGAGTCATAAAAAGTCTTTAGAAGGGGCCCTGTCACTCCAAAAGACCTCAACCTCCTGAGAAAGTACAGCCTGCTCTGACCCCTCTTATACAGAGCATCTGTGTTATGGGTCCAGTCCAGTTTGTTGTTCAGGTGAACACCCAGGTATTTATAAGTGGCCACTCTCTCAATATCCATTCCCTGGATGTTCACCGGAGGTGGGAGAGCAGACCGCCGTCTGCGAAAATCAACCACCATCTCCTTGGTCTTCCCCACGTTAATAAGGAGGTGATTACGCTGACTCCAGTCCACAAAGTTCTGTGTCAGTCCTCTGTACTCTGCGTCATCATCATCAGTGATGAGGCCAACAATGGCAGAGTCGTCAGAGAACTTCTGCAGAATACAGCTGTCCGAGTTGTATCTGAAGTCTGCCGTGTATAGACTGAAAAGGAAGGGGGCCAAGACAGTCCCCTGGGGGGCACCCGTACTACACATGAGACGATCCGACATGCCGTCACGTGTTCTCACAAACTGTGGCCGGTTCGTGAGATAGTTCAGAACCCACTGTGACAGCAGATGGTCCACACCAGTCCTCTCCAGCTTGTCCTTCAGAAGCATCGGCTGGATGGTGTTAAAAGCACTTGAGAAATCAAAAAACATGATTCTCACCGTGCTGCCAGGCTTCTCCAGATGGGCAAGGGCATGATGATGTAGGAAAATCACAGCGTCCTCCACCCCGATGTTGGGTCTGTAGGCAAACTGTAGCCCGTCCATAGAAGGGCCCACTGCGGAACGGAGATGTTGCAGGACCAGTCTCTCCAGCGTCTTCATCAGTTGTGATGTAAGAGCCACCGGCCTGTAGCTGTTGAGATCTTTAGGGTGCGATGTTTTTGGCACCGGTACCACACATGAGGTCTTCCACAGCTGTGGTACCACTCCCAGCTTCAGACTCAGGTTGAAGATTCTCTCCATAACTCCACATAACTGGTCTGCACTGGACTTCAGGAGCCTAGAGCGGATGTCATCAGGACCTGCTGCTTTTCTCACCTTGATCTTCCTTAGAGCCTGTCTCACCTGTGCTGCTGTGAAGGACAGGGGTGAGCAGGGGGGATCAGTGCCGGTGTTATGAAGAAGTCCCTCTGGGGATGGAATGGGTGAGAGGTGAGTTGATCCCGATGGAGTGAAGATGGGGTGCAGTTGCGTGGGGCTAGTGATGGCTGACTGATCAAACCTGTTGAAGTGATGGTTCAGCTCATTCAGCCACTTACGGTCCCCCTCAGCCTGTATGGGGGGTGCTTTAAAGCCTGAGATGGTCTTCAAGCTGCTCCACACCCCCCTAATGTCTCTCTGTTCCAGCTGTCTATTTAGCTTCCTCTTGAAGCAGGCCTTCCCCTCTCTGACCTTCCTCCTCAGCCTCTTCTGTACAACCTTCAGCTCAACCTTATCCCCTGATCTGAAAGCTCTCCTCTTCTCCTTTAAGAGAGCCTTAATATCAGGGGTAATCCACGGCTTGTTGTTTGAAAAACACCTTACCGTCCTGGTGGGCACAGTATTCTCGTAGCAGAAATTAATATAGTCCGTGATACATTCTGTAATGGCGTTGATGTCCTCCCCGTGTGGGTCACAGAGCTCTGACCACATAGTGGTTTCAAAACAATGTTTGAGAGCCTCCTCGCTCTCTATAGTCCATCTCCTCACTGTTCGTAACACCACAGGCTCCCTGTGTACAATTGGCCTATACACAGGCTGGAGATTAACCATATTGTGATCAGCTCTCTCAATAGGGGGCATGGGAATCACAGTGTATGCCTCCTTGATGTTAGCAAAAAATAAGTCCAATATTTTATCTTCTCTGGTAGGACAGGTGACATACTGGGTGTATGAGGGCAGTACAGATGATGGAGACGAATGGTTAAAATCACCAGAGATCAAAAAAAGGACCTGTGGGTGCTGTGTCTGGAGCCTGCTGGTGACTGAATACAGGACATCCATTGCGGTCTCCGCATGCGCAGATGGAGGCACGTACACTGCTATCACAATAACATGTGAAAACTCACGTGGCAGATAATATGGCCGTATGCTAACAGCAAACAATTCAATGTCATGACTACAGAATCGCTCCTTAATCGTGCAATGCTCAGGTTTACACCATCTTTCATTCACATACACAGCCAGACCTCCTCCACGTTTCTTACCACTGTCAGCCGTCCTGTCCGCTCGCAGGAGGTGAAAGTTATCCAAAATAACAGCGGAATCCGGGATGTTTGGTGTCAGCCAACTCTCAGAGAAGATAAGTATGCAGCTGTCCCTATACTCTCGCTGGTATCGTATTAGCGCTGATAGCTCATCTGTCTTATTAGAAATGGACCTGAGGTTACCCATCGTGACCGAGGGGACTGCAGGTCTAAAACGCCTTTTCTTCTCTTGAAGTTTCCTACCAGCACGACATCCTCGGCGGGTCTTGCGTAACAGCTCCGGTGGTATCACATGTCTGTTTCTGCGCTCCTCTGCGCTCCGCAGCGCTAACAGCTGATCCCGAGTATAAACAATGCATGTCCCAACTCCGTCATCCATAATCCCAAGGATGTGTAAATCCAAAAAAAAAAAAGTCTCTACAAAAGTATTTACAAGAAAAGTACAATCCAATCAAGAAAGAATGAGGAAAAGATAGATGAAGTGAGGAGCTGTTGCAACCAGCTGCTGCTCTCATCAGCGCCGGATATCCGAGTGATTTGGAATTTGGAATCATCCTGGTATTTGGAACATTACAGATCCTTTGAACTTACTGAAAGCAGTTACGCACCAATAGATCTTCTGGAGCCTGAGTTTTTGAATGATCCCAACCCACTGCAAGCATATAAAGTAGGAGGAAAGCTGCTGGTATCTCTGAAAGTCTTCCTCCTCCATTAAAAGGTAAGTGCTTTTTTTCACTTCCTAGTCTGTAAGAAAAAGTAAATAAACTTGCAATTTGTAAATCTTGTTGTGGCGAGCAGGATGAGGTCGAGGGCCATGAGAGAAGCGCGAGGCCGGTGGCGTGATTACTGAATGAGCGACACGCCGGTCTTGTATCTCTCATGGAGAAGCAGAAAAGTAGGAGCGGCAACAGTGAAGGACGAGAGTTCACGATCGTAGCTCCTACTTTTGTGCTTCTGCTCTTCCGTGAGAGATACAAGACCGGTGCGTTGCGCATGTGTCGCTCATCAGTAATCACGCCACCGGCCTCACTGCCCTCGACCTCGTCCTGCTCGCCACACTTGTATTGTCATAGTTTACACAAGCTTGGTGTGTAAAGTTTTAGTTATGCCTTTCACACATAGAAACAACATATTAAGGATTTCTTGTCTCCACAGAAATGTGGCTTCGGGTTTACATCTCACCCCAAAACATTAGGAAGGTCCAACTTCCACAACTGCCGGAATCGGTGGATGATTTACAAGCAGAGCTGAAATCGAAGTTGCAGCTACAGGGAGAGTTTTTGCTACAATATGAGGACCCTGACTTTGGAAATGAACTGTGCAATTTATCAGACATTTCTGAACTGCCTGCTGAAAAGGCTGTGTTAAAAATTGTGTGGGGCAAAGATTCATCTGTTCTTGATCAGTCTGATGCACAATCGGTTTCCTCACTTGGTACTGCAAGTGTGTCGTCATCTGCTTCTCCCCAGACCCCATCAGCCATCATTCAGAGCAATATGAGAAGTACATCACAGTGGCCATCACCCTTTCCAATTCCTGCTTTCTCATATGATGTCGAGCTGAGGCTTCACAAAGGAAATGAGGTTTATGATCAAACAAACAAATCTTTAAGTGTACCGAGAGAAATGAAGTCACACATTTTGGAAAAAATTGCAGAGATGTGATACAATAATGTAGCCCGACTACGCCACCCAATTGAAGAGCTGGGACTCTATTAAATAAAATAACTTTAGCTTGCAAGTTCTTTTAGTTTGGCGGGAGCAACACAACAGATTACCCAGACAACAGTTTAAATATAAAAATGTATTTATTACAATCTGATTTCAATGATAAAAGGAAGGAGCACGCCGTGCACTCGCGCACTCAATCAAACTTTAAAAAGCTGGATATCGGAGAAATACATTTGCAGATTCTCTGGAAGTCCGTAAGCACCCACAGTCCGTAAGCGGTTCCTCTGACCAGTCCGTCCAGCACGGAACAGTGGCGTCTACGCAGCAGCCACCTGTCAATCACTCGTGCGCATCAACAACACTCACACCAACAAAAGAAGAGCCGCCAGTATCTCCATAGTAGATAACACAGCATAAACACGACACCACACTAGAAAAACTATCAATCGTGCAATACTCAATTAAATCACTTCAATTCGTGAATAAACATAAGCAATATATCAATAGTGGTACGACTACGGTAGACAGGCTGGAACTCTCCACTTTAAGTGAGACATGGATTTCTTTAACTTCGTGCAAAGCACACAGCTTAATACAGGGCGTCACTCACCAATAAACTGGGAGTAGACGAATCTAGCTCCCAGTCTTGTTGGACAGGTCTCCACGACTCAATACCAGGACAGACGAAGCGAGGCTCTGGCCAACACAGCAAAGAACGGCAGCGATCGATCGCGCAGCAGAGGACGGCAGCAATCCAGCAGGACAGTGGAGAACAGCAGAAATCCAACAGGACCAGCACAGCAGAGAACAGCAGAAATCCAACAGGACAGCACAGCAGAGAACAGCAGCGATCCAGCAGGACAGCGAGGAACAGCAGAAATCCAACAGGACCAGCACAGCAGAGAACAGCAGAAATCCAGGAGGACAGCACAGCAGAGAACAGCAGAAATCCAGCAGGACAGCGGGGAACAGCAGAAATCCAACAGGACCAGCACAGCAGAGAACAGCAGAAATCCAGCAGGACAGCACAGCAGAGAACAGCACTTCAATAAAACTTACTTCAACGCAAGCAGACAATGCTCCGTGCACCCATCATGGTAATAAAATAAAAACTATCGCGACTACCGTCCCACGAAGGAGTGAGAATGCTATGCACAAGGTTCACGGGATAACAGACCCCTGGTTTCAGTTCCTTCGCTCTTTTTGAACAGTCTGTGATTTGACATGACAATTACCAACAGCTGTCCAACTACTAATCAGTTGTAATCTAGGCTGCTCAGAGAATACGGGGGCGTTACCCTACATGCTAACTCATGGTCAATTACAAAAATAAACATGCATAAACAAAATCACAAAGAACACCAAATCAAAAAAGGGAAAAAAAAGAAAATGAGTATTAAGTACAAACTTGGCAATTACAGATCCAAACTCCGTTCAGCTGGTTGCAACGAAGTCAGTATCAACAGGAAAAGAGGAGGTGGTGACAGGACAAGTACTGTGAAAAAGGCCAAACGAGGAGAGGTTAATTATTTGCCAGATCATCCTAAAGGCCAGTCTGATGAATCTCTTGAGGAGGAAAGGCTCGTCTTGGTAGAGGAAATGAAGAAGAAAACCAAGAATGAAGTGCTCCTCAATCAGAAAATGAGCTTGACTTTCTCCCTCTGACGAAAGGAGATTGTGGAAGTAGTGCCAATGGTATCTGAAGTGCTGGAAAGATGGCCTGCCCTGTTTCTTCCAAATGAGGTAAAATAAAGAAGGTTGAAGTGGAATTAATTGGCTGTAGATGATCTTTAATATATGTTATTGTTGTGTTGCTTGTAAATGTCTGTTGTAAGCCATTTGAAGCCAGTTAAACAATGTTACAACCAAGACCTGTTCTATTTCTTTCACCAGTTATGTAATGAGTTCAAACGCATCACCAGTGTGGACCTCCTCGAGACATTCAGAGCATCAATACACCAGCACACTCTGCAACTCAAGCTATACAGAACAAGAAAGGGGGCATTTGGAATAGAAATGGAAGATCTTCTCAACAAGCTTGATCAGCAGGTAACTTGTTAATGTCAAGTTACCAATAGATGGATGGTTTTTAAAACAGATTTATCAGAGCCATTTGCTAATTTGTTTTCTAGTATAAAGAACATTTTTGGAAGATATTTTTGAAGGAATATGACAATGTATGTCAAGTGTTCACTAGCTGGTTAGACTGATTTTAGTTCTGAACTTAGAATACTGCATACAATTCTGATATCCTATTTAACCCATCTAATTTGATTAATTGGCTCATTAGCAGAGGCTCTATGGCTTCAAACATGCATGCAAACTCTTACAAAATTTAAATTAATAACAGTGCATTACAATATTTTTGTTGTTGTTTTGTACCCATTTTTTTGAGACCACAAATATTGTGACTCACAGAAAGCAAACCGTCCTGGAAGGTCTCCCCATGTTTCTCCGTGAAGATTCCTCTGCACTTTTTAAAACATGCCTGGTGAGTATGTTTCATTACTTTAACAGAAAAATTCACATTCCTATTAGTCACTCACGGTAATGTGGCAAGATGATGTATATCTGTTGAAGGGATGGTTCGGAGTAATTTCAACCTAGGGTTCTTTGCACCATGACCTCGAGCCAAACACTCCCCTGAAAGCTTTTTTTCCCTTGCTCGAACATTATTAAAGTTAGAGCTTATTTAGAGATATCAGCCGAATGGCTTAGTGCAGGCGCTAACGGATCCAAATGTTGTATCTCCTAAATTACCCCACTAATAATGTCGTAATGGTACCAAACTTATACAGTTGTACAAAAATAGGTTCTGCACTCATAAAACGAGGCATTGAAAAGTTTACTATGTCAGGAGTTTATTTAAAGGTGCTCTAAGCGATCCTGGGTGACGTCACTTCTTGTTGACGTTTGAACTATTGTCAAACAAAACGGAGGCTAGCTAGACCCTCCCTCCTCCGCATCTCGTCTCCTCCCCCTCCCTTCCCTTCCTACCTGAATGTCGGACTGGAAGCCCATCTGCCGGCGGAGTTCTCGCCATCTTTCGAATGCTTTACCGATGTAAATTCGGTACTTCGAGCGTTCTTTATCCTTTTCCCTCTTCTTTGTAAGTTGATCATCGGAACGTCATCTCTTTGGTCGTGTGTCGGCCATTATTCAAACTTCCCTCTTGATGCTTCTCTCTCCTTCACACACCCCCTTCATGTGCACGCACACTAACCCCCCAGACCCACCCTCAAATACTTCTTGCCAGTGATTAGCTGGAACACTGTTTGTTATGTTTCGTGGAGCGGGTCGCCGCAGTTTGTTTTTGTTGCCGTTTGTGGAGCCTGTGGTGTCTACAGAGACCACGTTTTTTTACAGTGTGTTCAGGGGACAGGCAGCTAGTGGATAGTGAGGAGATGTTTGCTGTATGTGACAAAAAATGTTTTGGCCTAAAAAACGCGTGACATCGCTTAAAGCACCTTTAAATAATACTTGCCTGATGGCTTATGCTACCGCTAACATGGACGTCAAGGTCACTTCCGTGATTTGGGTAAAGCCTGTAAAAGTCTTGGCAGAAAGCGATGCATAAGGATGTAGTGTAACAACGCCCAGTTCCAGGAATGCACTTGCAACAATTATTAGTTAACACTAAGTAAAAATAATAAATAAAAATTGGATATCAAAACTTTTTCAGCAACACCGGGTGATCGCGCGTAAGTGCGCCCCAAATCACGGAGGTGACTTCGCCTTCCATGTTAGCGGTAGCATAAGCCACCAGGCAAGTGTTATTTAAATAAACTCCTGATGTACTTACAAACTTTCCAATGCCTCGTTTTATGAGTGCAGAACCTATTTGTACTACTGTATAAGTTTGGTACCATTCCGGGCATTATTAGTAGGATAATTTACGAGACACAACCTTGGATCCGTTAGCGCCTGCACTAAGCCATTTGGCTGATATCTCTAAATAAGCTCTAACTTTAATGTTCGAGCAAGAGAAAAAAAGCTTTCGGGGGAGTGTTTGGCTCGAGGTCATGGTGCAAAGAACCCTAGGTTGAAATTTATCTGAACCATCCCTTTAACAGCGAACAGATTATTTTGATGATTCAATGGTTTTTGATTCAAAGTATATTTTTGCAAATACACCATGATTTAGTCAATGATTGGATATGCAATTTATTACAGTTAACATGATGGCCTCAGTCACTTATATTTTGTGATAGATTTTGCAATGAAACTGAATAATGACTGAAAATATACCATCTTAGTTGTTATAATTGCTTTTTTGTGATTATAGTTTATTCAGGCAGTACTAAATTGAAAAAGAACCAATTGTATTTTGTGCATTTACTATATAAACAGGGTTCCTACAGGTTTCTTCAAGTTAAATTCAAGTCTTTTTAAGACCTTTTTAAGACCATTTATATAAAAAATTAATACCTATTTCACGTCCCTACCAGCAAAGAAAAACAAATTCCTTCAACTTGTGTTCATTTATTTTTCAAATGTGGAATGGGTAAAAGATGATAAGCCAAGCAGGTGTGAAAAATAAAAACATTTCAGTAGGCCACAAGAAAGTTTGCCGAACAATGTTACGTTGTGTTTTAACATTAGCTAGCTACTTATTCCATGCTGGGAATATGGGGAACTGAGAGACCCCTGAACAATAAACATCGAAAATCATAATAATCGTGGTTGACAAATGAAACTTTTGAGGAAAAATACAATACGGAGAAGTTACATACAGCAGTGTTAATTTTGACAGCAAATTTTGACTTCGTTTTAGTCTCAGTCTTTTGACTAAAAATATGACTAAAACTAATTTTAGTCATCTGAATTGTTTTAGTTTTAGTCTAGTTTTAGTTGACGAAATACAATAAGATTTAAGTGATTTTTGATTTTAGTTTTTTTAGATTTTCTAAATCTACTGTAAACTAAATCTACAGTAGATTTAGTCGACTAAAATATAATGGTTTTAGGTAAATTGTAATGCGTTAATTTAGAATTTATCTAAAATTTCCAAACCCATACACTCCTGGAGAAAACATATATTAACCTATTAATATGAATGATTTTTAAGTTTGAACATGCAATACAGATACAGATTTAACTACTGTGACTTATAAAGAATGCATATATCATTCATTGAAAAGAAGACTGTGTTTTACTTTAGGAAAAGTGGTTTTATTTAATTTTAAGATATTTTTTATAACAACTTACATACATCATCCTTTATTCTTTCAAGTAGACAATTATTTGTATGAATTAAATATAATTAATACTTATTAAAGCTATTAACAAACAGTGAATGCTTTTCTCTTTTTATTTTGTTGCTTGATCAAAATTAATGACACAGACCGCATTATGTTTATTGCCACTGTCACTTTAAGACATCGGCCAATGGGACTTTGGACTTTATGTCCAATGATATGCGGACACGATTGCACACTGATGCACACCCGATACAACTGTTTAACATAACCGACATAGTTCACATGAATACTGTCCAAACCGGACATTTAGGCAATGTTGTTTGTCCATTCAGACACGAAAGAGAGCTCATCAGTTCAGTACTCGCGCGCTGTATGGTGTCTATGTGCACGGCTGCACGCTTCGGGTTGGTGCGGTGGTTGGTTTACATTTTTAACATTTTATGAGACCACGGGGTAGATCAGCACGTTACAGTACAAATGTGTGCATCTAGCACACACGCAGGACATCAGTTCTGACTGGATCGCTTCCCAGATCGACACTATCTAACATTTTCATCTAGTTTTTATTCGTTGACGAAAATGTCAACGATTGAAAAAGTCAATGATTTTCGTCATAGTTTTTGTCATTCAAAATTAGGTTCCCTTTCAAGGCGGTCACTTCGACATTACGTCACTGACGTATATGGGAACTCCCTCCTTCTCCGTTTTCACTGAAATCTTATAGGCTAACGCCAGCTGGAGACAGCTGGCCAATTGACGCAAAACATGCAAATGCTGACCGGACCGCGGGCAGTATAAATAGCATGTGCGCGCCAATTACGTCAGAATCTCTCTCTTCACGCTAGAAGTCTTATCTGAAGTCATCGTGGAAGTTGCAATAGAGGTTACTCACCATGTTTCCTCCCCGCATCCGATGGCTGCTACATCACATGCCAGATATGTGCGGGTCCTATTGACTCGCTCTACCCTACAGGATCAACCGAGGCCGCACTCACAGACGACAGGCAATGTGCCGGACAGTGCGTGCCCTCAGGGGAAAAAAACCCGGGCATCAGCGGGGATGAGGCCCACTGCCGCCAGCAGGCCGCTGGTGGGCCCTCTCCTGCCCAAAGACGAGTTAGAGCACGGCCCGTCGCCACTCCGGTCCTTTTCGCGGGCTCGCTAGAAGGACTCGACGCGATAGGCTCTGTGGAATAGGATACTTAGGCCAGTATCTACTTCCTATGGTCCTATGGTAGTCGTGCGCAAGACGCGCGTCTAGAGGGACGAGGCAAAGGCGCAATTCGGTGAGTGTTTACCCCCCTTCTAGTCAGTCTTGACTACGGGGTTGCGCAGTCGTTACCGCTTATGCCGTTATATTGCCCTGTATCCTTCAGTGCAACTGGCCATGCGGATTTAATTACATATTCACAGTCGTTGTCGCTACGCCACTGACGCTGTGTTTATGTACACACTGCACACTGATATGTGCTATGATTGTGCCGTTACATTGCCCTGTATCCTTCAGTGCAACTGGCCATGCGGATTTAACTACGTATTCACAGTTGTTGTCGCTACGCCACTGACGCTGTGTTTATGTACACACTGTACACTGATATGTGCTATGATTTATGCCGTTATATTGCCCTGTATCCTTCAGTGCAAATGGCTATTCTGATTACCACGTATTCACAGTTTTTGCGCAGCGCAAATGACGCTGTGTTTACGTACACACCGCACTCTGTCATGCGTTCATGATTTAAGCCGCTATAAATTGCCCTGTATCCTTCAGTGCAATGGCTATTCTGATTACTACGCAGTACGTATTCACAGTTGTCGCGCGATGCAACTGACGCTGTGTTTACGTACACACTACACACTATATGTGTATGAATTTTGCCGTGTATATTGCCCTGTATCCTTCAGTGCAATGGCTATTCTGATTTAACTATGTATTCACAGTTGTTGTGTGATGCCACTGACGCTGTGTTTATGTACACTGATATGTGTGTGTGTTATGCTTATGCCACGATATTGCCCTGTTTCCTTCAGTGCTACTGGCTATTCTGATTTAACTACGTATTCACAGTTGTTGTCGCTACGCCACTGACGCTGTGTTTATGTACACACTGCACACTGATATGTGCTATGATTTGTGCCGTTATATTGCCCTGTATCCTTCAGTGCAAATGGCTATTCTGATTACCACGTATTCACAGTTTTTGTGCAGCGCAAATGACGCTGTGTTTACGTACACACTACACACTGATATGTGTATGAATTTTGCCGTTGTATATTGCCCTGTATCCTTCAGTGCAATGGCTATTCTGATTCAACTACGTATTCACAGTTGTTGCGCGATGCAACTGACGCTGTGTTTACGTACACACTACACAGATATGTGTATGAATTTTGCCGTTGTATATTGCCCTGTATCCTTCAGTGCAATGGCTATTCTGATTACTACGCAGTACGTTGTCGTGCGATGCAACTGATGCTGTGTTTACGTACACACTACACACTGATATGTGTATGGTTTTTGCCATGTTTATTGCCCTGTATCCTTCAGTGCAATGGCTATTCTGATTACTACGCAGTGCGTATTCACAGTTGCTGAAGCGATGCAACTGACGCTGTTTACGTACACACTACACACTGATATGTGTATGGATTTTGCCGTGTATATTGCCCTGTATCCTTCAGTGCAATGGCTATTCTGATTACTACGCAGTACGTATTCACAGTTGTTGCGCAATGCAACTGACGCTGTGTTTACGTACACACTGATATGTGTATGATTTTTGCCGTTGTATATTGCCCTGTATCCTTCAGCGCAAATGGCTATTCTGATTACTACGTATTCACAGTTGTTGCGTGATGCAACTACGCTGTGTTTACGTACACACTACACACTGATATGTGTATGAATTTTGCTGTTGTATATTGCCCTGTATCCTTCAGTGCAATGGCTATTCTGACTACTACGCAGTACGTATTCACAGTTGTTGCGCGATGCAACTGACGCTGTGTTTACGTACACAGTACACACTGATATGTGTATGATTTTTGCCGTTGTATATTGCCCTGTATCCTTCAGCGCAATGGCTATTCTGATTACTACGCAGTACGTATTCACAGTTGGTGCGCGATGCAACCGATGCTGTGTTACGTACACACCGCACTCTGTTATGTGTAATGATTTATGCCATTATATATTGCCCTGTGTCATTCAGTGCAAATGGCTATTCTGATTACTACGCAGTGCGTATTCACAGTTGTCGTGCGATGCAACTGACGCTATGTTTGTGCACACTACACATTCATATGTGTTATGATTTATGCCGTCATATATTGCCCTCTTCCTTCAGTGCAAATGGCTATTCTGATCACTACGTATTTCAGTTGTTGTGCGATGCAACTGACACTGTGTACACACTACGCATATATGTGTAACGATTACGCCGCTATATATTGCCCTGTATCCTTCAGTGCAACTGGCTACTCTGATTACTGTGTATTCACAGTTGTTGATTACTGTGTATTCACAGTTGTTGTGCGATGCCACTAACGCTGTGTTTGTACATTGACATGCGTCTATGATTTATGCCGTTATATATTGCCCTGTATCCTCAGTGCAACCGGCTATTCTGATTAACTACGTATTCACAGTCGATGTCGCTATGCCTCTGACGCTGTGTTTTTTGTACACGAAAATATAACTATGCTTGTGCATAGTCTCAGTCGTTGCTACGGCGACTTGCGCTGCATCTGTGTACATATTGAAGCGTTATGCTGTTATGTTGCCCTTCAACGTAATGGACCATTGTGTTTGAACTGTGCATATGCATGCAGTTTCGGTCGCTTCAGCGGCTTGCGCTGCATTATACACACGGATGTTTAAAATGTGCCCACTGATGTGTTATGCTGTTATGTTGCCCTCTGTCCTTCAGTGCAACAACCAGCTATCCTATCTAACTGTGCATATTCACAGTTCTGTCGCGACAGCGACTACTCTGCACTTATGTACGTATAAGGACGTGTTTTTGCTATTTTGTTGCCCTGCTTCCTTCAGTGCAAAACTAGCTATCTTAATCTAACCGTACATATTCACAGTTTCAGGATGTATGTACGTACACGGATGTGTTATGCTGTAATGCTGCCCCGTTTCCTTCGGTGCAGCTAGCCATCCTGATCTAACTGTACATCTCAATTTCTGTCTCTACACAGTTTCTGTCGCTACGACGACTTACACTGTGCTATGTACATACATGGATGCGCTACAGCGACCTATGCTGTTGCGTACATGTGCTACGCTGTTATGTTGCCCTGTTTCCTTCAGTGCAACTGGCTATTCTGTGCTACTCGTTTACTCACAGTTGTAGCTACGGCTACGACTGTGTTTGTTTGCTTACTGAGGTGCTATGCTATTATGGGGCTATTATCTAACTGCCTATATTCACAGTTGTTGTTGCTACGGCCACTAGCACTGTGTTTATGTACATTCAGTTATGTGTGCACTTCTGTACATCAATAGAGCGGAAGGAAGCTCACTGTAGAGGTACACATGCTGGGTGTTCGTCACTCGTCTATTCACCTCGGGGAAGGTCTGAGACAAGAGCCAAATGCTGTCCTCGCAGGACATCATCTGAAGGGATGAGCGAGCGCACAGAAAACACGGGTCACAGCGCGGTGTTCTCGCACGAGACGTTGATAAATGCGCACGTTACAGCAAATCAACTGATGCGATCCCCGCTGACATGGAAACACTCGCGGCTGGCGAATGAGTTCAATGTGTGAGCTAGCACAAGCTGCTAGAACCCAATTCAGACTACTCTCCCTCCGCTCTTAAAAAAAAAAAAAAAAAAAAAAACACCTATAGAACATTGCCTATGTTCTACAAAGGAGTGTCAGTTCCTCGTGACCCCCTTACTGGCCTATCATCCCCAAGCTGTGGAACCCACTTGTGTGTCCGCTGCCGGGTCCATAGTTGAGCAAGAACTTTACACAAACAAGTGTTTTGAGAGCTCTCCTTGAGATGGCCTTATCCACCTGCTCTCGCCCCAGCGAAGCTCTTGGAGACCTTGCTCATTCTAAGTGAATGATGTTGCATTGTCTCGGACCTGGTGACTGCAGCGTCACTCTCCGTCCGATACCTAGCTGCGTTCCGAAGTCGCTTACACCGTTCAGAGCACAGATTGATCCCTGCCCGCCTTATCTGTTGAGCCGTCAGCCTCGCATGATGCTGATGCTCGGAGTGCTGTTGGCCCTGTAAGGGCTTTGCGGATGTACGTGGATCACTAGGCAGCAGTCTGACCAGCTGTTTGTGTGATTGGTGGATGGTACTAGGGACGTGCTGTTTTATACTGAGACTTTCTCACTGAATTCGACGCTTTTCAATGTTGGTTTAATGCCTACGGGATTTAGGTATGCTGGCTGTCTTCTCAGAACACGTTCGCCAGGGTTTCAAGTTTGGTGCACTGCCTATAGCGTCGTGGGTTCGGTGAGTTTTATTTATGTACTCATGAGCTGTTAACTCTGTGTATGGCTATAAGGTTATGCAGCTGTCACCGCTATTGCCGTCGACACTGTGTTAACTCTTGTGCTCGAGTGCTTATGGTGTTGGGCTGCCCTGTCCAGTGCAGTCTTCGCTTCATTGCATTGGATATGCAACTTTGGTAAGGTCGGAGCAGACGTTTCTTGGTCTAGTTTCGCCTATCAGTTCGAGTGCTCCTGCGGCGCTGCTGGCTTAGAACTGTTGTCTCTCGTGGGAGTGTAGCTTGACCCCGTTCAGGGCTTATCTTCACTGCGCTCACGGCGGGATTCTATACAGTTCCCATATACGTCAGTGACGTAATGTCGAAGTGACCGCCTTGAAAGGGAACGTCTCCGGTTACTATCGTAACCTCGGTTCCCTGAGAGGCGGGAACGAGACATTACGTCAGCCGCCGTGCTCGCCGTTTGATCAGCTGTGCTAGCGTTCAGTCTTGATTCTGACGTAATTGGCGCGCACATGCTATTTATACTGCCCGCGGTCCGGTCAGCATTTGCATGTTTTGCGTCAATTGGCCAGCTGTCTCCAGCTGGCGTTAGCCTATAAGATTTCAGTGAAAACGGAGAAGGAGGGAGTTCCCATATACGTCAGTGACGTAATGTCTCGTTCCCGCCTCTCAGGGAACCGAGGTTACGATAGTAACCGGAGACGTTTTATCTAGGTAGCGTCTCGTTTTCGTCAGTGAAGAATGTCGTTGAATAAAAGTTTTCGTCATTATATTCGTCAATGAAATACACTGACATACAGCACAATTTTTAAGACCCAGACATCAAAATTTAAGACTTTTTAAGGTATTATTTCCAAATTCATCAATTCAATGCTTTTAAGGCTTTTTAAGACCCCGCGGGAACCCTGTGTAAAATGATAAACATCTTGCAGATTCTGCAAGTGGGATGCAAACTTAAGAGCAGATTGTATAATAGGATTTCTTTATAGTTCCTTCATTGTTGTTTGGTGTTATTTGTTGTTTGGTGTGATTATTTATTTGTATTTTTTTTCTTATTATTATTATTATTATTATTATTATTATTAGGACAAGACTCCAGAGGACAGACAGACCAGAGGCATGAAGGTGGGAATCCTTATTTTAATTGAAGATGATGCCCCCCCCCCCCCCCCCCATTCAAAAGATAGATTGAATGTTAAAGTACTCTTTTAAAAAAAAGTGTTTTATTCTTCTGCCTACTGTTTTTATTACTTTTTAACAATGAGTATGGCTAAAGTGTTAAACATTGTTTGTTTTTTCCATTACCAATGTATTGCTGGTTTAAAACCAATGTGTTGCTGGTTTAAAATAAAACCTGGACCAAAATATCAAGCCTGTCGTAGCTTTATTTTTTAACCTTTAAAAACACATTTTTAGTCAACTGAACATATTTATTAAGTCATGTGAAAATAACATTAAAAGTTGTTGTGGTGCGCCCTTTGAAGACTGCGTCGGCCGAGCACTTTGAAGGACGTGACCTTCAAAAGATGCAGCCCCTGAATTGGGACACAGCTCTCGTACATCGACATTCCCTCCATCAGGAAATGAAGGTTGCAATAGCATGTGCAACCCCTATCGACATTCCCTCCATCAGGGAATATAGGATAAAATAGGAACCAAGACATTAAAACAAAAATAATAATAACTAGAAAAAGTTCGTCGAGACAAACTTTAAGTTGGCTTGTGAAAGTTTGGACCAATAAGTTTGAAGAAGTTTAAAGTTTAATTAGTTTATAGTTTAGTAAGAAAGAAAGAAAGATAGATTAGTTAAAAAGAAAGAAAGAAAAAAAGATAGTTAGTTTTTATTCAGGAATACACGGCCACTCGGCCCATAGTTCCAAAGTCACAATAGCATGACAGATGCTCTTTTTTTCATTCCATGATAAATATACAATGCCAATCTCCATGCATGCTTCGACTCACAAACCTGTGACACATCAACACCAACATCACCCACAAGTGTGAGATCACTCAAATATTTCTTACGCAGATCAGTATACAAAGAACAATCGTATAAGAAATGTTTCTCATCTTCAATCACCGAGATATTTGTTAATTTACAATAACAACAAATTCTCTCTGTCATAGGTATATTATTCCATCTACCCGTTTCTATTGCTAAACAGTGCCCTGAGCATCTGAACAACAACAAAGATCGTACCAACTGTATGTTATGTATAGATGCAATGTAGCTCTCCCGTACCACCATTGACTTGCATTGTGCGTATATATTCAACTTTTTATTATCTAGAACTGATGAGTACCATGCATTTTGTGCTCTTTCTCTCAATCGTTGGTTCAGAATAGATTGGTTAGAAAGAAAGAAAGAAAGAAAGAAAGTTAATTAAAAAGAAAGAAAGAAAGAAAGATTAGTTAGAAAGATAGATTAGTTAGAAAGAAAGAAAGAAAAAAATATTAGTAAGAAAGAAAGATAGATTAGTTAGAAAGAAAGAAAGAAAGATAGATTAGTAAGAAAGAAAGAAAGATTAGTTAGAAAGAAAGAAAGATAGATTAGTTAGAAAGAAAAAGAAAGATAGATCAGTTAGAAAGAAAGAAAGATAGATTAGTTAGAAAGAAAGAAAGTTAATTAAAAAGAAAGAAAGAAAGTAAGATAGATTAGTTAGAAAGAAAGAAAGATAGATTAGAAAGAAAGAAAGATAGATTAGTTAGAAAGATAGATTAGTTAGAAAGAAAGATAAATTAGTTAGAAAGAAAGATAGATTAGTTAAAAAACAAAGAAAGAGATTTGTTAGAAAGAAAGATAGATTAGTTAGAAAGAAAGATTAGTTAGAAAGATAGATTAGTTAGAAAGAAAGAAAGAAAAAAATATTAGTAAGAAAGAAAGATAGATTAGTTAGAAAGAAAGAAAGAAAGATAGATTAGTAAGAAAGAAAGAAAGATTAGTTAGAAAGAAAGAAAGATAGATTAGTTAGAAAGAAAAAGAAAGATAGATCAGTTAGAAAGAAAGAAAGATAGATTAGTTAGAAAGAAAGAAAGAAAGTTAATTAAAAAGAAAGAAAGAAAGTAAGATAGATTAGTTAGAAAGAAAGAAAGATAGATTAGAAAGAAAGAAAGATAGATTAGTTAGAAAGAAAGATAGATTAGTTAGAAAGAAAGATAAATTAGTTAGAAAGAAAGATAGATTAGTTAAAAAACAAAGAAAGAGATTTGTTAGAAAGAAAGATAGATTAGTTAGAAAGATAGATTAGTTAGAAAGAAAGATAGATTAGTTAGAAAGAAAGATAACTTAGTTAGAAATAAAGATAGATTATTTAAAAAACAAAGAAAGATGGATTTGATAGAAAGAAAGATAGATTAGCTAGAAAGATAGATTAGTTAGAAAAAAAGAAAGATAGATTAGTTAGAAAGAAAGAAAGATAAATTAGTTAGAAAGTAAGATAGATTAGTTAGAAAGAAAGAAAGATAGATTAGTTAGAAAGATAGATAGATAAGTTAGAAAGAAAGAAAGAAAGATTAGTTAGAAAGAAAGAAAGATAGATTGGTTAGAAAGAAAGAAAGATTAGTTAGAAAGAAAGATAGATAGATTAGTTAGAAAGAAAAAAGATAGATTAGTTAGAAAGAAAGAAAGTAAGAAAGAAAGAAAGATTGGTTAGAAAGAAAGATAGATTAGTTAGAAAGATAGAAAGAAAGATAGATTAGTTAGAAAGAAAGAAACATAGATTAGTTAGAAAGAAAGAAAGAAAGATAGATTAGTTAGAAAGAAAGAAAGATTAGTTAGTTAGAAAGAAAGAAAGATAGATTAGTTAGAAAGAAAGATAGATTAGTTAGAAAGAAAGGTAGATTAGTTAGAAAGATAGATAGATTAGTTAGAAAGAAAGAAAGATAGATTAGTTAGAAAGAAAGATAGATAGATTAGTTAGAAAGAAAGATAGATTAGTTAGAAAGAAAGATAGATTAGTTAGAAAGATAGAGATTAGTTAGAAAGAAAGAAAGATAGATTAGTTAGAAAGAAAGATAGATAGATAGATTAGTTAGAAAGCAAGATAGATTAGTTAGAAAGAAAGAAAGATAGATTAGTTAGAAAGAATGAAAAAAGAAAGAAAGAAAGAAAGATTGGTTAGAAAGAAAGATAGATTAGTTAGTAAGAAAGATATAAAGAAAGATGGATTAGTTAGAAAGAAAGAAACATAGATTAGTTAGAAAGAAAGAAAGAAAGAAAGATAGATTAGTTAGAAAGACTAGTTAGTTAGAAAGAAAGAGATAGATTAGTTAGAAAGAAAGATAGATAGATAGATAGATTAGTTAGAAAGAAAGAAAGATAGATTAGTTAGAAAGAAAGATATATTAGTTAGAAAGAAAGATAGATAGATTAGTTAGAAAGAAAGAAAGATAGATTAGTTAGAAAGAAAGATAGATAGATTAGTTAGAAAGAAAGATAGATTAGTAAGAAAGAAAGAAAGGAATAAAGAACGATAGATTAGTTAGAAATAAAGATAGATAGATAGATTAGTTAGAAAGAAAGATAGATAGATAGATTAGTTAGAAAGAAAGATAGATTATTTAGAAAGAAAGAAAGATAGATTAGTTAGAAAGAAAGAAAGATTAGTTAGAAAGAAAGAAAGATTAGTTAGAAAGAAAGATAGATAGATTAGTTAGAAAGAAAAAAAGAAAGAAAGAAAGAAAGAAAGAAAAATTGGTTAGAAAGAAAGATAGATTAGTTTGAAAGATAGAGATTAGTTAGAAAGAAAGAAAAGATTAGTTAGAATGAAAGAAAGATAGATAGATTAGTTAGAAAGAAAGAAAGATAGATAGATTAGTTAGAAAGAAAGAAAGATTAGTTAGAAAGAAAAAAGATAGATTAGTTAGAAAGAAAGAATAAAAGAAAGTAAGAAAGAAAGAATGAAAGATTGGTTAGAAAGAAAGAGATTAGTTAGAAAGATAGATTAGTTAGAAAGAAAGATAGATTAGTTAGAAAGAAAGTAAGGTAGATTAGTTAGAAAGAAAGATAGATTAGTTAGAAAGAAGAAAGATAGATTAGTTAGAAAGAAAGAAAGATTAGTTAGAAAGAAAGAAAGATAGATCAGTTAGCAAGAAAGAAATATTAGTTAGAAAGAAAGAAAGATTAGTTTGAAAGAAAGAAAGATTAGTTTGAAAGAAAGATAGATTAGTAAGAAAGAAAGAAAGAAAGAAAGATTAGGTAGAAAGAAAGAAAGATTAGTTAGAAAGAAAGAAAGATAAGTTAGAAAGATAGATAGATAGATAGATAGATAGATAGATAGATAAAGTTCATTAGTACATAATGGTAGTTTAATTTAATCTAGGGCTTCAGGGAGTTTAGATTTGAGTTTTTGTGTTGTTCACTACTGGGCCACCGTAGTCTTGGCTCAATTTGAACTGTTGCAATGAAAGTCAATGGGATTTTTATGATTTTTAATATTAATTTTTAAGAAATCTGAAAGTCAAATCAGTTTGAAAAGATATAGCACACCGAGTCAGAACAGTCTGAAGGTCTGACCCGAGTTTGGAGTTTGTAGAGTTAAAGCTCTAGGACGAGTTAGAGTCAGAATTTTTTGGGTAAGAAAAATAAGAAGAAGAAGAATAACTAGAAAAAGTTCGTCGAGACAAACTTTAAGTTGGCTTGTGAAAGTTTGGACCAATAAGTTTGAAGAAGTTTAAAGAAGTTTAAAGTTTAATTAGTTTATAGTTTAGTAAGAAAGAAAGAAAGATAGATTAGTTAGAAAGAAAGAAAAAAAGATTAGTAAGAAAGAAAGAAAGATAGATTAGTTAGAAAGAAAGAAAGAAAGAAAGATAGATTAGTTAGAAAGAAAGAAAGAAAGAAATATAGATAAGTTAGAAAGAAAGAAAGAAAAAAAGATTAGTTAGAAAGAAAGAAAGAAA
>JAULUF010000037.1:9715000-9722500 GCA_031834385.1 Semotilus atromaculatus | reverse complement strand
AAGAAAGATAGATTAGTTAGAAAGAAAGAAAGAAAGATAATTAAAAAGAAAAAAAGAAATATAGATTAGGTAGAAAGAAAGATAGATAGATTAGTTAGAAAGAAAGAAAGAAAAAAAGTTAATTAAAAAGAAAGAAAGAAAGATTAGTTAGAAGGATAGATTAGTTAGAAAGAAAGAAAGAAAGAAAAAAAGATTAGTAAGAAAGAAAGATAGATTAGTTAGTTAGAAAGAAAGAAAGAAAGAAAGAAAGAAATATAGATAAGTTAGAAAGAAAGAAAGATAGATTAGTTAGAAAGAAAGAAAAAAAAGATTAGTTAGAAAGAAAGAATGAAAGATAGATAGATTAGTTAGAAAAAAAGAAAGAAAAAAAGATTAGTAAGAAAGAAAGAAAGATAGATTAGTTAGAAAGAAAAAAGGAAAGAAAGATATATTAGTAAGAAAGAAAGAAAGAAAGATAGATTAGTGAGAAAGATAGATTAGTTAGAAAGAAAGAAAGAAAGATAGATTAGTTAGAAAGAAAAAGAAAGATAGATTAGTTAGAAAGAAAGATAGATTAGTTAGAAAGAAAGAAATAAATAAAGTTAATTAAAAAGAAAGAAAGAAAGAAAGATAGATAGATTAGTTAGAAAGAAAGAAAGAAAAAAAGATTAGTAAGAAAGAAAGAAAGATTAGTTAGAAAGAAAGAAAGATAGATTAGTTACAAAGAAAAAGAAAGATAGATTAGTTAGAAAGAAAGAAAGATAGATTGGTTAGAAAGAAAGAAAGAAAGAAAGTAAATTAAAAAGAAAGAAAGAAAGAAAGATTAGTTAGAAAGATAGATTAGTTAGAAAGAAAGAAAGAAAAAAATATTAGTAAGAAAGAAAGATAGATTAGTTAGAAAGAAAGAAAGAAAGATAGATTAGTAAGAAAGAAAGAAAGATTAGTTAGAAAGAAAGAAAGATAGATTAGTTAGAAAGAAAAAGAAAGATAGATCAGTTAGAAAGAAAGAAAGATAGATTAGTTAGAAAGAAAGAAAGAAAGTTAATTAAAAAGAAAGAAAGAAAGTAAGATAGATTAGTTAGAAAGAAAGAAATATAGATTAGAAAGAAAGAAAGATAGATTAGTTAGAAAGAAAGATAGATTAGTTAGAAAGAAAGATAAATTAGTTAGAAAGAAAGATAGATTAGTTAAAAAACAAAGAAAGAGATTTGTTAGAAAGAAAGATAGATTAGTTAGAAAGATAGATTAGTTAGAAAGAAAGATAGATTAGTTAGAAAGAAAGATAACTTAGTTAGAAATAAAGAAAGATAGATTATTTAAAAAACAAAGAAAGATGGATTTGATAGAAAGAAAGATAGATTAGCTAGAAAGATAGATTAGTTAGAAAAAAAGAAAGATAGATTAGTTAGAAAGAAAGAAATATAAATTAGTTAGAAAGTAAGATAGATTAGTTAGAAAGAAAGATAGATTAGTTAGAAAGAAAGAAAGATAGATTAGTTAGAAAGATAGATAGATAAGTTAGAAAGAAAGAAAGAAAGATTAGTTAGAAAGAAAGAAAGATAGATTGGTTAGAAAGAAAGAAAGATTAGTTAGAAAGAAAGATAGATAGATTAGTTAGAAAGAAAAAAGATAGATTAGTTAGAAAGAAAGAAAGTAAGAAAGAAAGAAAGAAAGATTGGTTACAAAGAAAGATAGATTAGTTAGAAAGATAGAAAGAAAGATAGATTAGTTAGAAAGAAAGAAACATAGATTAGTTAGAAAGAAAGAAAGAAAGAAAGAAAGATAGATTAGTTAGAAAGAAAGAAAGATTAGTTAGTTAGAAAGAAAGAAAGATAGATTAGTTAGAAAGAAAGATAGATTAGTTAGAAAGATAGATAGATAGATAGATTAGTTAGAAAGAAAGAAAGATAGAATAGTTAAAAAGAAAGATAGATAGATTAGTTAGAAAGAAAGATAGATTAGTTAGAAAGATAGATTATTTAGAAAGATAGATAGATAGATAGATTAGTTAGAAAGAAAGAAAGATAGATTAGTTAGAAAGAAAGATAGATAGATTAGTTAGAAAGAAAGATAGATTAGTTAGAAAGAAAGAAAGAAAGATAGATTAGTTAGAAAGAATGAAAAAAGAAAGAAAGAAAGAAAGAAAGATTGGTTAGAAAGAAAGATAGATTAGTTAGTAAGAAAGATATAAAGAAAGATGGATTAGTTAGAAAGAAAGAAACATAGATTAGTTAGAAAGAAAGAAAGAAAGAAAGATAGATTAGTTAGAAAGACTAGTTAGTTAGAAAGAAAGAGATAGATTAGTTAGAAAGAAAGATAGATAGATAGATAGATAGATAGATAGATAGATAGATAGATAGATAGATAGATAGATTAGTTAGAAAGAAAGAAAGATAGATTAGTTAGAAAGAAAGAAAGATATATTAGTTAGAAAGAAAGATAGATAGATTAGTTAGAAAAAAAAGATAGATTAGTTAGAAAGAAAGAAAGATAGATTAGTTAGAAAGAAAGATAGATAGATTAGTTAGAAAGAAAGAAAGATTAGTTAGAAAGAAAGAAAGAATGATAGATTGGTTAGAAAGAAAGAAAGATAGATTAGTAAGAAAGAAAGAAAGGAATAAAGAACGATAGATTAGTTAGAAATAAAGATAAAGTAGTTAGAAAGAAAGATAGATAGATTAGTTAGAAAGAAAGATAGATAGATAGATTAGTTAGAAAGAAAGATAGATTATTTAGAAAGAAAGAAAGATAGATTAGTTAGAAAGAAAGAAAGATTAGTTAGAAAGAAAGAAAGATTAGTTAGAAAGAAAGATAGATAGATTAGTTAGAAAGAAAAAAAGAAAGAAAGAAAGAAAGAAAAATTGGTTAGAAAGAAAGATAGATTAGTTTGAAAGATAGAGATTAGTTAGAAAGAAAGAAAAGATTAGTTAGAATGAAAGAAAGATAGATAGATTAGTTAGAAAGAAAGAAAGATAGATAGATTAGTTAGAAAGAAAGAAAGATTAGTTAGAAAGAAAAAAGATAGATTAGTTAGAAAGAAAGAATAAAAGAAAGTAAGAAAGAAATAATGAAAGATTGGTTAGAAAGAAAGAGATTAGTTAGAAAGATAGATAGATTAGTTAGAAAGAAAGAAAAGTTAGAATGAAAGAAAGATAGAGTAGTTAGAAAGAAAGAAAGATAGATAGATTAGTTAGAAAGAAAGATAGATTAGTTAGAAAGAAAGTAAGGTAGATTAGTTAGAAAGAAAGATAGATTAGTTAGAAAGAAGAAAGATAGAATAGTTAGAAAGAAAGAAAGATTAGTTAGAAAGAAAGAAAGATAGATCAGTTAGCAAGAAAGAAATATTAGTTAGAAAGAAAGAAAGATTAGTTTGAAAGAAAGAAAGATTAGTTTGAAAGAAAGATAGATTAGTAAGAAAGAAAGAAATAAAGAAAGATTAGGTAGAAAGAAAGAAAGATTAGTTAGAAAGAAAGAAAGATAAGTTAGAAAGATAGATAGATAGATAGATAGATAGATAGATAGATAGATAGATAGATAGATAGATAGATAGATAGATAGATAGATAGATAGATAGATAGATAGATAAAGTTCATTAGTACATATAGAATGGTAGTTTAATTGAATCTAGGGCTTCAGGGAGTTTAGATTTGAGTTTATTTGGTGTCCACTGCTGGGCCACCGTAGTCTTGGCTCAATTTGAACTGTTGCAATGAAAGTCAATGGGATTTTTATGATTTTTAATATTAATTTTTAAGAAATCTGAAAGTCAAATCAGTTTGAAAAGATATAGCACACCGAGTCAGAACAGTCTGAAGGTCTGACCCGAGTTTGGAGTTTGTAGAGTTAAAGCTCTAGGACGAGTTAGAGTCAGAATTTTTTGGGTAAGAAAAATAAGAAGAAGAAGAAGAAGAAGAATAATAATAAGTTTAAATAGGATTTCAGTAAGTTGGCTTTTCCAAGCCAACTTAACTAGAAAAAGTTCGTCGAGACAAACTTTAAGTTGGCTTGTGAAAGTTTGGACCAATAAGTTTGAAGAAGTTTAAAGAAGTTTACAGTTTAATTAGTTTATAGTTTAGTAAGAAAGAAAGAAAGATAGATTAGTTAGAAAGAAAGAAAGAAAAAAAGATTAGTAAGAAAGAAAGAAAGATAGATTAGTTAGAAAGAAAGATAGATTAGTAAGAAAGAAAGAAAGAAAGAAATATAGATAAGTTAGAAAGAAAGAAAGATAGATTAGTTAGAAAGAAAGAAAGAAAAAAAGATTAGTTAGAAAGAAAGAAAGAAAGAAAGAAAGATAGATTAGTTAGAAAAAAAGAAAGAAAAAAGATTAGTAAGAAAGAAAGAAAGATAGATTAGTTAGAAAGAAAAAAGCAAAGAAAGATAGATTAGTAAGAAAGAAAGAAAGAAAGATAAATTAGTAAGAAAGAAAGAAAGATTGATTAGTAAGAAAGATAGAAAGATAGATTAGTTAGAAAGAAAGAAAGATAGATTAGTTAGAAAGAAAGAAAGAAAAAAGATTAGTTAGAAAAAAAGAAAGATAGATTAGTTAGAAAAAAAGAAAGAAAAAAAAATTTGTAAGAAAGAAAGAAAGATAGATTAGTTAGAAAGAAAGAAAGAAAAAAGATTAGTTAGAAAAAAGAAAGATAGATTAGTTAGAAAAAAAGAAAGAAAAAAAATTTGAAAGAAAGAAAGATAGATTAGTTAGAAAGAAAAAGGGAAAGAAAGACAGATTAGTAAGAAAGAAAGAAAGAAAGATAAATTAGTAAGAAAGAAAGAAAGATTGATTAGTAAGAAAGATAGAAAGATAGATAGATTAGTTAGAAAGAAAGAAAGAAAAAAGATTAGTGAGAAAGAAAGATAGATTAGTTAGAAAGAAAGAAAGAAAGAAAGAGATTAGTTAGAAAGAAAGAAAGATAGATTAGTTAGAAAGAAAGAAAGAAAGAAAGAAAGTTAATTAAAAAGAAAGAAAGATAGATTAGTTAGAAAGAAAGAAAGATAGATTAGTTAGAAAGAAAGAAAAAAAGATTAGTTAGAAAGAAAGAAAGATAGATTAGTTAGAAAAAAGAAAGAAAAAAAGATTAGTAAGAAAGAAAGAAAGATAGATTAGTTAGAAAGAAAAAAGGAAAGAAAGATAGATTAGTAAGAAAGAAAGAAAGATAGATTAGTGAGAAAGATAGATTAGTTAGAAAGAAAGAAAGAAAAAAAGATTAGTGAGAAAGAAAGATAGATTAGTTAGAAAGAAAGAAAGAAAGAAAGAGATTAGTTAGAAAGAAAAAGAAAGATAGATTAGTTAGAAAGAAAGATAGATAGATTAGTTAGAAAGAAAGAAAGTTAATTAAAAAGAAAGAAAGATAGATTAGGTAGAAAGAAAGATAGAAAGATAGATAGATTAGTTAGAAAGAAAGAAAGAAAGAAAGTTAATTAAAAAGAAAGAAAGAAAGATTAGTTAGAAAGATAGATTAGTTAGAAAGAAAGAAAGAAAGAAAGAAAGAAATATAGATAAGTTAGAAAGAAAGAAAGATAGATTAGTTAGAAAGAAAGAAAAAAAGATTAGTTAGAAAGAAAGAAAGAAAGATAGATTAGTTAGAAAGAAAAAAGGAAAGAAAGATAGATTAGTAAGAAAGAAAGAAAGAAAGATAGATTAGTGAGATAGATAGATTAGTTCGAAAGAAAGAAACGAAAAAAAGATTAGTGAGAAAGAAAGATAGATTAGTTAGAAAGAAAGAAAGAAAGAGATTAGTTAGAAAGAAAAAGAAAGATAGATTAGTTAGAAAGAAAGATAGATTAGTTGAAAGAAAGAAAGAAAGAAAGAAAGAAAGAAAGAAAGAAAGAAAGTTAATTAAAAAGAAAGATAGATTAGGTAGAAAGAAAGATAGAAAGATAGATTAGTTAGAAAGAAAGAAAGTTAATTAAAAAGAAAGAAAGAAAGATTAGTTAGAAAGATAGATTAGTTAGAAAGAAAGAAAGAAAAAAAGATTAGTAAGAAAGAAAGATAGATTAGTTAGAAAGAAAGAAAGAAAGAAAGAAAGAAAGAAAGAAATATAGATAAGTGAGAAAGAAAGAAAGATAGATTAGTTAGAAAGAAAGAAAAAAAGATTAGTTAGAAAGAAAAAAGGAAAGAAAGACAGATTAGTAAGAAAGAAAGAAAGAAAGATAAATTAGTAAGAAAGAAAGAAAGATTGATTAGTAAGAAAGATAGAAAGATAGATAGATTAGTTAGAAAGAAAGAAAGAAAAAAGATTAGTGAGAAAGAAAGATAGATTAGTTAGAAAGAAAGAAAGAAAGAAAGAGATTAGTTAGAAAGAAAGAAAGATAGATTAGTTAGAAAGAAAGAAAGAAAGAAAGAAAGTTAATTAAAAAGAAAGAAAGATAGATTAGTTAGAAAGAAAGAAAGATAGATTAGTTAGAAAGAAAGAAAAAAAGATTAGTTAGAAAGAAAGAAAGAAAGATAGATTAGTTAGAAAAAAGAAAGAAAAAAAGATTAGTAAGAAAGAAAGAAAGATAGATTAGTTAGAAAGAAAAAAGGAAAGAAAGATAGATTAGTAAGAAAGAAAGAAAGATAGATTAGTGAGAAAGATAGATTAGTTAGAAAGAAAGAAAGAAAAAAAGATTAGTGAGAAAGAAAGATAGATTAGTTAGAAAGAAAGAAAGAAAGAAAGAGATTAGTTAGAAAGAAAAAGAAAGATAGATTAGTTAGAAAGAAAGAAAGATAGATTAGTTAGAAAGAAAGAAAGTTAATTAAAAAGAAAGAAAGAAAGATAGATTAGGTAGAAAGAAAGATAGAAAGATAGATAGATTAGTTAGAAAGAAAGAAAGAAAGAAAGAAAGTTAATTAAAAAGAAAGAAAGAAAGATTAGTTAGAAAGATAGATTAGTTAGAAAGAAAGAAAGAAAGAAAGAAAGAAATATAGATAAGTTAGAAAGAAAGAAAGATAGATTAGTTAGAAAGAAAGAAAAAAAGATTAGTTAGAAAGAAAGAAAGAAAGATAGATTAGTTAGAAAGAAAAAAGGAAAGAAAGATAGATTAGTAAGAAAGAAAGAAAGAAAGATAGATTAGTGAGAAAGATAGATTAGTTAGAAAGAAAGAAAGAAAGATAGATTAGTTAGAAAGAAAGAAAGAAAAAAAGATTAGTAAGAAAGAAAGAAAGATTAGTTAGAAAGAAAGAAAGAGATTAGTTAGAAAGAAAAATAGATTAGTTAGAAAGAAAGACTGAAAGATAGATTAGTAAGAAAGAAAGATAGATTAGTTAGAAAGAAAGATAGATTAGTAAGAAATAAAGAAAGATAGATTAGTTAGAAAGAAAGAAAGATTGATTAGTTAGAATGATAGATTAGTTAGAAAGAAAGATAGATTAGTTAGAATGATAGATTAGTTAGAATTAAAGATAGATTAGTTAGAATGATAGATTAGTTAGAAAAAAGAAAGATAGATTAGTTAGAAAGAAAGATAAATTAGTTAGAAAGAAAGATAGATTAGTTAAAAAACAAAGAAAGAGATTTGTTAGAAAGAAAGATAGATTAGTTA
>JAULUF010000037.1:9707500-9712500 GCA_031834385.1 Semotilus atromaculatus | reverse complement strand
ATTAGTTAGAAAGAAAGAATGAAAGATAGATAGATTAGTTAGAAAAAAAGAAAGAAAAAAAGATTAGTAAGAAAGAAAGAAAGATAGATTAGTTAGAAAGAAAAAAGGAAAGAAAGATATATTAGTAAGAAAGAAAGAAAGAAAGAAAGAAAGATAGATTAGTGAGAAAGATAGATTAGTTAGAAAGAAAGAAAGAAAGATAGATTAGTTAGAAAGAAAAAGAAAGATAGATTAGTTAGAAAGAAAGATAGATTAGTTAGAAAGAAAGAAAGAAATAAAGTTAATTAAAAAGAAAGAAAGAAAGAAAGATAGATAGATTAGTTAGAAAGAAAGAAAGAAAAAAAGATTAGTAAGAAAGAAAGAAAGAAAGAAAGATTAGTTAGAAAGAAAGAAAGATAGATTAGTTACAAAGAAAAAGAAAGATAGATTAGTTAGAAAGAAAGAAAGATAGATTGGTTAGAAAGAAAGAAAGTTAATTAAAAAGAAAGAAAGAAAGAAAGATTAGTTAGAAAGATAGATTAGTTAGAAAGAAAGAAAGAAAAAAATATTAGTAAGAAAGAAAGATAGATTAGTTAGAAAGAAAGAAAGAAAGATGGATTAGTAAGAAAGAAAGAAAGATTAGTTAGAAAGAAAGAAAGATAGATTAGTTAGAAAGAAAAAGAAAGATAGATCAGTTAGAAAGAAAGAAAGATAGATTAGTTAGAAAGAAAGAAAGAAAGAAAGAAAGAAAGTTAATTAAAAAGAAAGAAAGAAAGTCAGATAGATTAGTTAGAAAGAAAGAAAGAAAGAAAGTTAATTAAAAAGAAAAAAAGAAATATAGATTAGGTAGAAAGAAAGATAGATAGATTAGTTAGAAAGAAAGAAAGAAAGAAAGTTAATTAAAAAGAAAGAAAGAAAGATTAGTTAGAAGGATAGATTAGTTAGAAAGAAAGAAAGAAAGAAAGAAAAAAAGATTAGTAAGAAAGAAAGATAGATTAGTTAGTTAGAAAGAAAGAAAGAAAGAAATATAGATAAGTTAGAAAGAAAGAAAGATAGATTAGTTAGAAAGAAAGAAAAAAAAGATTAGTTAGAAAGAAAGAATGAAAGATAGATAGATTAGTTAGAAAAAAAGAAAGAAAAAAAGATTAGTAAGAAAGAAAGAAAGAAAGATAGATTAGTTAGAAAGAAAAAAGGAAAGAAAGATATATTAGTAAGAAAGAAAGAAAGAAAGATAGATTAGTGAGAAAGATAGATTAGTTAGAAAGAAAGAAAGAAAGATAGATTAGTTAGAAAGAAAAAGAAAGATAGATTAGTTAGAAAGAAAGATAGATTAGTTAGAAAGAAATAAATAAAGTTAATTAAAAAGAAAGAAAGAAAGAAAGATAGATTAGTTAGAAAGAAAGAAAGAAAAAAAGATTAGTAAGAAAGAAAGAAAGATTAGTTAGAAAGAAAGAAAGATAGATTAGTTACAAAGAAAAAGAAAGATAGATTGGTTAGAAAGAAAGAAAGTTAATTAAAAAGAAAGAAAGAAAGAAAGATTAGTTAGAAAGATAGATTAGTTAGAAAGAAAAAAATATTAGTAAGAAAGAAAGATAGATTAGTTAGAAAGAAAGAAAGAAAGATAGATTAGTAAGAAAGAAAGAAAGATTAGTTAGAAAGAAAGAAAGATAGATTAGTTAGAAAGAAAAAGAAAGATAGATCAGTTAGAAAGAAAGAAAGATAGATTAGTTAGAAAGAAAGAAAGAAAGAAAGTTAATTAAAAAGAAAGAAAGAAAGATAGATTAGTTAGAAAGAAAGAAAGATAGATTAGAAAGAAAGAAAGATAGATTAGTTAGAAAGAAAGATAAATTAGTTAGAAAGAAAGATAGATTAGTTAAAAAACAAAGAAAGAGATTTGTTAGAAAGAAAGATAGATTAGTTAGAAAGATAGATTAGTTAGAAAGAAAGATAGATTAGTTAGAAAGAAAGATAACTTAGTTAGAAATAAAGAAAGATAGATTATTTAAAAAACAAAGAAAGATGGATTTGATAGAAAGAAAGATAGATTAGCTAGAAAGATAGATTAGTTAGAAAAAAAGAAAGATAGATTAGTTAGAAAGAAAGAAAGATAAATTAGTTAGAAAGTAAGATAGATTAGTTAGAAAGAAAGATAGATTAGTTAGAAAGAAAGAAAGATATATTAGTTAGAAAGATAGATAGATAAGTTAGAAAGAAAGAAAGAAAGATTAGTTAGAAAGAAAGAAAGATAGATTGGTTAGAAAGAAAGAAAGATTAGTTAGAAAGAAAGATAGATAGATTAGTTAGAAAGAAAAAAGATAGATTAGTTAGAAAGAAAGAAAGAAAGAAAGATTGGTTAGAAAGAAAGATAGATTAGTTAGAAAGATAGAAAGAAAGATAGATTAGTTAGAAAGAAAGAAACATAGATTAGTTAGAAAGAAAGAAAGAAAGATTAGTTAGAAAGAAAGATAGATTAGTTAGAAAGATAGATAGATAGATAGATTAGTTAGAAAGAAAGAAAGATAGATTAGTAAGAAAGAAAGATAGATTAGTTAGAAAGATAGATAGATAAGTTAGAAAGAAAGAAAGAAAGATTAGTTAGAAAGAAAGAAAGATAGATTGGTTAGAAAGAAAGAAAGATTAGTTAGAAAGAAAGATAGATAGATTAGTTAGAAAGAAAAAAGATAGATTAGTTAGAAAGAAAGAAAGTAAGAAAGAAAGAAAGAAAGATTGGTTAGAAAGAAAGATAGATTAGTTAGAAAGATAGAAAGAAAGATAGATTAGTTAGAAAGAAAGAAAGATTAGTTAGTTAGAAAGAAAGAAAGATAGATTAGTTAGAAAGAAAGATAGATTAGTTAGAAAGATAGATAGATAGATAGATTAGTTAGAAAGAAAGAAAGATAGATTAGTTAGAAAGAAAGATAGATTAGTTAGAAAGAAAGATAGATTAGTTAGAAAGAAAGATAGATTAGTTAGAAAGATAGATAGATAGATAGATAGATTAGTTAGAAAGAAAGAAAGATAGATTAGTTAGAAAGAAAGATAGATAGATTAGTTAGAAAGAAAGATAGATTAGTTAGAAAGAATGAAAAAAGAAAGAAAGAAAGAAAGATTGGTTAGAAAGAAAGATAGATTAGTTAGTAAGAAAGATATAAAGAAAGATGGATTAGTTAGAAAGAAAGAAACATAGATTAGTTAGAAAGAAAGAAAGAAAGAAAGATAGATTAGTTAGAAAGACTAGTTAGTTAGAAAGAAAGAGATAGATTAGTTAGAAAGAAAGATAGATAGATAGATAGATTAGTTAGAAAGAAAGAAAGATAGATTAGTTAGAAAGAAAGAAAGATATATTAGTTAGAAAGAAAGATAGATAGATTAGTTAGAAAAAAAGATAGATTAGTTAGAAAGAAAGAAAGATAGATTAGTTAGAAAGAAAGATAGATAGATTAGTTAGAAAGAAAGAAAGATTAGTTAGAAAGAAAGAAAGAATGATAGATTGGTTAGAAAGAAAGAAAGATAGATTAGTAAGAAAGAAAGAAAGGAATAAAGAACGATAGATTAGTTAGAAATAAAGATAAAGTAGTTAGAAAGATAGATAGATTAGTTAGAAAGATAGATAGATAGATTAGTTAGAAAGAAAGATAGATTATTTAGAAAGAAAGAAAGATAGATTAGTTAGAAAGAAAGAAAGATTAGTTAGAAAGAAAGATAGATAGATTAGTTAGAAAGAAAAAAAGAAAGATAGATTAGTTAGAAAGAAAGAAAGATTAGTTAGAAAGAAAGAAAGATTAGTTAGAAAGAAAGATAGATAGATTAGTTAGAAAGAAAAAAAGAAAGAAAGAAAGAAAGAAAGAAAGAAAGAAAGAAAAATTGGTTAGAAACAAAGATAGATTAGTTTGAAAGATAGAGATTAGTTAGAAAGAAAGAAAAGATTAGTTAGAATGAAAGAAAGATAGATAGATTAGTTAGAAAGAAAGAAAGATAGATAGATTAGTTAGAAAGAAAGAAAGATTAGTTAGAAAGAAAAAAGATAGATTAGTTAGAAAGAAAGAATAAAAGAAAGTAAGAAAGAAAGAATGAAAGATTGGTTAGAAAGAAAGAGATTAGTTAGAAAGATAGATAGATTAGTTAGAAAGAAAGAAAGATTAGTTAGAAAGAAAAAAGATAGATTAGTTAGAAAGAAAGAATAAAAGAAAGTAAGAAAGAAAGAATGAAAGATTGGTTAGAAAGAAAGAGATTAGTTAGAAAGATAGATAGATTAGTTAGAAAGAAAGAAAAGTTAGAATGAAAGAAAGATAGAGTAGTTAGAAAGAAAGAAAGATAGATAGATTAGTTAGAAAGAAAGATAGATTAGTTAGAAAGAAAGATAGATTAGTTAGAAAGAAAGTAAGGTAGATTAGTTAGAAAGAAAGATAGATTAGTTAGAAAGAAGAAAGATAGATTAGTTAGAAAGAAAGAAAGATTAGTTAGAAAGAAAGAAAGATAGATCAGTTAGCAAGAAAGAAATATTAGTTAGAAAGAAAGAAAGATTAGTTTGAAAGAAAGAAAGATTAGTTTGAAAGAAAGATAGATTAGTAAGAAAGAAAGAAATAAAGAAAGATTAGGTAGAAAGAAAGAAAGATTAGTTAGAAAGAAAGAAAGATAAGTTAGAAAGATAGATAGATAGATAGATAGATAGATAGATAGATAGATAGATAAAGTTCATTAGTACATATAGAATGGTAGTTTAATTGAATCTAGGGCTTCAGGGAGTTTAGATTTGAGTTTTTGTGTTGTTCACTACTGGGCCACCGTAGTCTTGGCTCAATTTGAACTGTTGCAATGAAAGTCAATGGGATTTTTATGATTTTTAATATTAATTTTTAAGAAATCTGAAAGTCAAATCAGTTTGAAAAGATATAGCACACCGAGTCAGAACAGTCTGAAGGTCTGACCCGAGTTTGGAGTTTGTAGAGTTAAAGCTCTAGGACGAGTTAGAGTCAGAATTTTTTGGGTAAGAAAAATAAGAAGAAGAAGAAGAAGAATAA